>OZ057399.1:82944238-83119238 GCA_964056695.1 Melieria picta | reverse complement strand
GACATCCTAATAAACGGTTGAAGGTAGATGTCTCATTACCTAAACTAATGGACAGACCAACCGACCGACGCGCCTACGTCATTGAGGCTGTTCAGCTGTTTGTGTTTTCTTTAGAATCTTCAAATGTTTTTATTAAAATCATCATTAAAGCTATATTTAGCTACTGAAGGAGTTGAAATGGTAAGAGGTGAGGCGGTGAGCCGTGAGTTAATTAACTAATGACCTAACTCAATGCCCAAAAGCATACAGTTGTAGGCAATTTCATAGAAGGATCACTTCGTGACACATATTGAAGGATTAACAGCAAAAATATTTATGTATTTGTATAGATGGAATATTGATGCCAAACGGAAAGTTGTAAATTTCTTCATAAGCAACAATTTGCCATTTCTTGCTGAGATGGCAGTTTCCGAAAGAAATATTTTTTGCATTGAAAGTCTTAACGAAAGCAGTCATTATTCAGGCCAACAGAAAGTGAAGCCAGATTGTGAAATGATTTCCCTACGAAAATTTTCCACAGCACCCATAACTTTTGTAGGTTAAGAACAAATGCCCATAAATTCTTAATTCAGAACTCTTTGTATGCTTGTTTTCTTAACTTTGTCTGCTTTCAAAATTGCCATAATTTGTTTTTTCTTTAGACCTCAATTACATCAAATATTATTGCTATCAAATTTCTCAAATTTTATTTTATTTACTTGAAATTTTCGTAAAATCTTAATTTTTCTCATACTGTTTTTACATCAAACACAACAACAACAACAAGAAATTCAATGCATTCGCATAATTGGAAAAAGACATTAAATTGGAACGATGCAGACAGCGTCATTTTCATTTGAAAGCAACAACAACAACAACTAACAAAATGAAATTATATACTTAGAGTTCGCTGAACTGAAACGAAACGAATGCGCCTCACTCATAGCATTCACAAGCAATGCTAAGGTGTATGTATGTGTGAGTGTATGTGTCTGTGGTAGCGTCGTGCACACTGCAGTTGGCATAACTCTTGTTGTTGTTGTTTTTGTATTGCGTGCAGTGTAAAAATGAGTCACAAGTAGAAAATAAACTCGAAAAAGAGAAGCAGAAAAAAATCGACGATTTTTGAAAGCAGTGATTTAAAACACTGACACACACACACACACACACACACATACATCGCTCAGCCAAACACACCCCCTGACACACACACATATAAACACCCACTTCATAAATAAACCAGGCGCGTATTGAATCAACTTGAATTGAAGTGCCAGCAACAGCTACGAACACTGGCCGCCCGGTGCGCCGAAGGACGAACGCGGGCCGAACGCAGCGACAACTACGAAGACAAGTGCGAAGCAGTGAGCATTGAATGTGTCTGTGGTGTGTGTGTGTGAGTGTGTGCATGCAAGTGGGTGCTGCGCTGAGTGGCAGAAAAGAGTGAGAGTGCCTGAGGGCCGTTCGGCGTGGAAGGGAAAGTAAAGTGTACGTGTAGAGCGCGCAACCTTCCACCAGTGCAAGTCATTTAGATTTAGAAAAATTGCAAGCAAAAATGGGAAAATCTGGAAGATATGCGCGCTTCAATTAAAATTTAATTAAAATGCTGCACGGCATGGCGAGTGCGCCCGCGTCTGTCTGCTGCTGCTGCGTCAGTTTCAATGCGCTGCTGTCTACATATTTGTCCATTTCAATGCTGTTGACAGATTATAATGTGTGAATTGTATTTTGTTTTTTTCGAATAAACGAAACGCTGTCTGTGCATTAAACTCATGTTGGTGATTTTTTGTAAAAATTTACTATTAATTTTGAATTTTTCCAAATGTTCACATAAACTATTAAGAAAATTAAGAAACCCGAAACCCACAATGCTCATTCAGTTTTTTTTTTGTCCATACGTTATTTCTTCTTTTCTTCTTTCTTCGATTGTTTTTATTCCACTTTATTCCTCTTTTTTCTATTTTCTTCTTTCTTTTTTTTTGTTGCACTGCCTTCATTTTTGTCTTCCTTCTATTTTACATACAACTTTATTTTCTTATTTTGTCTTTTCGTCCTTCTCTCTCCCTATTACCCATCCACCACTATTTCCTTCTTTATGTCCATTTTTCTTCTTTCAGTTTTCGCTTTTTGCCTTTAATCCTTCATTTATTCTATAATTCTATAAACTTTTCTTCTTTCCTCCAATTATTTTGTCACATATTTCGTCCTTCTTTATCCTATTTGCTTCATTTTCCTTATTTCCTTCTTCCTTTTTTTCCATTCTTTCTCCCTTTCTTGAAACAACACTTCTTAATGATCATTCAGTTTTTTTTGCCCATACGTTATTTCTTCTTTTCTTCTTTCGTTGATTGTTTTTATTCCACTTTATTCCCCTTTTTTCTTTTTTCTTCTTGCTTTTTCTCTTTTTTGCGCTGCCTTCGTTTTTGTCTACCTTCCACTTTACATACAACTTTATTTTCTTATTTTGTCTTTTCGTCCTTCTCTACCCCTATTACCCATCCACCACCATTTCCTTCTTTTTGTCCATTTTTCTTCTTTCAGTTTTCGCTTTTTGCCTTTAACCCTTCATTTATTCTAAAATTCTTTACACTTTCTTCTTTCCTCCAATTATTTTGTCACATATTTCGTCCTTCATTATCCTATTTGCTTAATTTTCCTTATTTCCTTCTTCTTTTTCCATTCTTTCTTCCTTTCTTGAAACAACACTTCTTTATGTTATCAAAAGCCTCGACATGATCTCTCTTTCTATTAAAGAGATATGGCCTCGTACGTTAGCATTATTTTCTAGTTGTTTTAATACCCATCAGACAGTAATGGGTTAATGCATTTTTTGGCGTTATTGGTTTCAATTCTCAATCACAACCAACCAACCACTCAACAGACACGCCAACCACTGCAAGCATTGAGAGCTCTTTCACTAACCACCAAAGCTTTAAAACGCTTACAACTGTTTGAACTGCACGAAAACTCGCTCAGTGCAATGATTTAAAATGCTTTGAATTAATGAAACCCTCACAAATAAAGCATCAAAATACAACAAACAAATTAAAAATATTTACTTAAAAATGAAAGTGACAAATTCCAATGACACATTTGTAATTAATGCGCAGATGTCCTTTTGACAATTTAATTTAACGAAAGCCAATTTCAAGCGAGATCGCTGCCGCATGAGACCGCATTTTTACGGTATTGGCGTCGCACCGGAAATTGTGCTGCCACATGTGTTGTGCATGAAAATTTCATGCGCAACATATTAAAAATTATATAAAGCAGCCCAATGCCGCATATAGCAATTTTTTCTTTGCTCACCCCTCACCATGTCCGCTTCAACCAAACCTCGGAACCTTTTCGGTTTCAACACTTTGTCATGCTATGAAAATTACATTTCTGTGTAGTTGTTGTTACTTTGCAATTTCTTTTATATGGTTTTATTTTTCATACATATATGTGTATGTGTGTGTGTGCATTGGCTTTTTTGCATTTCAATCTCATGATAGAATTTATAAAAAATGCGAAAAACAACAATAACAACGCAACTGCCACAAGCCAGTTGCAGCGCAGAGCCAACAAAATCAGCTGAAAAGTATGCAACACGGTTACACTGCGTGCAGCCACGTTGCGTCAAAAGCATTTGCAGCTACTTGCTGGTGGTGTTGTTGTGTTGGCCGAAAAAAACGCCGCACTTTTAAATGTCAAATAAACAATTCATGAATTTATGTGCTTTGAGTGGCGCGAAAAATACAATTTTCATTTTATGAATGAGTAAACAACAATAACAACTATGCTGAGAACAGTGAATACGCTGCACCGGAAATGCATTTGAATTTTGACAATAACAACATAAAAAAAACACGATAAATTTGACAAAAAAGCAGCTCAAGTTAAATTTGGCACCGAACAAAGAATTCACTTCAGTTTAAAAACTGTCAACTGTCAGTTCAGAATACAAAGTAAATAACAACAACAACCGTTGCAAAAAACCAAAATTACAGCGATGTGCTGCTCCGAGTCGTGCGTGAGTGGCATTTGCTAATAAATCACTCAGCATCGGAAATTGCCAACATTTCATGAATTCATAACAAAAATTGTCATCTTTTTATACATTCGCCGTTGTACATTGGGGGAAAGTGTGCGTGCGGTTGCAGTTGAAATTTTAGTTCAAGTCGAGTGTTTGTGAAAAGCGGCTTAAAAACAAATTGAACAAACACAAAAATGGGTTAAGTAGAGAATTTTGGTGAACTTCGTTGCAAATTGAGTGACAGAAATGTGCAAGAAATTTTCATAAAATGCTATGCAAATTTTCAAAGCAGATTATCAAATATTTTGACAATTTTTTTGAAATAATTTTTGCATATAAAAAATATGTTTGTGATTTCATTTTTCTTTTTTTATTTATTTAATTTTTAAAATCATTTTTGTACTTAAAAAATATGTTTGTGATAAAATTTTTTTAGTTTCTTTTTTCTTGAAAATTATTTTTGCATGTACAAAAATATGTTTGTGATTTCATTTTTCTTTTTTATTTAATTAATTTTTTTAAATCATTTTGCACTTGAAAATTATGTTTGTGATTAAATTTTTTTATTTATTTATTTTTTTTTGTGATTTAATTTTTCTGTTTTAACCCATTAAGCCCTGAGCGTTGCGTTTGCGCAACGTTTGGGAATTTCGCTATATTAAGTAATTTATAAAGACAAAAGACTTGAAAATGGGTAGAATTGGATTAGAATTGATCGTTTTAGATTCTGCCATACTCAAATTTCAAAATTATTTAAATATTCATACGTTTTTTTCGATCCAAAGTCAAAGGTTTTTTTTGGGGAATTTTTGAAATTCAATTAAAAATACTTATTCTTCAAACCTATCAAAATCCCTTAGTGGGCTGCATTTTGCAATGCTAAACTATTTAAAAATAAGTTTTGAACATTTTTTTGTTTATTTTTTAAACAAAAAATATGCTTTACGTTTTGTGTTGCGCGAATGCAACGTTGGGCCTAAACACTGCCAATTTTCATACAACGCAACGCGTGAAAATGTCAAAATCCAAGCAGCTGATATTTTATTGGCACATTTTATTTTCCGCAAATGTTTGATTTTGTTTATTTGTGTAATGTTTGCGAAAAACATGACAAAAAAAAAACATGATATGAATGTTTCGCTTGATTTTTTTTCTTGATTAGGTCAATTAATAAGATTGTGTAAAATTTTATGGAAATCGCACAAGCCTTTCTGGGGTCAGGCTTTAATGGGTTAATTTAATTAATTTTTTTTTTGAATCATTTTTGCACTCAAAAAATATGTTTGTGATTTTATTTGTTTTTTAAATTAATAAATTTTTTAAAATAATTTTTGCACTTAAAAAATATGTTTGTGATTGAACTTTTTTTATTTATTTATTTTTTTAAAATCATTTCTGCATATAAAAAATATGTTTGTGATTTTATTTGTTTTTTAAATTAATTAATTTTTTTAAATCATTTTTGCACTTAAAAAATATGTTTGTGATAAAATTTTTTTAATTTATTTATTTCTTTAAAATCATTTTTGCATATACAAAAATATGTTTGTAATTTCATTTTTCTTTTTTAATTTAATTAATTTTATAAAATCATTTTTGCACCTAAAAAATATAATTGTGATACAATATTTCATTTTTAATTTCATTAATTTTTTAAAAATAATTTTTGCAATTAACACTAGGAGTACCGGGTTTGGCTTCATACCTACTACTACCGTGAGCGGTCAAATGACGGAATTCAGAGTTTTTAACGAAATCGGTTGAATTTGAAGAAATGTTTCATTGTAAGCATTAAAGCAATGTTAAATAAATATTTTTATACATTTATTTATTTTGAATGTAAAAAAGTATAGTTTTGGCAAATATTTCAAAAGAGAAGCTACGTGACGTCTCGCCGATAAAATCATTCTTTCACACACAACATGTAAAATAACGCATTTTGGTTTTGCATTAAAATTTTTCATAAATATATAAAAGTCGGTTGCAAATTTAATATAAAACAGAAGGCAAGACATAGGTACTTCTAAAATTTGTATCGTCTTCGACTTTTTTGTGAATGTTTCAATTTTATTTCCATGGCTACGTAGTTAACCGTCATTTGACCGCTCATGGTAGTAGTAGGTAAAATCGATGATAAAAAGAAAACAGGTCAGCGCAGTGATTGCAAAATTTTAGAAGTTAGTGCAAAATATTAAAAGTCAAGGAGGACCAGATTCGTAACTTAAACCGTTTTCGAGCTACGGTTAATCAAAAACTGAAAACCGTCAAATGACCGCTCCCGGTAATTCTAATGTTAAAAAATATGTTTTGATTAAATTTTTTTTGTTTAATTAATTTTTTATAATAATTTTTGCACTTGAAAAATATGTTTGTCATTTAATTTTTTTAATTGTGCTTAAATGCTTAAGTGTCATTGCATGAGGAAGGTGTCAAACTAAGTTAACCTAACCTAACCTAACCTTATAGTAAGCAACACAACTTAGAAGATCAACAGCTACCAGACAGCTAAAACTACTTAGTGAATGTCTTAGACTAGTTTCTGATTCATACAGACATGAAAATGCGAGAGTTGAAATCAAACCTCACACATAAAACAAAATTTATGAATGAGTATGCCAAAAACGACCAGAGCTCTTAATGATGTTGTCCCGTAAATAGAGACAATGCAAAATTTTTGTATTCATTTGAACGCCTAAATGTAGCAAGCAACTTTCTGTCCAAAAAGCATTGCCTTCCTATTGTTACTGTTTCGACCTCCATTTTCACTTCTATCTGTATTTGTTTTTATGAACTCACCATTAGTTCTCTGTCCGAAATGATCGTTCCGAATGTAATTGACATGACTGGACTCATGAGCGGCGAAACCAACATGGCGGCCACAATATTCGAGGCATTGTTTTCGATCAAACCCAAAGCGGCCAGCGAGCTGCGGTTGGAAAACATACAAACAAAACACAAAAAAAAAATTAAAAAAAATTTAGTATAAGTAACAATAGCAAGAAAGTCAACAATAATGACAACAACGACAACAATGACAACAACGGCGCTAGTTATAGAATAAACCTAATAGCAAAGTAAAAACTACAAAAACAGCAACAAACAAAATTGTATGCCTGTTTGTTCGAGCAAAAGTTGAAAGCAATTAAAATTGTAAAAGCCAAACAACGAGCGGTGAAGTGAAAATTTTGCTCCTTTTGGCACATTTTTACTGCTGCGGTGAAAATTTTTACCACAGCACTAAAAGCACAAAACAAAAAAAAACAACAACATTCAACAATACAAATGATAGCCAGAAATGTTGGCCGAGTGGTCGTTGCGACATGGTTTTACTGCTTCTGGTTGCTGTTTTTATTATTGTTATTTTGTTATTTTTGCTATTGTTGTTGTTGGTTTTCAATTTCTACTACTGTGTGTGTGTGTGTGAGCAGAGTGGAATTGATTGTCGAGCTGTGCGCTTCGAGGTGTCGAGGGCGAATGGGAAGCACGGAGTACATACTCGGCCGTAACAATGAGCAGCAGATAATCAAAGGACAGCGCTCCTCCAGCACGTACACCGTCAACCACTTGTTTTACCGTTAGCTTCGATTTAATTGATTCCACAAATGCATTCCATTTGGTGAGTTGCTCCTCTTCCTTGTAGTCGTCGCTGTGTGTACGTGTGCGCGATATAGAAAGAGACAGAGAAATTACAAAAATTAGTGCCGACATCATTTTTACTGGCGTTGGAAAGGGTTATAAAAATGTGGTGAAGAGCGAGGGGGAAGAGAGAACAAAAAAGTTAGGTTGAGGAAGCAAAAGTTTATGAAGCTTGTGATGGGTAGGTTATATAAATTATAGCCGAGAGTAGCGAAAACGATGGTGAAATAGGTAGTGGATAAGATTGAAATAAGATTTTTTAACGACTGAAGATGAATGTGTAGCGCAAGTGAGGGATAGAAACTTTTAACGCAACGTTTGCATTCCCGTTTTGAATTGATTTGAATAGTAAATTGAATTTAATTGTAAGTTGAATTGAAATGATATGAACTGAAGGGAAGGGAACTAAATTGAATTGAAATGATTTGAATTGAAAGGAAGGTAAATAAATTGAATTGAAATTAAATTAACTGAATCGATTTGATTTGATTTTATTTTATTTGATTTTATTATTTTATTTTATTTTATTTTATTTTATTTTATTTTATTTTATTTTATTTTATTTTATTTTATTTTATTTTATTTTATTTTATTTTATTTTATTTTATTTTATTTTATTTTATTTTATTTTATTTTATTGATTTGATTTGATTTAAATTGCAATTATTTGATTTAATTTTATTTGATTTAATTTGAATTAATTGAATTGAGGAAGAATTGAATTTGAAATTAGTTTAAATTGAATATAATTGAGTTGATTTAAACTGAACTGATTTGAATTAAATTAAATTTTTGTTTTGTAAATATGCGGAATTTATGCATCCATGGACCTTATTTTGTTTCAACGAAGTAATAACCAGGAACGTCTTCGATTAGCTAACAAGAATTCGGCATAACTTGCGTATTGTCAGTGTTATCAATAATCTGATAGACCCATTAAAAATATGGATTTCACTTCAGCTCAAGCGATTTCTCTACACTTAAATGCTCGCCATAATTTCATTTAAATATTCACCACATTTATTCACTTCTATGACACACAAACGACAAAACAACGACAAGCTATCCCACGTTTCAAATGAATTTTTTTTAGTTTTATGTTTCCCACTTAGCCATTTGTCCCTAACCACCCCTCAGTAGCCAACCGATCAATACGCATCATTTAACAGCTATTGGCATAGTCGAGCTTTGTCGCGCTGCATGCCGTGAGCAACAGTCGGCCAGCCAGTCAGTCAGCGCGCTGGTTAACATTTAATTACTTTCAATAATGCTGCGCTGCGTTTTCCATTTCAATTGGTCGCAGCGGCGAGCACAATTGCTGCGCGCGGTAGCATCATAAAATGGAACGTGAGTTTGCATGTTGAAGTGTGCAGCGCTGTGCATTCAGCATATTTCAGCTTCAATTGGCGACACATAGAGATTTGGATTTGAATCAAGCCAATAGTAATGCTTAAAATTGTATGTCAGACTCTAATAAGCCAAATTCAATAAAACTTGGAAACTCCGAAAATTCGGAGTCTCTAAATTTTATCACAAACTTTGCAGAATCACATCAATTCTATATTCTAATAGTTATTTGTATAAAAAACCCAACTCCTAAATTTCAGAGTCATTGTTTCTTACTCCTAGTTGTGTCAAATATTGGCAACGACCATACACGTTCCGGCCATAAACTTAACACAGCATTTTACAGCTACCCACTGTGCCGCATACGCCACGCTGCACGGCCACTTGACTGCTGTGGCAAATTTATGACCCGCATGGAATAGATTGGAAATAAAAATGTGCAAAAAATCCGAAAAACGCATAAAATTGCTGCTCATAAAATTAAAAACGCCAAAAAGAACCAGCGCCAGTCAATGAAGCACTGCGATGCAACAACGTGTCGTTCAGCTTGGCGGAATTTCGGTTTTTTACGACTGAAACCACAATGCGTCCAGCTGCGTGTAAGCGTGACTGCAACGAACAACAGTGGGTCAAGTGCAGCAAGTCAAATGGAAATTTGCATAAAAGTGGAAAAGACATCTGTTGAAATTGACGGAGTTGACGAAGTTGACATTAAGACAGCGTCGAAAGCTATTTAAATCCGAGCTGAGCAGAAGATGGAAGAAGCTTTGTGCTCATAATTTTTGTACGGAGCGCAGGAAGTGCCAGGAAATGCCACGAAAGACGTAGTGGGTTAAGAATGAAAAGGTGAAGCATAGTTTGGCGCTGTGGCTGTGTGCAGTGAATGCGACAAAGGAATGGAAGGAAAAATATCGCATTGAAGCAAATGGCAAAAAGAAAAGTGTGTACCAAATTGAGTGGAACGACAGAAAATGCTTTAAAGCAGATTTTTTATTTCTAAGCAATGGAGTTGAACTTATTTAAATTTTTTATTTATTTTGTTCTTTGTGTTTTTTAAATTCGTTTTTCAAAAAACAACTTTTTGAAGGATATGCTTTTATTTTTTAAACAATGGAGTTCAACTTATTTTAATTTTTTAATTTATTTTTATGATTTTCATTAGGTTTTAGAAAAAGTTTCTTTTCAAAAAATACTTTTTTGGAACAACTTTTTTTTATTTCTAAGCAATGGATTTAAACTTATTCATATTTTTGTATGTATTTTGTTCTTTTTTTAATTTGTTTTTCAGAAAACAATTTTTTTAGGGTTTTTTTTTGTATTGCTAAACAATGAAGTTCAACTTATTTATTCTAGGTCTGTTTGGCCAGATTTCCAGTAAAAATTATCCAGTAAAAAATATCAGGAGAGTAAGCGAGCTTACGCTCCCAAAAATCAAACTATCCAAAAATGTGAACAAACAGCAATTTGTAAGAATTTGCAAGTTTTAACTCTTGGGTACACCAGTGGGACTTGCACATTCATAATACACAGAAAAATGGATGTAAACAGGAGGGTTAAAGAACGAAACAGCTGATCTAAAAGTTTCATTTGAGGTTTTAAGTGATATGGAAAATTAAGTTAAATCAGACATTTAATGCAAAATGCAAATAGTTCGTTGCGCTCAATCTGTAATTCTTCCCTTTCAGCTTCAGCGGGTAAAGCTGAGCAAGACGGTTGTGGGTCAGCAGACTTGCGAACGCACAAATTCTTTGCTGGTTCCATTTGCCTCCAAATGTTTACAAAAATTATTTGTCTTTGCAGTCGATCATATGGCAGCCAGTCATATGTTTTTCTTGTTCTTCTTCTTACTGGCAAAAAGTTACTGCACAAAATTTCTCCAGTAAAAACTTGCAAGTTCTCACGAAATGAACTGTCACTTTACGCTCTCAGTTTCTCTCTCGTTACTGGAGATTTGGCGTCAACAAACAGGATCAGTACAAAGGAACAGTAAAAATTTGTACAAATTTGTACAAATTCGTACAAATTATTCTCTGCCAAACAGACCTATTTTCAACTTATTTAAAATGTCTTTATTATTTTCTTTATCTTTATTATTTTTACTTTATTATTTTATCCTTTTTATTATTTTTAATAGATTTAAGAAAAAGTTTGTTTTTAGAAAATACATTTCTTTATTTCTTACATTATTTATTCATTTTTCTTTTTGGTTAGTTTTTAAATTATTTTTTATTCAATTTTTATTGACTTGAATGAGTTCTCCTTTATTTGACAATTGAAATATTTTAGGATTTTTTTTTTATCTTCTAAGCAATAAAATTTATTATATTTATTCTTTTTTTTTTTATTTTTATTTGTTTTGTTTATTTTTTTGTTTTGTTTATTTTTTTATTATCATATTTTTAAATATTTTTGTTTTGTATTTTATTATTGATTTTTTTAATATGTTTCTACGATTCTAATTTTAATTTAAATTTTTGTTGTTTTTAATATTTAGATGTGTTTTTGTATCTCTTACCAATGCAATTTAATTTATTTAAATCTTTTATTCATTTTGTGGTATGCATTATTATTTTATTAGTTTTTAAGCTATTTTTAATTTAATTTTTATTGACTTAAAAATTTTTGTATGCGTTGTAAAGTTTTTTCAAGTTTTTTTATTTTCTGAGGAATAAAATTTAATTTATTTATTTTGTCATTTGTCTTATATATCTTGTTGTTTGTCTTTGTTATATATTTTTTGTATTTTATTATTGACTTTTCATAATTTCAAATATTCAGATATATTCAGATATTTGAATTTTCCAATTTAATTTACTATCAATTAATTAATTAATATTTTTTTATTCATTTTGTCCTTTGCAATATTTTTTTATTTGTATTTTAAATATTTTTTATTACCACAAATATGTATTACCACGTTTCAACATATAACATATTTCAGTTATTTTTTTTATTATTTTCTAAGCAATAAAAATAAATTTATCAATTCTTATGTATCGATTTATTTTGTCATTTGTTTTATGTGTTATTCTATTTTAAATACTTTTTGTAATTTACTATTGACTTTTCAAATATGTCTACGATTTCATATTATTTCTAATATTTTTTAAATATTCAGATATTTTTTGTATTTCTTCAATTGAATTTACTAATATATTTTAATGAATTTTTAATAATTACTTTTCATTGTTTTTTTTTTAAATATGTTTATTACTACTAATTTTTATTACTATTTTTCAACATGAAATATTTCAATTGTTTTTATTATTGTTTTCTAAGCAATTCAATTACATTTATTTATTTTTATGTATTTTTTTATTTTGTACCATTTTATTTGTTATTATATATTTTAATATTTTTTATAGTTTATTATTAATTTTTCAAATATTTTTATATTATTTTTACTTCAGTTCAAATCTGTATGCTTACAATTATGACTATCTTCATTGTGTACAGCCACATTTCTACATAATTAGAATGCAATATAATACTTCACAAAGTGTGGCAACACCAACACTGATTCATTACGTCATTAACACAACGCTTTGAAATTGTCTGTGAGCGAGCGAAGAGGTGAAACTGCACAAAACGAAATGAAACGAAATCAGTGTGTCGTAGACGTTGTCAACATTGTATGTTATGGTTAGTTGCTGTAATTTTAATGACTGCTGCTGCACCGAATGAAGTGCCAACAGACAATCAGCACAAAGGGACGAACGCACAATGCAACCGACAGCTGCACTGAAGTAGAGCGAACAGACAACGGGTTTGGGGCACATTTTAGAAACAGGCAAAGCAACAGATATAATGACAGATCGACAGACAGACATACAGACAGAGAGACAGACAAACCTCCGGTCAGACAGACAATCAGACAGACTAACAGACAATGAGTAGCACAAACAAATCACTGCACGCACGAGACTGTCAATTTGAAGGCCAGTCTCCCGGGTATGACGACTGTCTGCACGCACACACATACCATTTCACAGTAATGCGTGTGTGTGTGTGTGTGAATGATATTTTTGTTTGTGCCGTCCGGTTGAGCATAATTGAAAACAAAGCGCGCCAGCACACAGCGGCGCACGCTGAGAAAATGCTGCTGACGATGTCACTAACGAACTGCCCGACTGTTCCGAACAAAAGCAAACTGTTGCAATTTCAGAGTTGCTCTTTTCCTACTTTTACCCTTTTTCCCTATCAGCCACCAGACGCCAACTGTGAACTCACCTGAAATCGTCCCTGATGGCAGCATCGGTGAGCGCATCGTAACTGACGCTGCACGGCAACACGCTGGAAAGAGCACCGAAATGTTGTAGTAAAAAAAAATAATAATATACAAAAGTCGGGTGTGTGCAGCCAAATCGTGTAAAAGCTGGAGCAGCAATGCAAATGTTTAAACATTTAAACTGTCAGCCGGAAGTGGAACACTACTGCTTCTCTGTATATGTGTGTGTGTGTGTGTGTGTGTGGCACAGTTGAATCTGTGGCAGCTGGCAATTGTTTGGTAGCGCGCGTGTGTGGGAGAAATTTTTGGAATTTTTTGTTGTCTGCTATGTAATGCAGTATGCTGCACTTGCATATGTATGTACATATATGTGTGTTGGTATGCATTTTTGCATGTATTGTAAGAACGATTTGTGGCAGCATAAACCAGTTGGCAGTTGAATGCGAAAAATGCAACAACTACATTCTTATGTGTTGGTGAAATATTTTAAAGCGAACTTGTTGAGTTAATTTGTAAATAAAGAAAAAAATTTTGAAAAATTATAAAATATAAAAATAAATTCAATTAATTATTTCAACACAGTTATTGTGAAGAAAGTAATGCGAAAAATTAAACAAGGCAGATTAAACAGATTAAAAACATATTCTTAAGTTTAAGAATATCATGTAACATTTTAAAGCGAACTTGTTGAGTTAATTGGAAAATAAAGAAAAAATTTAAGGAAATTATAAAATATAAAAATAAATGTAATTAATTATTTCAACACAGTTATTGTGTCCATTGGTTGATGAATGTTAAGAGGGACAAATGAACGAACGGACCAAAGAACATTTCTTGATTGACACATCAAAAAACGCTGATAACAAACACGCAAGTGAATTAAACTAAACACGCAAAGAATGAGGAAAGTTCTGTATTTCATCCTACAGCCCCCCCCGCACCCCCTCCAATTTTACTCCAAGAAATTTAATATTATTAGCAAATTTGTGTAATGACTTTAGCACTCGTAAACAAAGAAAAGCAAAAATCGACTCGCTGCCACTGTAATCAGATAACCAGCTGTGAATGTGGCGCTGTCAGAAGTGTTTGCAATCCAAACATGTCCTTAAGTACATAAAGAGCAATAATACACACTGCAAGTCATGCACACTGCACTCGTCCTTCGCACACGAGCGCAAACCAAACAGCAGACACCTCCTTCCACCCACCCACACATCAACTTTGCACACTTTTTGTCTTGCCACCAAGACCTTTCAAACTTGACTATAATTGAATTTTCTCACTTACAACAGCTTTGGCCTGACAGCGAAGGACGATGAGCGACCGACGAAGGACAAAGGGCTGCTGCAGTTGGCCGCCACTCTTTTGTGCTGCTAAGCTGTCTCTAATGCCATTAGGTGCTTATCGCACCTGCTGTCTTAATTGCATTTTTCAACGCCCGCCTTTCGCCACCTTTCGGACAGCACCCCCACACACACCCACACAGCCACTTTACTGCACTGTTGGCCTTTACGTCTTCCTTGCACTTTTTGCGTGTTGGTCTTCAGCTCTTCTGCTTTCTGTTCTATTCCACTTTCAACTGACTGGCCGCTCAGTTTACTCGCAGTTGGTGCCTTGTTCAGGCAGCAAAAGGCTGCTAACTGCTAGTTGAACGCCTAAAAGCCTGCAATGCAATGCAATACTTTGCTGCTTTGTGCCTGAATGCCAACGCCGCTTGAGTGCAACGATTGTAGATAACATTTCACAAAAATTCTGCATTACTAAAATGACTTTAGTGTATTTCTGCTGTATGGCTGCCTTTTCCACGAATTCACTTTTAATGGCATTCCAGGTATACAAAAAATGGTGCAGATTACATACATTGCAACTGAATATATCAGAGGGAGCAGTTCAGGGTCGCTGTCTGGTCATGGCGAGTTTACAATCGAAATGTTGCCCAAAAGTATGCAACAAAAAGCTGTCAGTGAATGTAACTGAAGTGACTTTCAACAAGCTGTGAATTAGTTTAATGGTTTTCATAAGCCTTTTTCCATAGAAAAAAGTGTAAAGTGAACCATGGAGGTGAACTTTCAGGATTACTTAGGGGATCACTTGAATTCATTTGAATTTTTTTAAATTAATTTATATCCCAATATTCTTATAGTCTGTTAGAATCTTATGTTCATAAACTGAAATAAGTAAATTAAAAATTATAGAACAAAGAGAATGTGTGTAGCTCCAAACTAGTTCTGCTCAATTGGGAGGATCTACTTATTCTCCTTGGGTACCTAACACAACATTGTCTCCTTAAATACTCAGATACAACCTCAAAAATGTGGTAATAGGCTCCTCGAATGTGTGCAGGATGTGTGAGCAAGGACAAGAGACATTGCCCCATGTTCTATGGAAATGTGTTGTGCTCAGCCGAAGGAGATTTTTTTCATTTGGGTCAGGCAAGAATATCACCATCGACCATCTAAAAGTTACAACCCTAGATGGTGCTAAATTTTTTAAAAATCCTAAACATGAAAGATTAAAACAAAGGATCTATGGATCTGATCTAAAGGATCTCCATAAAAGATCCAAGTGGTCTTGGTGTACTATAGCGTTTGAATTAATTAATTAGATGAAAATTGTTTGATTAATTGAATAAAATAATTTCTCAACAAAATACATTAATTGTAATTTCAATAAAAGTATTACAAGTCAAATGGTTGAAAAATAAATATTTATGCCGAGAATTTCCTTTGCGCCTATACCTATGCTATGTCCTCTTCCATCCTGTTATGATTTCACTAAAATATATCAACAAATCAAGGCCTAGTTTCCACTCTGCAGTAGTTTTTCTGTTTTTCAATTTCGTTTGACTGCTCCAGCTTCAAAACTGTTTTCGCTTTTTCGCTCTTTGAAATTTAGTTTCTTACACTTTGTTTTCTCGAAACTCGACTCACCTTACGCTGGAACTCAATTTCGTGCCAATGCCCAACTCAGTGAGACAATGCAGCGTTGTCTCACATGGCTCGCCCGATTGTAGTGGAAAGACAACGTGATGAAAAAAACCTTTACGACTGGTTGTCCATGTGACGTGTTCGATTTCAAGTTTGGTAAGCAACTCCTCGAGTACCTGGTGAAATAGCAAACAAAAAATAAGAAAAACTATAAGCAAATATAGTTAAACATTTAAACATAAATAGGAATAGAAAAATTACTATATATATTACTATACTAGCAGGACTCCGCAGCTTTACATGCAAGTTTGAAGTCAATTGGCCCAATTAATCAAGTTTCTTCATAAATCATTGTATGGGTGGTGCTACGCTCCTTTTATGCAATGTCCAACCCAGTCTTCCAGTCGAAACTCGGCGACCCAGTTTCATTGATGTGCGACTTACAGTTCGTTTCAGTTTCATAGACTTTTTCGGTGATGGATCGACCAATACAAAAAGCATCCTTAACTTTTAAATATTCAGAACGAATGTGAGCTAATCATTTCTTCCGTTTGTCGTAATAAATTCTTGAAATATATCTCTTTTTTAATTATTCATCAGCTATGTGTTAAGCAGAAGAAGACGTTGCCAGATGCAGCTAACCCTTTCAAAGTTACTTTACATTCAAGTGAACAGAAAAACGCTGAATTAATGTTAAAATGGTTTAAAACTCTTTGTAGTTAATCTTTAGTTCCTTAGCGATGTCGCGACTGCTGATTTAAAGGTCTCCTTCAACCTCAGCCATAATTTCATAGACTTTTTTGGTGACAGGCCAACCAGAATGAGGAGCATATTTCACTTCGACACTTTCAGAAGAAAAGCGAGCGAACTATTTACTGGCAGTTGATTGGTATAGAGAAACTTCTCCATAAACAGCACAAATATTTTTAAGTAAATTGTTTTGTTGCATTCTTCCCATTTTCATAGTACTTAAAACTGTTAATTATAACGAATTTCTTCAGACCTAATCTCTGACTTGTCTCTAGTTAAGCTAAAAAAAAAGTTGCCCAATGCAGCTAACCATTTTAAAGTTGTGATACTTTAAATTTAAGCAAACAGAATAACGCCAAATAGTTTTTTTTATCAATGTTAAATTAAAAAAATTAATTGAAAATAAAAGTAAAAAGTATAATAAAAATAAAAGTAAAAAGTAAAAGACAACGTTTTTTCTCAACCTAATTTAATATTTTCATTCAAAATCTAAAAAATTTAATACAAATAAATAGAAAAAAATTAATTTAAAAAAAAAAGCTTTAAAAAATGTCCGTAAAATTTAAATCAACATTTTCAAATATTTAAAAATTATATAATTTAGTATTTTTATTTGAAATCTAAAAAGTTGTATACAAATAAATAGAAAAATAAAAAATTTAATTAAATCAAAATGCTTTAAAAAATGTATATAAAACTGAAATCAACTTTTTCATATATTTAAAATTATATAATTTAATATTTTTATTTTAAATCTAAAAAATGTTATAGAAATAAATAGAAAAATTCAAAATTAATTTACATCAAAATTCTTTAAAAAATTTATATAAAATTGAAATCAACATTTTCATTTATTTAAAAATTATATAATTTAATATTTTTTTGAAATCTAAAAAATTTCATACAAATAAATAGAAAAATACAAATTTAAATTACATCAAAATACTTAAAAAAAATTTAAATGAAATTGAAATCAACATTTTCATATATTTAAAAATTATATAATTTAATATTTTATTTGAAATATAAAAAATTGTATACAAATAAATAGAAAAATACAAAAATAATTTAAATCACAATGCTTTTCAATTAATTAAAATCAAGTACAAACATCTACGACATTTGAATACTTTAGAAAGCAGCCTTTTCATACTAATTAAATAACCAAAACTCAAAAAGAAATGCACAAATTAATTAGACACTGTAATTAATTGTTCGCTTCAGCACGCAATTACTGCAAAGTCAATTGAGACATTTGCAATTACCGCTCATTGTATAAAATTCACAAATTACTAATCCATCAAGTGGCACTTTGGCGCGAGCGACAAAAACAATTGTCCTTTCCAACGCGCTGTGCCATGGCGCAAGAGATCACGGCCGCATACGTTGCTTGCCAGCGCATACTTCCACCATTCAGCACGCACACAAACACATTTTTAAAATCACATTAAATGCTGAAATGCCAACCATGCAGACAATAAACACGCTGTACCGCAATTCATCAACATCAAACGATTTGCCATTTGCCACTTGCGCTTACCCCGCCCATTATTTTCCTATCACTGCTTGTTTTGTGGGGTTTCTTCTTGTTTTTTTTTAATTTTTTTGAAGCAACATTTTGCCAAATGTGCACAACGAGCCAGAAAGTACGCAATATTCTCGAGCATACGTTGCCAGCTAAGCGATGATGTTTAGCCGAGTACTGAATATGTGCGGATGTGCATGTGTGTGTGTGTGTGCTATATCCATTAAGTCGTAGACGTGAGCATGTTGGGACGAGCATAAAAGCAACGGACAATGCGCCAAATAATGACTGGCATTGTGGAAATCTTTCGAAGCGCTATTGACGACACATTGGTGGAGAGAGTTGATTCCCATTCATTGGAGCAGCGCTTGGCTTGCGGCCTAAATGCATGCAAACATTTTTCATGTATGCATCATTTTAGCATAAGAACTGTGTGTACGAAAAACGTTTTTTCGAAGTATACTTTTCGGATGACGCATGCTGACGGCCATTTACTATAGAAAATAAGTATAAAAATGCGTTTGGTTGCCTCTTTAGTTGCTTTTGTGCGATGGTCTCCTCGCAGATAATTTTCAAAGCATTTGTGACCTTGGTCCGTTAAGGTCAAGTGACCCTAAATTCTTGCTTATAAAACCCAGTCCCCTAACCTTTCCATCGTTTTAGAACCAACGCAAGGTTTTGCTTTCATATTTTACTGACTCTCTCGCACTCTCTCTTTGAAAAACTGCTAACTCATCTCAGCCATTCCAAAGTTCGTTTCTACCGCCTGTAGCATGTCCGCTGCGCTGTTTGAGTAGAACATAGAAAAAATTCTCACCTTCTCCAGTGGCACCATTGCATTTTGAGTGTCCAGCTTGGCAGCAGCGACGGTGTTAACAGCTGTCGCTGGCGTCCGTTTGCCACCCGCTCCGACGCCGACACCGGCTGCGCCAACGCCACGCCCCCTGCCGGCACCGGTGCCAATGCCGCGCTTGTACTTGGGTGCATTCTTGTCACGTAATTCGACTTCCAGTCGCAGTATTGCGTTGTTATTTTCCGGAAGATTGATGTTCAGATTATTATTGCCGCCCGCTCGCGCTGCACTCGTTGCCGGCATCACAGCGCAGCCGGCTGCTGAGCGATGCTGCGGCACGGGCGGCGGCACTTCATGATTGCCAACGGCGCCAACACCTGTAAAGTATTTTTCAAAAGCATGAAAAAAAAACACAATGCAATGAGATTAAAAAGAAATAAAATGACGAAGGAAAAGGATGACGTGCACACTACGCTGCTAAAAGCAGAGAGCAGCGTAGTGTGCGTGTGTGAGTCGGTGTGTCCGAAAGTGCGGCCTTAAAGCCAGTTGACAGCAACAACTGTGCAAAGCAGCAACATAAAAGCTTGTTACGTGCACACTCTCGACTCATTGCAGTTGATTATGAACGGCAGTCAAGTGGTCGCCTGTAAGTGTGCTATAAAATTTTTACAATTCGAATTTGCGTTGCTTATGTGTGTATTGTGCGGGTGTGCGTGTGTGTATAGCACAAAGAGCATTTATGGGCCATAACTATTGTAGTTGATGTGCACCTACAACACAACAACAACAACCACTGACTAACCCACAGACATGCTTTGTGCTTGAGATAAGATGAGTCGGCTCTGCACACCGATCGTATTTAATTATGTTTCAATTAAAGTTTACTCTTCAGCCATAGAAAAGCAAATGTCTGCGTGCGCCTAAATGTATGCCAGAATGAAGCGTCAAGTAGCACGTTTGCATTTGCTGGCGACTAGGCAATTTGCCAATTATGTATGCGCACTAAACCGATTTATTAATAAATATTTGGTGTAGGCGCCTAAAATTATGCTTTACACTGCAAACGCATTTCATTGGAGCAATGATTGATTTGCTAAGCCAATTCCATTTAAATTTAGCCAATTTTAAAGTGCAGTTGCATCCAATTCAAAAGCATTAGCAGCTGTTGAGCGGTAAAGCTTGAATATTTACTTTATTGAAACGCTCTAAAGTATGCAGTGAAAATTTTGTTATTACACTAAATATTGGCAATATGAAAGTTGTTGAGGTGAGCACATTCGAACGCAGGAAATTGCATTGAATTGCAGCACTGATATGTAAATATGTATGTAAGATTTGTGAATATATGGTTTATCATATTAGCGCCCTAAGTTATGCAAAATGTTTGCCTTATACTACTAAATAATTACAGTTGCATTTCGCTAAACAAATATGAGATTAGGCTGTTGATTTCTGCAACATGCGATCAGATTTCGCCCTCAATGCAATTAGAGTCAAGTTTATGCTTCGAGAGTTGCATTAAGCGTTAAAGTATACAATGATTTGATATCGATGCTGTGTAGGTATACAAATATAAGTAGATCATATATTGGTTTATTGTGTCAATGTGTGAATAGCTTGAAGAGACCAATGGAAGAAGTAAACGTTGTGCATAATTGCAGTCAGCTAGGAAAATTATTTATGGTAATCAGCACAAAAGTAGGCAATGAAATAGAGCTGATTATAAAGCGCAGTGGATTTAAGTGCCTTTATTTTGTTACATGATTTTAGGCGCATTTCGATGCGGTGAGTGTAATAACTAAATTAATGTTTACTATTGTTTGATTCATAATTTTAAGATTTGTAAAATAGCTTTCAAAGTACTTGTTAACTTGGTTGATTGCTTAGCACCAAATTAGCTGACAGTAATGCTGTTAAGTTATTAAAAATGGTCGGAATTAATTTAATTAACTCATTGACTTCACGCATAGATTGAAATGAACAAAGGAATGATTGTGTATTGGCTTTTTTGTTAGACACTCACACTTAGTTCAACTGAGTTGTAGGGTTAAGGGTCATTAAACTCTTGGAAAACAATGAGAAAAAAGGAAAAATTGGAAATTTGTAAAAGTTGCGGGACGAAGTCAAGTAAGAATCGAACCAACGACTTATGGAATGGGAGCCCAGTGCTCTTCATTCTTGGCTACCGAGGCGATCACAACTTTGTTAAAACAATTATACAATACAAAAAACAATAAATAATAAAGAATTACAAAAATAAAAAAATAATCAAATAGTAAAAATTAAAACAAAGTCTTTTAAACTCATAAGGTGTTCTGCTAAATTCAAAAAAATAAAAATAAAGAATAAGAATAAAAATAATAAAGAATTTCAAAAAATTAAAAAAAATAATAAAATAGTAAAAATTAAAACAAAATCAATAAATAATAAAGAATTAAAAAAATAACAAAATTAAAAATTGTAAAAATTAAAACAAAATCTTTAAACTCATAGCCTGATGTGCTAAATATAAAAAAACTACAAAAGCAAAAAAATAAAAAATTATAAAAACCAAAAAAAATAATAATATAGTAAAAATTTTAACAAAATCTTTCAGACTTATTTATTTACTTTTGAACCAAATCCGTTTTGAACCAAACCGTTTAGCTTATTGGCCCTTTGAACCCAATCGAAAATCGATTAAATGAAATTTTCAATTACTCTATCGAATTGAAAACCAAAGCAGATCGATTCAAATCGATTCGAAACATTTAAACAAACCGAAGCGGCTCGAATTAAACGGGCGAACATTTAAACCAAACTATTTTTAATGTGTCAAAATATGAAAAAATGTATTCCATAAATTATTATCACAAATAGATCAGAGTTTTTGTTGGAAAAGCTTTCATTTTTCAATAAATTGATTTGAGTTTTGAACAAAAACCATTTTTGAACCCAACCATTGGTTCAAGAATGAGTTTGAACCGGTTCATGACCGAAATGAGTGGTTTGAAATAATCAATAACTACTAAACCGAACCACTTTACGAATTTCTGTAGTTCACAGCCTTCGTTCTGACACCTGAACTCATTCCTTCCCCCTAAGAGCTAAGACCCTAAATAAATATCCTTTGAACATTACAATTTATCTGATTTGGAAGCAATATACCAAGAAAGTTAAGACAAAACGAGCACCAAATTGCTTTCGATTTTTTGTTTTGACACAAATGAACAGTATCCCTTTTCTCAAGGACATTGGCAGAATAAGGCACATCAGCAGAGAGCCCAATCAAATCAGTAAAACTAAGAGCATAATAAGCAAAATAACACACAACAACGCAGCACAGAAGACGGAAATATCAGGGAAAATCATTCAGCGGTAAAAGTCAAAGCACAAAGGACACAAAACTTTTGTGTGTTAAAAGCTCAACAAGAACGCGCAAATACAACACAGCCCACTTCAAGGACAAACGGCACATGTATAAAGAAAAGATGTATTTGTCAAAGGGTAAAAATGAAAAACAAAAACAGTCGTAGTGAAGAACAAAGAAACAGAAAATAAAGCACACAAAAATATTTTACCAAAAATTTAATTTTTACATTTTAAAATTGTGTTTTGTTTTGCAAGAAAGAGAAGAAGCAGTCAGTATAAGAAATGTCAAACAAGAAAATTTAAATTATATTTCAGTCCTTCGCTGACTCACTGACTGACTGACTTGTTCTGGGTGGCCACTTGCGGCATCTTTACTTGAATTGTAACGAACAATGCGTTACACTTGGAAGTTGCTGTCAATGTTTGCATTGGCAAGCAGTCAAGTTGCCGGCAATTCGTCACCGATATTGCTATTAATGTCGCTGTTGATGTCGATGTTGATGTTGCTGTCGTCTGTTGTCGTACTCAATGTCGTCAACCACAGGCTTTTGCAGCAATGATCTGTGTGCTTTGTTGCTGCTGCTGCTTCTGGCTATTTTGGGCAATTGTCTGTATGTGTGTGTTGCTCTCGCTTTTGGGCTGTCTTCACATTGCCTTGTTGTTGTTATTGTTTCTGTTGTTATGGCACTATCAGTGCTCTTTACATATGTTGTCGCCGTATGTACATAAACTTTTAAATATGTGAACGAGAGCAAAGGCCAAACCGTAAACAATTCATCGTTGTTGGACTCTTGCTTTTGCGGTAAAGCGGTGTGACCAGATGCGAGAAAAATGCACTACAAATCATTGAAGGTGTGAAGCAGGTATGTTATGATTTTTAAAGAAATGAGTTACTGCACTATCAGGGATTCCTTTATGGCCAAACTCGTACAAAGAGTTTTTCAATGACTCTGTCCAAACTTTGGCAACTTACTGCTCTGAGGTTTCAGTTGTCAATGCTGTCATTCTTCCACTCTTGTATTCTATATTAGTCATCAGCTTAGCTATGTTACACCATTCAACGATGCGTCAAGGTCATTTAAATGAATTTAAATTATAAAACTTTTCTCATATAAATCGTTTTCAATGATGAAGCAATTTTTTGATTGAACGGTTTCATGAACAACCAAAATTTGCTTCATTTGGCAAAAAACTAATCTACAACAGTTTTAAGAGTATTCAATGAATTCAAAGAAATTTACTGCTTGGTGTAGGTCTGGCAACATCAGTGAAGAATACAACTTTTCAAACTTGAAGGACCAGATGGTTTGTCTGTCATGTCTCTCATATAACACTTTTTGTTCGATTTGAAAGCACGGACATGCTTAGTGAAAAATCCTTAAGAATATTGAAAGATCTATTATATTGTTGTTGGAGCAGCAGGAGCAAATGCACTCATACCTTAGTACCTCTGAATCGACACTGTATACCACATCTTTCCTAAGAATGGAAGACCATCTTGTCTGACAGCCAAGCAGTCTTTTAGGTGGTGCTCTCCCGATCATTACCTCCAAACTCACGTCAAATAGCAGGGAGGTCCTTTTGGAACTAAGCCGTCATTGGGCATTGGAACATTGAGGGTAACGAAGGAACAGTCAAACATTCCAGAAGAGCTTCCGTTCTCAATCAGGGAGATGCAGCGAAGATCCACAGTCCAATAAACCTTATCAAAAGTGAAATCTCTAAGAATTGCCTAGTGAAGACAGACATCAGATGGCAGAGGCTGGGCACATACAGAATTAGCAGATCAACCTGGCCGAGATACGACGAAAACAAATCGAACTAGAACTGATCAGGAAAAAGCGAAGTGATTTAGACTGGACTGTAGTAGAACATAGCAGGATCAAAATTCCTCAAAACACCAGCTGCCGTAGCTGTTACTATCTAGCTGAGAAGAAAACTATCGAACATTTCCTATGTACATGTCCGTCCTTAGCACGAAGGAGGATGCAAATGCTAGGGAAAACTTTCTTCGAGGATATCCAGAAAATCTTTAGTAGGAAAATACATGATTTGCTGCCCAAGATTCGTGGCAGTCCGAATAACCAGTACCTGCATGTGAGTTCTGAGAAATCTGTAGCAAAAGAGCGCATTGGATGTCAGAAAAATTGCCACCGTAACTAACCAACCAACCTTGTAGAAGGTCATCAACGTTGCATCTCGAGAAGTGATATCTTTTGGATTTTGTGACACAGCACAAGGCCAATATAACTTAAATATAAAGCTACAAAAAATAAAAAAAAATAAATATAAAAATAAAAATATAAAAATAAAAATGAAGAAAGTATAAATATAAAAAAATAAATAATATTAAATAAATATAATAACTTAGACCACAGGTCTTTCATTATACTAAAACACCACTTTCATGCCGCTAGTTTGTCCTCCAAAAGGACATTTCCGGGTCAAATTTTTTATGGGATCAAGATCTGACTTATCCAAGATCTGACTAACCCATAAGAGTCTAGTTTCCAGATTTACTCAGCTTCAACAAGTAAACGAAATCATTTGAAATTTCTGCCCGAATTTCTCTTCACAATGCACAGTCGATTCTTCAATTCGTTCAATAGACAAAATTCAATATTTAGATAGTCTCAGAATTTAACGAGTTTAGTGTCGTTTGAAAAGTAAAACTCCAACTAGAAAAACTCAAAAAAATCTGTGCAAAAAACTAATTACTGTGTGCGCAAAAGCTGCTCAAAGTCGAAAATTTTCTTTAAACAAAAATTTAAACATATGCTTTCTGTTTTTTTAGTCTATTGTCTAAAAAATTCGTACAAATACATGGTTGTCAAGAAGTTGCTAAATATTTCAATATAGATTAAGGATTAATGTGGACATTTTCGCTTTTAATATTTTCTCAAAATTTGCAAAGCTGTGGCTTCTAAATTTAAGTCAGGCAAACACTATGAAAGGTGGCAGTGCTTAAGACCTGAAAAGCTGTGTCTTGCCCATTATTTGTTCTTACGAGCTTTCTAGACATAAACCGCAGGTAACTTATGGTGTCTGAAGGTAATAAGTCCACAAATTCTAGAAGCAAAATGTTAGCTAAACATTTCTATTGAATACAGAAATGATTTGGAGAATTTCAAATGATTATTCAATCACACCCAGCACATCAAAAACTTTACCAAAGTATTGAATGAAAATCACTCGACTGGCCACATAGCGCCACTAAATTTCCCTCCCCCACCCCCACACAACACTTCACCGAACGCTTTGCTCTGCTACCGCTTCACTTTTTTTCCTCTGCTTGCTGAGATCCGGTTTTATTAATGATCTGTGCTTCTGACAATGACAACACGATATTGATGTATAACTTTATCATCATTCAGACATACATACGAGTATATACATATGTATGTGCGGTACATGTATATTATATATTTTTAAATGTACGCGTTGATGTACAAAGCCACCAAAGCCTACAATCGGGCGCCAGCTGATGTTGCCATTTCCGCCAAATGCTCAACAATCCCATTGAACAGCCTGTGCACAGTGATTATGCGAAAGCGTATGTTCACATCTGTGTGTGTGTGTTTGCGTGTTTTTTTCCTTAGTACCTTTGGCAAGAAAATATGATGCATGATGTCATGTTGTCAGCTTGCGTTATGTTTATTAAAATGATAATGTTGAGATTTCAGTCAAAATGTATTTGTTCAACGATTTATTGTGGTGGTTGTGTCTTTTTATTGTTGTTGCGCTCGTCACAATAACGCTAAAATATTTTGCGGATATGCTGTGGAAAATTTGGCATTTTTACTTTTCGATTTTTTTCTTTGTCCCTCTAAAACTCACACATACACACGAGTGTGTGTGCGTGAAAACACATTTGATTAATGTCAGTCGCTGTTGTGTCAGGCACACAGCTTTCGTTGACTGCACTCGTTTAATTTTTTTATGTTCGAAGGAAATCCACGTGATGGCATCAACAACCCAACACTTTCGCCGACATGCAGCGACATTGAATGGTTGGCGGAAATGTTGCGGCGCTTAAGGAAACTGATACGAATTCATAGTTGGTGCCCGGAAACGATGTTAACCATATTTTTTTTTTCGCTGCCCCAAATGTGTTTGTTGATATAAATATTTTGTGTGTTTGGTATCACTCAATGATAAGCAAATTTTTATGAAAATGCCAGCAAACGTGTGAAGCATGATTTCCTCATTGAAATTGACGCACAGCTGAATTGAAGGTTTTATTATGGTTGCTCAATTCAATTTACATCGCTTCATATTTTATTTTACTTTATTTTATTTTATTTTATTTTATTTTATTTTATTTTATTTTATTTTATTTTATTTTATTTTATTTTATTTTATTTTATTTTATTTTATTTTATTTTATTTTAATTTATTTTATTTTGGTTTATTTTATTTTATTTTATTTTATTTTATTTTATTTTATTTTATTTTATTTTGATTTATTTTATTTTAGTTTATTTTATTTTATTTTATTTTATTTTATTTTATTCTATTTTATTTTATTTTATTTTATTTTATTTTATTTTATTTTATTTTAGTTTATTTTATTATTTATTTTGTTATTTATAAAATACTTGTGATATTCAGAAAAATGCAAACACGTGTCTAGTTATTGTTTATTGTAAGTATTTTGACCAATTTTTAAGTCGATAGGCCCATTGGTTCATCTTTTTCTCATAGTCTTCCCGTATACGAACCTTAACCTTAAAAGGCAGCGGGGTACAGCGTAGAGAAACGAGCTTGGTTTTGACAAACAGAGGTGCAACACGAAGTATAAAGTGACCATTGAAACAGTAGTGATACATCTTTAATAAACTGACTGCTAGTTTTAAACTGCGTTTCAGAATTTTACAATGTTTTATATTTGAGCACAATCCGGTGAAACGGTTTATGCCTGCATTGAGATAGCAGAACAATTTTTTTTTTTGTAATGAATTAATTTTTGTACTAGTCCACATAAACATAAAAATGTACCTGTTTTTATTGATTTTTTAAACTAATTAACTGACTATTCCACTGGAAAACCTGGCTACGATTATAAAAATTATTTAAAAAAATTGTCTTGCTAATGCAAAACAACTTCATTTTTAATCTTTCAAGACCAGTGAATTATATGATTTCCTAACAAATTATTTGTGTCTTCTTTCAAGCTAAAAGTGTGAGTAAGACAATAGAAAAATCATGTGTAATACTTTTGTCCCAATAGCCTTGAAAGAACTAAAGTCGGAAAATTATGCTCCACTCACTAGAAACAGAAAACTTGTTTGCTTCAAGAAGATATCTTGCTCTCTTCAAACGCATTCTCACGGTTACAACAAAACATATTTCAAACTTAACTTGAAGAGATTTAAAAAAAAGTACCTTATCCCATTCCAACATTAAGATCTGCCACCTGTGTGTTTCAAGCTTTATTTCCTTTCATTGTTGAAGTGTGAAAATTATGTTTGCTACTGGCAGCGCAAATTATTTTCTCATCTCAGTCTTCAGCTCACTTTCCCTCTCTCTCCCCCTTTGTGTGCGTATTGGTACTCGTAAATGTTTTACAGTTTATGGCATACTTGCAGGCGACACTTTTATTATGTCATAAAGTAATTAATTTCCACGCAAAGACATACATACACACACATGCAAACAAATAAATGAACGTAAATTAAGCACAAGAACGCACAGACGGAAGGAAGCAGGCTGCGTAAACACACACATAAAAATGTGTGTGTGTGTGCGTTAAATGGTGTGCGTGTGTGTTGTTGTTGTTGCTTTTGGTGTGCTTAAAATTACAAATTGCCACTTGCAGTTATTTAATTAAGTTAATCCCTAAATGTATACTGCGCTGTTGCTGACATTATGCGCGCTGGCGCTTACTTAGCGCGCGCACAAACACACACACACACAAGCGGCCTAATAAAAACACAATTCGCAGCACAGACACACAAACAAGCACACTCGTACATTCAGTGTATTCGTACGAGTGTGTATAGCAACATCAACATTCGTGGTCGGGCGACAATTTGGCGTTTGGCACAACTGCAAAAGTTTATCTTACCGTAGACGAGTTCGCGCTCGAAATTCGCCGTTGGCACAACAATTAGAAACACAACACCCGGCATCTTCGGAACACTGACAACACAGCTGAACTGTCGGCGTGCAGCAACAATAACCCAACAACAATGCCAACGAGCTGCGTATTTGTGTCACTGATGCGACCGCACGGACGCCGGCGTTATTTGCGCTGTGCTGATTAGCTGCAATGGAAGAGCGTACGACATGTGTTGTTGTTATTATTAGTTTAGTGTTGGCGTTGGCGTTTGCGTTTTAAACAAATATTTATGAGACGTGCACGCGTGTAATTAACCAAAGCAACCAATGCGGAAATGTGGAAATGTTTTCAACAAAACTCAAACGAATTTAACTTGATGAATTGCGAATTGTAAGAGTAGCCTAAAAGTATGCCGCATATATAAAATTTAAAAACCAACATAGGTTACAGAGTTCAAAACATGAGTTAATAATTAATAATAGTTAGAGTAATTATTAATTTTTTAAGTTAAAACAAATATAAAAATAATTGAAATAAATAATAATAAAATTAGTTAAAACTAAAAACTTTTTAGTTAAAAGAAATACAATTTTTTGTAAATTGATTTGTAATATTCAAAATTCAATTCTTTCTGTTTAATTAACAAAAATGTAAAAAAATAATTGAAATAAATAAAATATATACCTAATAATATAATTTTTTTGTGAACTTGTTTGGTTTTTTGGTAAAAATTAAAATTTTTAAATAAATATTAAAATATAAAAATTGAATAAGTGATAAATAAAATACATAAATGAATAATAATTAAATAAATATATAAATTAAATTAAATAAATATTAAAATATAAAAATTTAATAAATGATAAATAAAATACATAAATAAATAATAATTAAATAAATAAATAAATAAATTTGGTAAAAATTAAAATTTTTAAATAAATATTAAAATATAAAAATTTTATAAATGATAAAAAATACATAAATAAATAATAATTAAATAAATAGCTAAATTAAAATAATTTAAATTTAAATATTGAAAAATTATTAAAAAAGAAGTAAATTTTAATTGTTTTGTAAAAATGTTTTTACAATTATATTTATTTTTACAATTTATTTTTGTTATTAGTTTTTTACATAAAGTTTAACATTTTTAAAACCAACTCAAAATTTTGTTTTCATCCAAAAATTAAATTTTTTTTATTCAAAATTAGAACTTTTTTATTTATTGCAAAATTTAAGAACACAAAACAATTACATCTTTTTAATTGTTTTTTAGAAGAAAAAATATTTAAATAATTAAAGTACATAAATATAATAATTAAAATTAATAATTTTTTTATTAAAGTGTTAATTTCTTATTATTTTATTATTATTATTACACGTTATTTTTTCTGTTTGGTAAAATTTTCTTTTCGTTAAAATTTTTAAAAGTTGTTTGTTTTATTAAAATTTAATTTAAATATTTCAACTAAAACATTTTTTTATTGTGTTTTAGTTAACACATTTTTGTGACTAGGCTTTTAGATTAATATTTTTTAGAATCTGTTAATTAAAATTTTTGTAAACATTATTCATTAAAAAAAATATTTTATTGCAATAAAATATATTTTTATTTTTTTTAAGAAACTTTTTGTTTATTTTATTAAAAACTACAAAAATAAAAATTTGTTTAACCAAACGAATTTTTAATTGCATGTTTCAGTTAAAAAACCTTGCGACAAGACTTCTTGTTACTTTTTCTTCGGCATCTTTTAATTAAAGCTTTTTATACTGCAATTTTCAATTAAAACAATATTTTTTAATTGTTTTACTATTTTGTTTATTATATTTGTAGCTAAGAAGCTCTTTGGGCAATTTTTTAATAAATTAAATATTAGAAAACTTAGCAAAATTTTACAAAAATTTCACAAAATATTTAATGTATTCTAAATTTTAACAAAATCAGTTTTTAAACCTTTTTAAAATTTTACAGACCTACATTTTACTAGTTGGAGAAATTTGTGTAAAATTTCCTTATAAGGACACTAACTGACCCGGCGAACTTCGTCTCGCACAACATTTGTTTTTTCTTTGTTGATAATGAAATACGTGAGATGGCGAATTTATGGCGATACAAATTGACGAAGAAAACCAACTAAAGGAAGAGCTACTGATTAATGCAATTGAGGCCATCAAAACAGCAATGTTGCTGCTAAATTTCAGTAAAGAAATAGACTGCGCTTGAATCAAATTTAAGTTATATGGGCGGTGTCACGCCCCCTTGTTAAATACCTGCACCATTCCCTCTGTCGAAAGGGAAAATGGTAGGTTTGTACTTTTTTTTTTTTTTTTTGACTCGAACTTAGTTTCATTGCTGTGCGACTTATAGTTCAGTGGAATATTTGGGTCACAAAAAATGTGCCACGCGGCTTGTCCAACCGATCCGATCAAATCTTACCAGTAAAATGACTCATCAATGGGACGACAGGGTACTAAATTTCAGTGTGTACGACTTGCAATTTCGAAGGTATTCTATATTAAAGATTTGGCTTGTATTAGCGGTGCCACGCCCCCTTATATAATACCCGCACCATTCCCTCTGTCGAAGGACATGACTCAATTGTAGGTTCGTAGTGAATTTATTTAATGTGTGACTTACGATTCCAAAGTTATCGTCTGAAAATTTGGGCTGGTGAAAAAGTGCCACGCCCCGTTTTCATAATATTTTCTTTCATACAAACCTTGTTCTGACAACTACGAATACAACAAAAACACCAGCCAAATCGGTTTAGTCGTTCTAAAGTGATTTGCGGTCAAACATGGCAGGGATTTTCTGACTTTTCCAATAGATTTTTCAAAGCTTTCTTTTCGCATAAACCTGAACTGTTTCAAAACGAATCCAACAAAAAACCCAATGGAAATCGGCCGGTCCGTTTGAGTGTGATGCGCTTACACACATACATGCACTTTCTTTTATAAATATAGATTGGACTACTTTGCTTGCTAAAAAAATTATTTTCGTACAAATCAACGCGTTACTAAATTTATCACTTGCGTGCGAACATAATCAACATGCAAAAATTGCCCATTTAATCTCACTTAAGTTGCGCTCTTTGCATCCTGTTGTGTCGGCGACACATTGTGACGCACACTGTAAATAACAAAAAGTCATTGCATACCATTAGGCTGCGAAACTTTTCCAAGTTTATATGCGACAAACGTTAAGCCACACGGCTATGTGAGCAATTTGCGCAAAACTATTTTCGGTCAACAACTTTTTTAAAGGTGTAATCCATTTTAATGCGCTCACTGAGCACAGACACACACACGCACATACAAACTCATTGCGCCTGGCATAAAATGTCAGCCGCAAACTTGTGCCATTGCATACTTTTGGCCGCCATATCCCGTGGGCATACATTGGCCCGAAGTGTAAGTAGAAGAAATGTGCATATGTGTGCATTTGTATTTGTGTGCGTGTGGACTTTGTATGTGTTTGTAGACTTTGGGCTTGTCGCAAATTGTTTCCGCATTTGACAAACTTTAAATTTCCTTGCGGATTTTTGTACCTTTTGTGAACTTTGTTTGTCTTCTATCAACACAGCTGGCAGTGGCTTTTAACACTTCATGCCAACCCAGTATGAACATTGCCCAGTTTCGGTGTGAGTGCGAAAATTTTAAAATATATTTTAGTGAAATATTGCGTTTGATGAAGATTAAGCACAGTTCGAAGTTGACCGATCTGTGTGGGTTTTGGGTTGTTGAAATTTATTTAAGACTTTGTAGAGCAAATAAAAGACATTTCCTGCTAACTTACAGACCAGAGCCCACAAATGCCCACTTACTTAAGAATCCCATTACCTGAAATCCCCTGACAATTTGCCATCCGGATTCTCTGCTTCGACTGAATTGTGTGTTGTTGTGCAGTTCAAGCAACAACTTTTCAAAGTGGCTAAATAGCGGCAACAACAGCACCAGCGGCTTTCCCCACTTGGTTTATGCGTCTGTCATTGGCTCGCTTGAGTGAATGCTCTAAAAAACAACAACAAAACACAGTGCCTGCAGACGCTGAGCGGCACCCAAACAGACAGTGACCGAGTGAAAAACACGAACTGAAGCAGAGATAGACAGACACACATATCTATATTTGTAAAATAGAAGAGAGTGCGACATACGTTTGTACGGTGCGTTGCACTCGAACAACAAAAGACATTTGCCAACATTTTCCTTCAGTTAGTTTTTGCATTTTCATTGCCTACTTTAAGGCGCATTTGCAAGATTTCACTCGGTTGCATGCAACAAATGTTGCTGCAAGAATGAAATGTCTGCTGGAATGAAGTGCACAAGTGTTATATATACATATATGAGTATGTGTGTGTATGTATGTTGTTCTACTTGTACTGCATACAACCCGGCAAGTTTGTTTGTCTGTTGGCAGCGGCTGCTTTGGTGGCGGTTACTTGCACCAAAAGTGTTAACTTTTTGGTAAGCCTCATTAAGCGAATGGAGTGTGTGTGTGTGTGTGTGTGTGATGCAAGTTTTCTTGTCCTAGTGGTAGCGCCATGAGGCACATAAATGCTGCTTTCTCTTTAGTTTTGCTGTTAGTTTTTTTGTTTTGTTGTTATTGTTGCCGGGTGACTGCAAAGCTGTACCAACGAATTCAGTTTGACAGATGCAGTAAGCAGTGACACTTACATACACATACACACATATATAAATTTGTAGAAATATGCCTCTGCATGTTGTATGCCAAGCAGTTCATGCATTTTTGCCAGCACTGTTGCAGTGTTTTACAAGCTGTGCATGTGTCACGTTGCGCCCGCACACTACCATCTGTTTCATCTTGGCTGCACCACGGCCAACTTAAGGCAGTATCTGTTGTACGCTTGGCTGTGTGTGTGTCAACTAAATGCCTTCACTTTCCTGTCCTTCTGGTTATGCACAAATTTGCTACTTGCAAAAAGTTGTGGTATACTTTTAGGATCCCAAAAGTTGTTGGTTCTTAATAGTTTGCACAACAACTGATATTCACTCGTTGGAATAAATGCCGCCAGCAACTAATTTTGTGTGTTTTATAATAGAAACATCTCATCAAACATTTAATAAAACCCCGAAATTATGCATGTTGTCAAGTAGTAATTAGAAATTTAAACTTGTCACAATTTTCAAATGTATAGAAATTTTAAACATGCCACAATTTGCAACAAGCATCTATCCCATTGCTTTCCATCTTTTCAGCATTACCCAGTCAAATCCTTAGCCTTTCGACAACTCCTATCCTTCTCCCTCCAATCAGTTGTGATGAGCATCTCGCAATAGATTTTCATAACCAGTACCCGAGTACAACAACAACCCCACTAGCAGAGCCAGTTCGTACTAAGTAATGGAAATACGAGTATGTTGCAATGCAGAGATCATCCAAAAAAAGTTCATCAAAGACACCAACCTTTGCGTTTTCCAATAACACCTCCTACCTAGTCAGATGATGATGCACAAAAAGCGGTGATGCAGAACCCAGTAACAAACTTTCATATACGGAGATGTCTTTCCTGAGGGAGGACACATAGCAATCCTACCTTCTAGGACTGCTAGCGATAGATTAATTACCCAACCTGACTAAACTTTAATTCATTCAAATAACCAACACAAGGCATTAGCCTTGTTGAGGCCTTATGCTCCCAAGCGGAGTGAATAACAGGATACAAAATATTCTTATAAGACAATATGGATATCAAACGATTCAGCGTTGTATTGGAGCCCACATAAACTAAACGCGATTTGCCACGCCCATCTGCCATCCCTATTATAGTCACTAACATCAGCTATGTTGAATTCCTACAAAGCAATATGGGCATCAAACCATTCAGCTTTGTATTGGGGCCAAAATAAGCTATACGTGATTTGCCACGCCCATCTGCAATCCCTATCATAGTCACTTACGTCAGCTATGTTGAATTCCAATAAAGCAATATGGGTATCAAACGATTCAGCGTTGCATTGGGGCCAACATAAGCTAAATGTGATTTGCCACGCCCATCTTCCACGCTTTTTAGAGTCATCAACGTCAGCAATGTTGAATTCCTATTAGGTAATATGGGTATCAAAGAATTCGGCGTTTCATTGGGGCCAACATAAACTAAACGAGATTTGCCACGCCCATCTGCCATCTTTGTTATAGTTACTAACATCAGCTATGTTGAATTCCTATAAGGAAATATGGGTATCAAACGATTTAGCGTTGCATTGGGGCCAACGTAAGCTATATGAGATTTGCCACGCCCATCTGACATTTCTACTATAATCACTAACGTCAGCTATGTTGAATTCCAATAAAGCAATATGGGTATCAAACGATTCAGAGTTGCATTGGAGCCAACATAAGCTATACGTGATTTGCCACGCCCATCTGCCACGCCTATTGCAGTCATTAACATCAGCTATGTTGAATTCCTATAAAGTAATATGGATATCAAATGATTCAGAGTTGCATTGGAGCCAACATAAACTAAAGACGATTTGCCACGCCCATGTGCCATCCCTATTACAGTCACTAACATCAGCTATGTTGAATTCTTATAAAGTAATATGGATATCAAAGGATTCAGCATTACATTGAGGCCAACATAAGCTAAACGAGATTTACCACGCCCATCTACTACACCTATTATAGTCATCCACATCAGCTTTGCTACACTGCTATTAGGTAATGTTGGTATCAAATGATTCAGCATTGCATTGGGACAAAAATAGAGTACATAGAGAGCACCGTTTTTTTTATTTAATTTCATATTAATTTCCCCACTAGAATGCATAAAAATTGTAATATTTAAATATTTGTAACGCTTACTTTATTAAGATAAATTAAACAAAATTTTAAATCACTTGCAACGCCTAAAAGCAGATTTTAAGGCCAAACATCATTTTGGCAGCTCATTAATTTATTTGTATTGCCGACAGCAATTCATTTCACAAAAACAAAAAAAGAACAACAAAAAAACAAATAAAGCAAACAATGAATTTAGCTGCCATGCGGATATCCTGCATGAACTGCGAACTCTGAAATGTTCGTGATGGCGTTTTAATTTGCGCATTTGCACGCGAACGACGCGCACAGTTCGCACGGAAACCAGCAACGGAAATGTAAAACGAAATTTTGTTGTGTAATGAAACGGCAGCAACGATAACAACATCAACAACAACCGCAACAACAAAACGTCAACATCCGTTGAGCTAAAGTCGCATTCGTGCCGAGGAAAAATCAACCCAAGGCAATGAGGTACGAACAAGAAAAAGTTGCAAGAGAAGAAGAAGAGCATTTTGCAAGAGAATAAAAATTAATGTAGCGCAAATGTGCAAATGTGTGCGGACGTCAAGGCTTGAAGTATTGAAGAGTTGAAATGACGGTTGGCTGCCGTTACGCTCGGAAGGATATTCACAGAAATTTAGTGGGGGCCAATAGGCGCAGAAAAGTGATGCTTCTTGGCCAAGAAAAGTGAAAAGCGCAAGCAAGCCATGTGAAATCGCTCCCTAAAAGGGTTCATGGAGTCATTGAACTTGACATTGGGGCAATGCTTTTTGTCTAATTATTAAAACTGAAAGCGTTTGGGCATTCAAAACGAGCGGCATATGCAAGAATTAATTAAGTTGCTCAGGGCAAAAGGTGTTGAAAAATATTTAAATATATAAGTAAATTTATAATTTTTTTTTGTGTCTGTTCCACAAAGTGAGTGAAGCAATAGTATGATTTTTTAATTTTTCTTAAGAAAAAGGAAAACCTTTTCGTTATTTGTTGGCATTTCAACGAACAGGATGTGAAGGAAATTGCAAAAGTCAACAAGCGCTAAAGGCACATTAGGATAAAAGATAATTAATTTCAAATTTTTAAATCATGCGGTCATTAGAAAGAATCGAGTTTATTAAAAATGCATTCACAGTCACAGCTGGCCACAGTCGAACTGATTTAAGAGAACAGAAACAGATAAAAGGCAACTTGAGTAAAAATTTAAGATAATTGAAAATAAAAAAGTTGTAAGTTAAAGGTTTATGTTGGTTGAAGTTGTTGAAATAGTAGGTTTTTGATTGACTTAAATGACTTTCAGTAAAGACTACTTTGGTAATAGCCTCATACGAGCTCAGTAAACGAATCATAATCTCTCTTCTCGCAGAAATAAATCAGACATAAATAGAGATAAGCGAAGAGAGAATGAAATAGCAGTTAGAAGGAAGTTCAATGATTACAGCGTATCTCCAAATCACAAGTCATGAGATTCTGGGCCACGAAAAGGGATCCACTATGCAGTGGCGCACTCGGGATTTCATTTTGGGGCGAAGTTTTGCATACAACTTTTGAACTCAATTTCATTTCAAACCATATTTTGCACTAGCAATTTTTTGTATAATATTTGGGGGGTTTGAGCCCCGAATCCCGCCCCCTGTGTGCACCACTGCCACTATGTGATCCTCTTAAGAAAATCAGCAAATAACAGATGAATGTAATAGATTTAAGTCCGATAGGCTGATGTACCAGTTCCATCAGATTCTTTGAAGATTTTTCTAATTCTAAATTAACAAAAAAAAATTTGTAAATAAATTTCACCACTGCACCACTGTTTTAGCAAAACAATTGCTACATTTAAGTTTTCCAACTTGACTCCCATTGATCTCCCACAAATTCATTGTTATTGCACTCAAAGCTTATTATTTTAACAGTGAAGTTCTTATTAATTTTGCGTACTTGAAAAATTATTCAATAATTTTAAACACTTCGGCAGCTGCCGTCAGTTGTACACACATTTTCACTTCGAAACTAGAAACTGCACTAATTTGTGGCATCGAATGAAAAAATCAGATCACCCCTGCAAACGTGTGAGTGCAAGGTGCAATATTGCAACAACAACAACAATAACAAATCATTAGAATATCTTACAGGTGATAAAAAGAGTGGAGAGAGCTGCAGTCGATGTGCGGAATAAAGAATAATGGCAAAATAACACAGATGTGAAATAAAACAAAAATTTGAGTAAAATAGTAAAAAAAAAATACAAAAAATCATGGAAAAATTTTAGCAAAATTATTTAACTTTATTTAATGTCATTTTATTTATTTATTTAGCCGTATTAAGTTTTGTACTCATACAAGCTTCATACAAGACACTAACCTTAGAGGGGCTGAAGTCAACACAGGATTTACAGGGCGACAAATTTTACCAACCATTAACTTCCCTTATTCTAGAGGACTTTCTCACCAAAAAAGAATTTCAAATTTCATCATTTCAAATTCAATCATTCAAATTTCCTTAATTTTGCATAAAATTGAAGGATTTGCAGCAAACGCTGTAATTGCACTCATTTTTTTTGTTATACGCAAAATAATTTTTACTTTTTTTTCTCCATCCGACAGCTATAAGCTGTTTCGAACTTCAGTTTGGCAAGATTTCAAAACAAGTTCGAAAAAAATAGGACTAAAATCAACTGGATTTGACATCAGTTCTAGCATAATTTTGGGTCGATGATTTCATATCCGCAAACTGTTTTTAAAACTTAGTTCGAGTTTTTGCCAAAAATGGATTTGTCACTTTTTAGAATTTTCCTTGGCTTTTCCACATTTTCAAATGTAATATCTAAACCAATGAACCTATTGACATTATTTTGATTTTGTTGTAGTTATGACATCCGATTGCTTTAAAATGTCACGGTCCTCAAAGTTGGGAGATATGAAACTCTGAGTCGAAATTTTTTTCCATGTGTAATTATTAATAAAAAAATATTAATATAAAAAAAATAAATAAGTAAATAAAAAAAATATTAATAAAAAATACAAAAACTATATTAAAAAATTAAGAAACTGTTAGACTACAAATGTAACGTAATGTAGTCGATAAATGTTTCTCCCTGCGATATGCAAAACTAACGAAAAACCTAACAAATTCAAGCTTTTGCTCTAATTAACATTTTTACTAGGCGAATGTAAAAACTGACAAGTAAAAAACATATACAATCACTGACATATGAACAGACACACGAACACTGAAATGCACATTGAATGCAATAAAAAATTCACAAAATCCAAGTGAACTGCAGGCTACAGGCGCAGAAAGTGTTAATTGTGCAAAACAGTGCAGTCCAAAGTATTGGGTGTAGCTGCCAGAAAGCAAAGAGATTTGCCACTAAATCAAAACATGCCTCACTGAGTGTCAAAAGATTTAACTTATAATTCGAAATATTTCTGGCATATTTTGCAGACGTTTGGGTAATTTTATTTTATTTTATTATTTTTTTTAAATTTTATTTTATTTTAAATTGTTTTATTTTATTTTATTTTATTTTATTTTATTCTATTCTATTCTATTCTATTCTATTCTATTCTATTCTATTCTATTCTATTCTATTCTATTCTATTCTATTCTATTCTATTATATTCTATTCTATTATATTCTATTCTATTCTATTCTATTCTATTCTATTCTATTCTATTCTATTCTATTCTATTCTATTCTATTCTATTCTATTCTATTCTATTCTATTCTATTCTATTCTATTCTATTCTATTCTATTCTATTCTATTCTATTCTATTCTATTCTATTCTATTCTATTCTATTCTATTCTATTCTATTCTATTCTATTCTATTCTATTCTATTCTATTCTATTCTATTCTATTCTATTCTATTCTATTCTATTCTATTCTATTCTATTCTATTCTATTCTATTCTATTCTATTCTATTCTATTCTATTCTATTCTATTCTATTCTATTCTATTCTATTCTATTCTATTCTATTCTATTCTATTCTATTCTATTCTATTCTATTCTATTCTATTCTATTCTATTCTATTCTATTTTATTTTATTTTATTTTATTTTATTTTATTTTATTTCATTTTATTTTATTTCATTTTATTTTATTTTTCTTTTTTTATTTGATTTGATTTTATTTTATTTTATTTTATTTTATTTTATTTTATTTTATGTTATTTTATTTTATTTTATTTATTTTCCTTACATCAAAGTTGCTTGAAGATTTTATCATTTTTATCCTTTAACTGCTTTCACCTTTCACACATTTGCTCTCCTCTATCCCCTTCATCCCCTTGTTTTTCTTTTTTTGCTTTTCATTATTTACTACTTATCATTTAATCTCCTCCTGGATCACATCGCTCGCTGGCACTGCTCATTGCTTGTTTCGTACTTATATATTTTTAGTCATTTTTTTCTTTACAATTTTCCCCACTTCCCCTCAAAGCTGCACCATTGCTTTTTCAAGGCAGCATCGAGCTGGTCGACTGCTCGCTTGGCCACGTTCACGTTTGTTTTGTGCCAGTTTGGCAATCCCTCATTGGCGCTTGCTGCTGCCATTTGCTCTTTTGGCATTCCACTTATTCCTCTCCCGTGCCACATTAAAGTTTTTACAGCCACTCCACGCTCCATGGTGCCACGCTTTATGGCACAAAACAAGCCAATTTGCCCGCACGACGCCCCATCGGGCACCTGCAGCGCATGAAGTACTCACTCCTCACTCTGCACTCCTCAGTTCTCACAGCAAGCACCTGCAAACATTCCTTTAACGTTCATTTAGTTCATCTTGTTGTTGTTATATACCATTCATTATTGTTGTAGTTGTTGGTGTAATTGTTCTTGTTGTAGTTGTTGTTGCATCTTAGTGCTCCCAATTCCCATTCACTGCCATGGTCGTTTGTTTACATTGTGTGATAATTAATGGCGCTAATTGGAGTGCAACATCAACACGAACGGCAGCACTGGCAGCTACAACAATAACAACAACACCAAATGTTGCTGGTACGTCATAAAGGTGGTCATAACATTGCTCTTGCTTTTGTTGTTGTTGCCATTGTTGTTGTTGCTATTGTTGTTATTGTTGTTTTTGTTGCTGTAGCCGTTGCAGGAACTAAGTAAGTACGTGGAAGAATTTCATTGCGACAGCAGTGTTGGGCGCCCGAGACTATTTGGGGGAGTGGGGCTAATGGAAGCGAAAATTCATACAGACAGTCAGTTGGTTGCTTTTGCTTATTGTTGCCATAATAGTGATGGCATTGTTGTTGTTATTGTTGTTATAATGCTGCGTATTATGTGCGAAAATATGACCATTGCCAATTTGCGGACAGACAGCCAGACAGCGTCGCAGATGGTAGCGGCATTTAGACGGACTTACAAGCTCTGCTACAGTTATAATGGTAGCCAAGATTAGCGATTATACAATATCGGTTACTATGGCGTACAGAGTAGTCTGACATAGGCACAAGTTCAAGTCGAACTGGGCTCAGTTGGCCAATTTGTAAATTTCTCGGAAGTAGGTTTCATAAGTCAACAGTTGACCAGAAGCGAATTTAAAACCGAAATGATTGCATTCTCAGAAAATTTAATTAGATTTACATCTAATTTGCGTGCATAGCCGCGGTGCTCTGCTAGTAGTAAATATTTGTTTAAATAATAAAATTCCACCGAAAATATTTTCTGCATTTGCACACAAGCAGCATTTCTATCTCTACTTTTCATGTATACTTTTTTTCTTAAATATTTCTTTCCGTGCTTCACTATTTCATCAGCTTCAGCTGCATCCACTAAGCTTTGCGCTTTCTTCGCAAACTTACAACCGTTGACTCAAACTCCTTCCGTAACCTAATCTGCAGTCGTTGACTTTTCCCTTTGCTATTTGTTGCTCCTTTTGATTGCTTATGTTGTTGTTGTTTTTGTTGCAGTACCTTTACATCGTCTGTTGAATTTTATGGATACTTCAGCTCATCCATCAAAGACGTTGTCAGCTTTAATGTCTTTACAAATTATTGCTTTGCCTTTGCTTTGTGATGTTCTATTAGAATTTTTTAACCTCAACTTGATTGATGACAATGCCTTTCTCAATCATTTTATATACAATTCAAGACAATTTGTTCTGACAAATGTCAGAATTTTTTATTACAGTTTCATGAACATAACATGTGTCAATTTATTAGTTTTTACTGGTTTTGATTCTTGTTGAGGGTTGCTGTATGAACTAAGCTTTTTGAAAAAAGCTGAACTTAATGTTTGTTTATTTTTTACAAAAACATAAATACATAACTGTTTTTTGTTTCATGCGACATTTCACAACAGTCGTGTAGTAAGTCTAGTTGGAGAATTAAAACCAAAAGTTTGGCCTTTGAAGCACACGGGGTCATGGGGGCCCATACGACTATTTTAAGCGATAATACGTGCTTTTTCCATGAATATTTTTAAGTATATTGCAAGCTTCAGGGGTACCTATAATATTTATAAATTTGTAAATAATTCATATTTTATATATAATATTTATAATTATCAAAATTAACAAATTTTTTTTGGTAATTGTTGTGAAATTATAGGCGATCAATGTGAGTTATAGTTGAACAGAGTCTAATTGGCTCATAGTTTGGTAATAATTAAAAAAAAAGATGTGTGTTTACCACCTAAAAACAAATATTCAATTTTCTTAATATTCTCTAGTGTCTGGAATTGTCTGAACTTTCGAAATCTAAAAATGAAAGAGAAGAGACATTTCATAAAAATCCCAAATGAAAAGCTTACGGTTATTAACCCTCTACTGCCCCAATTTTTTTTAAGTCGAAAAATTTTCCCCATGTAGTTTTAGAATCATATAAGAAGGGAACATTATTAAAATAAAAAAATTTGCTTCTGTGTGGGCGTGAAACCTATATAAATTTGCGTGCTTTAAGGCCGTACTGGGCACATAAGCTAAAAAATTTAACTGATGAACAGTTTCATGTTTTATTGATTACACTACTCGATACGAAAAATGCACCTAAAAATAAAAGTGTTTTCTAGACTAACTTTGGGCCGCTGAACACGAAATTGAAAATCAACAAATTTTTTTAAAAAGCGTTTTCGAAAAATCTTCGAAAAAACAGTTTTTTCCCTATTGTTTTAGTTATGAGCACATATCTCATAAACGAATCATCCGATTAACACAAGCTGTCCGGCGGTCAGAAGATAATACCTTAGCCTTTCCAGCAATATATAGATTGCCCAAATCAGATGAGATTTGGGGAAGTTACTGACGGTGAAAGTTGTAAAAAAGTGAATTTTTCAACCATTTTCAATATCATAAATTTTTGAATGATTTTTTTATGGATAAAATAAATTATCTGCTCTAGTTTTAAATCTAAGATGAAAGATATATTATTTGAGCAAATATGAAGCCTAACATCAATAGAATCGAAAGAAAAATGACAAAGTTATGAAGCAGTGAGTGAACACCAACTTTACATTTATTACACCGTGCGACAAAAAAAAACATTTTTGCCGAGACCCATCCAAATGTTGATATAGAGGTGAAACTAGAGGTCATTTATAATATCCTAGCGTAGTCAGTTTTTCATTTTCTGACCCAAAGTCCTCTTTAAAGGACTTTAAAATTTTAAGGACATACATATTTCAAATATTTTTTTTAATTTTTGCCGTTGTGTAATGATGAAGATATGGGTATCAAATGAAAGAGGAAAAATGTCTCCTTTTAACTAAATTTCCTATTTTGAACTTTGAATCTAACATAGCTAACACTTCATTAACGGTTTCTTCATCAGTTTCTTCATCATTTTATTCATCAGTTTCTGCATCAGTTTCTTCGAAAACATCGAAATCCAAGTTTTCTAAAACTTCCTGTACTTCTTTGTCCCATAAAACCGACAATTTTTTTTTAAAATGCCGATTGATATCTTTAAAACGGAAACCACATACAAGTGTACCTTAGTGACCAAATGCATTAAATCGTTTTGCTTTGGTGCCTGATGCTGCCTAAAGGCAGTCTGCTTTCACAAGCCGAAAAAGTTACTGTAAATCCTTTTTTTTCACTATAAAACACTTGAAATCAATAAATTACATTACAAGGTACTCACTCATAATTTTCTTGTTTTAATCTTTTAACGAAAAGTATGTTTAATAATGTTTTCTTTTCTTTACTTTTCACGAAATAATTATTTCTACTAATTTCCACGAAGTTCAACTTTCAACTGATAATATTGGGAAACATGTGATGCTTACAGCCGTGCAACATTAGAGAAATGACAACTTAATTTATCTAAAACATGCCCTAAAAATTTCATTAAAAAAAATTAATATTTATGTGGACTTTTCTAGGTTTTTGTGGACCGTGCCTTAAGGCCATATGGGGCAGTAGAGGGTTAATCTAATCTAACAAAGATATGACTTTTTCATTGAACAAATTTTTTTTCAATATTTTTGTATTGAAATTGTAACGAATTATGCAGTGGCGCACACAGGATTTGATTTTGGGGGGCCGCTTCATACAAAACTTGAGTCTAATACTAGTTGAAACCATATTTGCCACCCAAAATGTTTATAACAAACAGATATTTGGGAGGGGTTGGAAAGCCCAAACCCAAAAAAAATTCAAACAAATATTTTAAAAAAAATTTTTTTAAAATAAAAAAAAATTCAATGCAATGGGCATTTAAACTGTAAACCTTTTTAAATTAGCATTTTTGCAAAGTTTCGGCTGCAGGATTCGATGTGGGACAATTTTATGTCGAAAAACATGTTGGCCAAATTAGCTGTAGAGTAGTGTCTCTAAAAAAATTGACAAAAAAGTACATTTAGGCATTAATGAGTTAAACAGGAACCTGTGAGCCTTTGTTTAGGTTTGAAAAGGTCTTAAGTACCAGAAAGTGACAGCCATAGGTTAGAGTTTCCATCTTTTACAAGTTTCTTGGGAGCATGGGGCCTCAATAAGGTTTAATGCCATGCATTGGTTCCGTTATGTGGATTACATATTTACGGATAATAAATATATGTATTGTGTGTATATTTAAAAAGGTTACAAGTGTCCATAAGTGTAAACCATAGGTTATTGTTTCTCTCCTGTCTATTTTTTTAGGCATCATAGGGCCTCAATAAGTCTTTAAGGCATTGGTTATGTTACTTGGGTTATGAACCCCCAAACCTCCCCACTCTAAATACAAAAATTGCTGATTCAAAATATGGTTTCATATGGAATTGAGTTCAAAAGTTGTACGCAAAACCCCCTCCCCCAAAAATTACATCCTGTGGGCGCCACTGGTTATTCGTATTTACTTACATCAGGTAGGTATGACATTCTGTTATCCTTGCTTAATGTTTGTTTTTGCTCAACTTTAAATCGAATATATAACATTCAAAGAATATAATCCACCTCTCTGACTTTAAATGCTCGCTTTGCTAATATCGACCACAATCAGCACACAATTGAGGCTCAATTTCCCTTAACTGACTTCAACATACAATCAAACTCACACACACACACACACACACTTATTCGCATCAGCATTTTATAGATTACCACAACATTAGCCGCCAACGCAAACATATTTCAATGTGGCCCATTTCAATGTCATTACCAACTTTGTTGTTGTGTTCTCCAAGTGGCACATTTGTCTTATTTTTGGGGCATCCATTTCATTGGCGGTCTGCAGGGACAATTGAAGGAATTGGTGAAATTTTTCAATTTTACAGCGCAGAGCACAGCAAAGTAATAAATCATGTTGCCATGTTGACACATTCGCAAAAAGTATGTAAACACCGACTAAGCGAATTACCTTAAAAATAAATCATGAGCTGTGCCACAAAGCGGCTGCGGTAGATTCCGTTCTGCTTGCATATGCAAATGGCAGCCATCAAGGTGACGTCGGCTACAATTTGACTAGGAAATGTTGCTGATGGATGCATGGTCAAATTAAATCAAATAATATAAACAACAAATACAACAAAAATAGCTTTAAAATAAAAGCATTGAATAGTTAAGTGAAGGCGAAATGGCAAAGGCATAAAAGCATTAAGTAAGCAGCACACCCACGAGACGTTTTTAACGTTTGCTTTAAATATAAATTGGCTCATATTCCCGCCGCTGCACTAATGCGCCAATGACTAAATAATCATAGAAAAAACCAATGGCAATGCTTAAAGATCAACTATGATCATTTAAATAAGGATAACATTGCACGGATGTCAGCGACAGCAGCAACAGCAGCGCTGGGAGCGGCAACTAATATTTCGGGCGGATAACGAAAAATGCCGGTGAAAAAGTTAAGAATATGACACACAAAGGAGCAGAAATAAACAAACTTGCACACAGGCACACACACACACACACACAGATAACCATACACAGAGCTGCAAACACCGCCAGGTGGGAAGGAGAACAAAAAACGAAAAAGCCAAAGGTAGAAGAGGAAGAATGCAGGTAGCTGCGCTGGCCAAGTTGCGTAATATAAAAGCTTCAAAAATGGTTGTGTATGTGTTTGTGTTCAATATCCGAAGTCTTTTCTATCTAATGCCCAAAACAAAAGACAGCAACAAAAAGCATTAACGAGCATCGAAAAATCCTCCCCAAAGATTTTGTGTATCGATGTTGTTTGTGTACACTGTACAGTTTTGGTTGTTTTTGTAGTTTTTGTAGTTTTTGTTTTTATTGTTATTTGGCTGTTTTGTGGTATCGATGGCCATTTTGGCATCAAGCTTTGGCCGCGAAAGTCTCTGAAGCAGCTTAAAAACGTTTGAAGCTGTTTTTTTGCAGCAAAAATTACATTAACAACAATTTATGCAGAAAAACGACCAAAAGAAATTTGCAAAAATAAGGTGCAGATACCAGATGACTGGTTATGACTGGGTAAATATTGGCAGATTTTGAACTTTCATGGAAGTAGAAAGAAGACTGTGACTTGTTCTTGTTCTTCGATCCATCGTTCTGGTCTGTGTTTTACCATCTGGACTATCACTGCCCTCCTCTATCACTGATAGCATAAATTTCAATCTAGAAAAGCGCACCAAGTATCGCAAGAGAATAGTTAAGTTCAACTTTATCAATTTTGTAAAAAAGCCAGTTCGCCAGGGTTTGAGCCACGGTTGCCACTTGGCCAATAATTTTTTAACCAAAATTGTATGGAAAAGTAACCTAAATGTAACCAGATTAAAAACGGGAACACTTAAATATAACTTTCTTTTTTGATTCGTACAAAAACCCAAGAATACCTTGAAATTATGTAAGCAAAGACAAAAACAAAAATATAAAATCAAACAAAATCAAATCAAATATTTTATTTTATTTTATTTTATTTTATTTTATTTTATTATATTTTATTTTATTTTATTTCATTTTATTTTATTTTATTTTATTTTATTTTATTTTATTTTATTTTATACTAGTACTGTAACCCAACTGTATTTGTGTTGTTGACAGTAAGAGTAAAAAAAAATTCTTTCTTGAATAATTGTCCCTAAAAATTTATCATTTTTTCTACATTAGTTTCTCTTGCAAAAGCTTATCAAACAGAAAATAAAGTAGCAAAGTAACCGAATGAGTAAAAATTAACGTATTTTAGTTAAAAGTAGTCAACTCTGGCAACCATGGTCTGAGTCTGCTTCAGTGATGGTTGGTTAGTTGGTTAAGTGGTGGCTGTCACATTTAGCACATAAAGTACCGTTTTTGTGCCACTTTCTGGTGCATGGCTGGCATTTTAAATCCACTTTGTGGGACCCAGGAAGTGTGAAAGACTCCTGATCTCCATGGTTGAAAATGATCTAAAGTCTTCCGGGAAGGAAATCCCGAGCGATTCTCTTCTTGCTAAACCCGGCCATGTACACAGAAAGGGGCTCAATGTCTCTCTGTGCTCTTTCTCCCCACAACTGCGACAATGTTTGTTAAATGGTATTTGCAATCGGTCACGTGTTCCCCCCCTCGGCCAGTGACTCGTAAGAACCGCAGTGAGTCTTGCGGTATTGCCCCGATTGTTTCCCAGCAGTTGCTTCTGCTGTTCAGGTCGTACTTTGGCCATGTCAGTGTTGCCAGATCAGGAGATTTTCTTTTAGCTTTAGTAGATTATTGGTCTTTTAGGAGAATTTTTAGGAGGAAGAATTGTTTTGGAGAAAGTTTAGGAGATTTTAATGATGATACATTTGACATCATCAGTGCCACTACTGAAGGCTTGAATATTGGAATCTAAATGTTAGTTATTATTTTATTTGATTTGATTTGATTTGATTTGATTTGATTTGATTTTATTTTATTTTATTTTATTTTATTTTATTTTATTTTATTTTATTTTATTTTATTTTATTTCATTTTATTTCATTTTATTTCATTTTATTTCATTTTATTTTATTTTATTTTACATTTTGTGCTTCAAAGTGTATTATTTATGCAATGAATGAAGGAAGTTTACAAAAGCAAACTTCATAATGATCTCATTTTGGAGTTTTTTGTGTGTTAAGTTGTTAAGTTATTGCTAAGCTGAAGCTGAATAAATGAAAAAAATTCAATATATTTTTATTTTATTCATAAGGAAATTAAACTTCTTATAATGACAAATTCTTACAAAATTTATAATGACAAAAATCATAAAAATGTGTAGGAGATTTTTAAATTTCATTGTTAAGCCAAGCTGAATAAATAAAAAGGAAGCAATAAAAAAATTAAATATATTTTTATTTTATTAAATATATTTTTATTTTATTTATAAAAAAGTTAAACCTCTTATAATGACAAATGTTTATAATACATAATGACAAAAATAATAATGACAAAAATCATGAAAAAATCATGAACAAATTTTATGAGATGTTTTAAGTTTTTGGAGAAAATTTCAGCTTTTTTTTAGGAGTTAGGAGAATGTCATTTCAGGTATGCAGGTCCTGCAAGTAGACAGTTGGATTTATATTTCGTTAACATGAAACAGAAAGTGGGCGTGTATGTCGCTCCTTAGTCTGCTGACCAGAATAACTCCAGAGTTGATTCTTGTCTAACCAGTTCGTCTGCTTTTTCATTCTAATCGATGTCCTTATGTTCTGTGACTCGGATTAGGGATAAATTTATGATGTTGTTACAATTTTTAACTATTTTTGAGGTTAAGTTAGGTTAAGGGGCACAACTAGTTTGAAATTTTGAAAATTTCGTGTTTTTGTTTTTGCATTTTTCGATAATTTATACCTGGTGAAGAAAGGTGAATTGTATGGGCCTGGAATAGCAGATTAGCTCTAGGTATGATGATTAAAAATTTATAACAATGAAATCAGTACTTTTATCTTTAAACGCGTTTTTCTCAAAACTACATTTTTCAAATTTGCTGCAGCTGTAACTTGATAACAAATCATCCGATCGACTTGGGTTTTTTTTTTTTAGCTTATTGTGTATTTGTTTTTCCATACAATGACCCTCCAGTTTAATGATAGGATGAAAAGTAGAATTATGCCAGGCCAGAAACCATCAGATTTTTCAGCAAAATTTTAATTTTTTTTTCAAAAAACCGCCATTTTGTTGTATTTTATTTTTTTTTTACAACCGAGGGTCATTGTATAGGAAATATAACCTAGTTAAGTAAAATTTTTGGTTTTTTTGATTTCAGGCACTGCGAAGGCTACAATCACTGCAGCAGTGGGAGAACGTTTTTTTTTGAAGACTCAGGAGATGGTGGATAACTTGCTGAAAATCGAATATTTTCATTTGAAAAAATTACATTGTATTCATTATTTATGCATAAATATATCTGCAAAATTTTAAAACATTCGATGCAATACTTCACAAAATTCAAAATTCACAAAAATCTCCTTTTTTCAGGCGGTCAAACTAGTTGTGCCCCTTAAGTTTACCTCCAGGGCTTTGATGACAACTTGACTGCCTGTAAGGATTGCCAACCTAGCATCCTCTATGAAGTCATAGAGCAGAGACCTACCTGACACTAAGATGGCTAGCAATTTCGTCTAAAATACATAAAAATAAAATATTAAAATCTAAATTAAATAAAAATTGTGAATTAATGAACTCAAAATGAGAAGATAAAGCCAATCCTGAGCTTCAACGTGCGCTCTTTGGGTCAAAATTTACTTCACTCAAGGATTTTCCTTTACTCCTCACTTTTACTTTAGCCACTTTTTTCCATATAAAATCGAACTTAAAAAAAAAAAAAAAAATTTAACTAAAATTTGTTTTTATCATTTCATACAGATGTTTCATTCTATTTGGATTATCTTTACTACCCATTTCTATTATTATCTTCGTTTTAGCCATCCTTGCAATTCATGCTTTAGGTATCCTTAAACATTTCAATTCTATTCAATTTCGCTGTATTTGCAAGGCTTTTCTATTTCTGTTATTCTCTCACTTATTCCCTTAAACATTTTTTCCAGTTGCTTTACTTCTTTATTTAACTTCTTTCTGTCGGCTTGTTCACCTCCCCCATCCCCTTTACTCTTACCCGCTTTTTTACTTCTTCTTCTTCTTGTTTGCCGTTGAACATATGCCAGTTCGCATTTCAAGGACATTAGTTTTTTGCCTATTTGCCTTAACTTCGCACGTGTCATGTGTACAGTTTTCCTTTCTCTTTCTCCATCCCATTTCATTATTTCGACTGGCTGCTTTGTTTCATCTTATGCGTGTTTAATTCTCAATGGTGCCATTCGCAAGAATATATTAACATTAATTTCGAATGATCAGCGGTGCGAGCAAAGCTGGCCCCTTCGCCATGTCCCAACCGCATAATGTGCGCTGTCAGAGAGCTGGCAAGCGGGACTGGAGCGTAGACCGGAGCGAGAACTGTGGAGAGTGTTTGCGCAAACAGTTTAATAGCTGAGCTGAGCAGGTGTTGAATCGGGACACCATTGACTCTTGAACTACTTGAACAAAAAAGGCTATAAAGGAGCGTTGGATTTTAGGAAAAGTGCAAAAGCAGCAGAGTGGACACTGGCGGTGATTAAACAACAGTTAAAGGCGTGGCAGACTCAGCCAAATGCATCAAATGTGCACTACAAAAGTAGTTAGGAAAAAAGTGAACGCTATCAGGAGACTGAAAGAAGACAACAAATTATGGTTGGCATTATGTATAAAGGTGGTGTCCAGCTGTGTGGAAGCGGCGACCATAACGCAATGTGGGTGTGGAAATGGCGAAAGCAACTAAAAGAAATCAACGCAGCGTCAGAGAAGCGGAAACTAAAGCACAACGCTGGGCCAAGGCAAACGAGCTGGAAATAATTTGTTTTCCTTATATTCAGGTGTGACAGTTAGTCTTGTTGTTGTTGTTGTTACGGAAGCCATAACATTAGCGCCACGTTGTTGTGTGTGTGTGTGTGTGTGTGTGTGTGTGTGTGAGGGGGCGACAAGTGCCGGCTGCGCACCGGTGTGATTTCTCAATAGTGTAATTTGGCTTAATGTTGTTGTTGCTTTGCCACTGCGTGATTGCAATTTTTTTTTTGCGTATGCATACAATAAATGTGCAAATGAGTTTGTCAATTGAGGCTGATTTTCATTTTGATTCTGGGCATTAAATCTTAAGTTAAAAATTGGGTTTTTCTTGTCGTTTCTTTTTGATTAAATTTCTCTTTGTTTTAAGTTTCGTATATTTTTTCAAAATATTGCTGATAGAAATATGTATACCCAGCAAACCAAACTGTATCGAAACGATTTAGAAACGATATCGTTAAAGCGAGAATTTTTCTCGTTTTCGAGTATTGCTAAAGTGTCTAAAATGATATCGAGAACGAGAAAAATGACACTATCGTAACGATGTCGAGAATTTCGAAAATCTCGATAGATTATTTCGAGAATTTGTCGCTAAAAATTTATATCGAGAAATTGTTTGTAGGGTAATAGTTATTGCAATTGAATGTGTAAATTATATAATCTTAATTTATTTATATTAATTTGTTTCTTACTGCCACGTAAGCCGGCCTCGATAGTCCAGTGGGAAGTGCACTGGCTTCTCACACCAGAGGTCCTATGTTCGATTCCTCGCTTGGGCTGGTGGAACGCTTATCTACTTCCATCACTATCCACATGAAACAGCCACTCTTGGCAAAGCCTCCAAGTGTAAAAGAAAATTGCTAAGTGCGTTTATTGAAAAAACAATGTTGTATGTATTGGGTGTACAACTTTGCTTCCGCCGTTTTTTTCCAAAATTAAAAGCTTTATTGCGAAAAAGTGCTTACAGATGTATTATTCAAAGTATTGTCCGTCGCTAGCGACAACTTTCTCCCATCTTTCCGGCAATTTTCGGATCCCGGCTCGAAAAAAGGAGTCCTCTTTTGACGCTATCCATGAAGCAATCCATTTTTCCAATTCTTCGAAGGATTGAAAATGTTGATCTGCCAGGCCGTGTGCCATCGAACGGAATAGGTGGAAGTCAGAAGGGGCGACATCTGGGGAATACGGCGGGTGGGGCAAGACTTCCCATTTCAGCGTTTCCAGGTACTTTTTGACCACTTTTGCGACGTGAGGCCGAGCATTGTCGTGTTGGAGGATGACTTTGTCATATCGCTCTTGATATTGTGGCCGCTTTTCTTTTAGCGCGCGACTAAGGCGCATCAGTTGCGTTCGGTAGCGATCTCCTGTGATGGTTTCACCCGGTTTTAAGAGCTCGTAGTAAATCACACCGAGCTGATCCCGCAAATGGCGTGAATTGGGCACATAAACGGACATTTTCGAGCGTGAATAATACGAAAACAAGAACAACTGTCACTGAAACGGCGATGACAATTCGTTAGGCACTGTCCACACTCACTTTAAAGGCATTACCATCTATGTATTTCAACCAGCCTCAGCCGGTACAGCCACCTATCGGAAAACGGCGGAAGCAAAGTTGTACACCCAATATGTATCTGTCTCAAAGTCTTCTAAGCAGAATTTACAGACAACTCTGGGGTCAGTGTCTTCTAAATATCGCTTACAAATAACTTCTTTAAAAAAGATTGACCCTTGTCTGCTGAAATTATCGCGTCCCGAAATTGGTGCAGTCAATTATCTCAGTGTTCTTCAATTTAGACAAAAAAACTTCTTGGTTCCCCTATCGAATAGCTTCCATAAAGCTAATAAAACTTATCCACAGTTGGCATTCCCAATCCATCTTTTTTTGTGTCTCGAGGTTATGCAATTGTCAACCAGGCCTCAGACGTCAATTCGACTAATTACAAATCATTTATTCCAATCCTAAAATTAGGTCTACAATTTTCAGGATTTATTAATGTATTAGTTAAATATTTTACACATACAGGGTGGCGAAAAAATTGTCACCTAATTTGTCTTTTGCTCTAATTTGTTAATAAATGAATGAATAAGTGTATGAATGAATGAATGTATAAATGAATGAATGTGTGAATCAACGATTGAATGAATTAATTAATTAATGAAAGTATGAATGAAAGTATGAATGAAAGTATGAATAAAAGTATGAATGAACGAATGAATGAACGAATGAATGAATGAATAAATTAATGAATGAGTAAATGAATGAATGAATGATTGAAGAAATGAATGAATGTGTGAATGAGTAAATGAATGAATGTATGAATGAATGAATAAATAAAAAAATTAATGAATGCGTGAATGAATGAATAAATGAATGAGTGAATGAATGAATGAATGAGTGAATTAATGAATGAATCACAAATCAGAATTTACTTTTGCCGCCATTTGCAAAAGTTATAGCATCTGCCGATAGAGTGATGGCTTTTGCGCCTTCCTGTACATACATTCTTTGTTTTAAAGATAATACTATAATTAAATAATTAAATAAATAATTGTTTTAAAGATAATAATAATAATACGGTTAGAAGGACAAAATTCGAGAATGTCGAGAATGAATGAACTACACAAATTAGTTCTTAAGACGTATTAAAAAATATATATTGATTTTCTATTATTTTTATTGAAATTTTCAAGGATATTTTAAAAGGTAATTTTACATATTCATCCTTGTAGAGCAAAAAATAATTTTTTTTATATTTTAGAAAATTTTCTCTTTCATTTGTGGCCCATTGTGATATTCGCTATTGCGCTTAATTTTTATTTTTTAATTTTTAAAATATTTAGTCATCTCCTTGGACTTTCAAAGTCCTTGAAAACAAAATCCTGACATCAAAGAGAAAAACTAAAAACGCAGTTTAACTTTACTTGGCTGCTAGTTTTGTGAGTATATAAAATTTTTCATGTCTCTTCAAATTTTTGGTTTTTTGTTGCACAGTCTAATATAATCCAGTTTCACGCTTAAATCAACATTTGGTTGAATTGTTTTGTTTTTGCACAGTGTTATCGACCTATTCGAAACTCGATAGTAAACAAGATGACTCACAGTCTTTTATGTACGCTCCACTTCCAAAAATAAAAGAAGCTAATTCTTTTGCCAACATTCGGTTAATGATTTGTTATTGCTTATTTATTCATTGCGCATTTTGTTGATTCTATGTTGATGCCTAAACAACAACACTCACTATGCATCCAAAAACTACAATACAAAAACCGCTAGTATTGGTTTTTTTCGCTGTTGTTGTGGTTTATTAAAATTTGTGCGCATAAATGCAAAGACAATAACATCGAAATGAGGCACAGCCAAATACGTGAAATTTGCGCAGTTTTGTCAATGCTTCATAATTTTGTTTTCCATACCTACTGACAGCACAATTGAATGCTAACATAAATTTGACGAGCAAAAAGTGCCGTCAACCATGGAACATTCATGCAAATTCATCACTTCCCTCGACAGGCCAAACAATCGAGCACATAATGAACAGTAAGCAAGCAAAAGTAGCATAAAAATAATATATGTAGTCATAAATATTTTAGCATATTGTTGGTTTTTATCGGCCAAAATGTTTCGAAATTAATTTTTGCGCAATCAAAGTTCGACGGTAATGAATTGGCGCACAAAAGTATAAAAAGTATATTTTGAAGACATACGATTATACAAAAGATGTAAAAATAAAATAAAATTTATAAATACTATATAGCAGCTTTGTAAGAAATTGAACTTGGGACATGGTAGGCCTTGTGCCACTAAGGGATATTAAGGGATTCATTCGAAGTTCATGTTTGTGTGAATCAACACAGAACACAAAATAAGAGGGCGAGGGGAACAAAGGGCAAACTTTTGCCTACGTACCCGCGTTTCTGGACGCTTATGGTGGCTGCCTCTGAGACACACTCGAAGGCCTATTAAGAGGTCCATTGTGATACCACATATTTCACTACACCAACAAAAATTTGAAAACATTTAAAGTTTTGGCGATCATTGAATCCAATTTTTATTGAGTGTAATTGAGTGTTAAGTGATGCACTTAAATTGGAAAAATATTTATAAATACTTGATGGTCATATTTAATTTTTTTATATTTCAAATATTTGTATATTAAGATTTAAAATTTTATTCTATAATGTTTGAAATATTTTTATATTTATTTTTCTTTCAGCTGATGCGCGTTTTACGCAACTTTAACATTACCAAAATCAGCGATTTGGAGCTAATATCGAACAGTACCGATCGCTTAGACATCACTTTTCACTTTTTTGGCATCAAAGGCGATTCGAATCGCATACGCGAAGCCATCACACGTATGGTGGAGCGAGGACGCATAGGCAACATAACATTGGTTTCGAACTATCATCTCTTCGATGAGAATCCACCATTGAATTTGTTGGTGAGTGAAAGAAAATTTTTATAAAATTCAAGATTTGTACAAAACAAACACTTATGAAAGTGTAGAATTTTTTATGAAATTATTTATTTCTAATCATAATTTGATTTTAATTGCTTTTAAAATTTAATAATTCAAAAAATATTTAATAGAAAACTTAAATTACGTTGAAATAAAAATTTTTTTGTTACGATTTTTAACAATGTTCTGACATTGGTTATTCCCTAAAAATTTAAAAACATACCATTTTAGTATGTTTTTTTCATTTAAAAAGCTTTAGGTAGGAAGTTAGGTTCCGTAATCATCTCATGGACTTTACTTAGGTTAAGTGGCCCATTTGTTTTCAAATTAAATTTTCCTCCAATTTTGCAAATAATCCGCAATCATGTTGTTGAAAACTGAAACCCTCTGTGCGATAAAGTTTGAGACCAACCGTATGGCTTTGTTTTCACCTTTGAATTGAATATTTGCGACTTCAAGTGCTTTCGCATTGAAATAACTTCATATGGGCATTTAACGAACATTGCATTGCATTGCATATAAATATTAAAAAAAGAAAGCAATTCCTTTACAATGTTTTATTGTTTTATATTAACTTGTATTGCTTTCCATTATCAATTTCTGCATTTATGGCACTGTTTGCTCGTACTTCTGCACAATTACGCGGCCAAAGTAAGAAATCCCATTAATAAAAGACAATAATTTGCAATGTCATTTGCACTTTTGATACAGCTGGAGTGCGCTGCAATTGACCACAATGAATGCAGCAATCAGTCACTTGAGCGATAAATAAAAAATATACAAAAAAATAAAATTTAATCATTATGATATTTAAAAAGCTGCTTAACACATGTTTATTAATTAATGCGCACTGACACTGACACGACTGACAGACGGACAATCAACTAGCTGTCATATGGTACATACTTTTAATTAAAAATCATAAAAAGTGCAGCATAAAAAAGCGTCCGAAAATTGTCAATGCGCGGCACACGTGGCGTATACTTGACCATTGGTTTCCTTTTAATGCACATTTCTGGACAACATCTGCGTTGTCCAGTGCGCATATTTTGCCATTTGTGCTCTAGTAATGTGTGTGCCACGCTTATTGTTTGCTTTCATTTTGCCAATTTATTTTATTTTTTTTGTCATTTTATTGGCGCCCATATCCACTTGTATGCAAATAATTATTTATGAAGCAATAAACAACAATGCATTCATTAAAAATGCATAATATGCTTACTTATTGTAAATATGGGCTTATGAAATGCTTGTATATATACTCGTTTGTATGTGTGAGTGAATGTAAATTTGTATGTCAGTCAGTGTGTGAGTCATTTGTGCGCTTGACCGCTGCCCATTAACACATCATTGCAGCTACAATGTCTGTGGCTGTGTGTGTGCAACAATACACTTACTCAACCACAAACGGCAACAACAACTATAACAATAACAACTACAGCACTAACTACTCGTATGGCTGTGTAATGGCAGCTCATCAACATACAGGCAGCTCATCAAAAATAGCCGCAACACTTGTTGGCAATAATATGTTTTTCAATATTGTAGTTGGTGTTGTTTTACGAGCATATATATTTTTTAAAAAATAAGTACACTGCAAATTGAAGGGTAGGGAAAAGTGGTTTACTGAAAGGTAGTTGTTGTTGCTGCTGTTAGTGTTGAACCTAGTTTAGTAGGTAGTTGGGTAAGAGACCTATAAGAGTGATATGGACTACATGGAAGAAGCGCATTAAATATGTTTACGTATCAGTAGAATTTTAAGAAATTTATATCCGAACTTTTGGTCCAAATGCAGCTCCTCATTTTCCCTCTCCGGCGCTAGTTCTACTACACTCCCATCTGGGCGTTTTCCATCGGTTTTTCCCACTTCGGATTTTAGGAGAATGACGGTAATTTGTAAAAATTATCGACTTTTTTCCAGACACCTCTGCTTTGCGACCTCTTTTCCAGTTGGCTACACCTAGCGATAATAGGGCGTTCTCAACTTGGTCCTTTACCAGACTCGGTCTCGCTCTTCGTCAGAGAACAACTTTTTTGCCAGGAGACAGGGAGAAGGCAGTTGATACTCTGTACAACGTCCATGCCCTTGAACAGCTCAAACAACTTGTTGTTCTTCGTATTCGCTAGTCATCACCAATACAAGTAGGGCCGAAGATTTTGTAAGCCTCCTTCACTCGAACACTCCAAGGTCCGCCATGTCATTTCGCAACACAAACAGTTTACATTAAATCCGCTCACTCATCGAACCGGTTTGAGCTCCTTACCACAGCCTAAAAGACTGTGAATAGCCCTATGGGCTGGATTCTCTAAACTTGCAAGGAAGAAGTTGCTCTTCTAGATAATTTGCGACAAGTGCATAGTTCTTTTCTTCGTCCAAAGAGCTGCGACAGAAGCCATTAGAAATCAAACCCTAACCGTAACCAGTCCAAACACCAATCATAGATCTCATCTGGTTGCTTTTTATTGAGAGAAGTTCTGTAGAATGGACGGAAGTTCTTGATAATGTGGTTCTTCTAGATGATGTCCTTGATGATCTTGTTGCTAGGTCCTTAAGAAATATACTTACAAATATGAAAAAAATTATTTATGCTTGTTGCTAGTATCCTTTAAAAATATATTTAGAAAAATTAAAAATATTATTAATTTTAAAAACTTTAAAATTAATTAAACTTAAGAATATATTAAAAAGAATTAAAAAAAATATTTATTTCAAAAACTTGCAAATTATTTTAACACTGCTCCATCTGCTTGTTGCTAGTATCCATTTAAAATATATTTAGAAAAATTAAAAAAATCATTAATTTTAAAAACTTGAAAATTAATTAAACTTTAAAATATATTTAGAAAAATTAAAAAAATTATTTATTTTAAAAACTTGCAAATTTTGTTGACACTGCTCCATCTGCTTTTTGCTAGTATTAATATTATTTAATTTAATTAATTTAATATTTAATTAATTCAAATTAATTACAAATAATTTTGACACTGCTTCATCTGCTTGTTGCTAGTCTCCATTTAAAATATGTCTGGAAAAATAAAAAAAAACAATAATTTTAAAAACTTTTGAAAATTAATGTATCCTGAAAAAATATATTTATAAAAACGGAAAAAAATATTTATTAAAAAACTTGCAAATTATTTTGACACTGCTTCATCTACTTGTTGTTAGTAGCATTTAAAAATGTATTTAGAAAAATTAAAACATTATAGTTAATTTAAAAAACTTGCAAATTATTTTGACACTAATTCATCTTCTTGTTGCTTAAAAAATATATTGAGAAAAATAAAAAAAAAATATTAATTTTAAAAACATGCAAATTATTTTGACACTGCCTTATCGCTTGTTGTTAGTGGCCTTTCACAGTACAGTACTTTTCGCTTAAAGTGAACTTCGAGGGACTGGGCAAAATGGTTCGTTTTAACCGACAGTTCGCTTTAAATGGGGTCCGTAATAAGCGAAAACATACAGCGCGTATTTTTGAAATTGGTTCGTTTTAGGCGGAAAATCGTTTTAAACGGGTTCGTTATAAACGAAAAGTACTGTATATTTAAAAAAATTTAAAAAAATTGTATTTAAAAAACTTGCAAACTAAGTAATTTAACACTACCTGTGTTAACTTTCATCTGCTTTTTGCTAGTTAGTTGCCTTTAAAAAATAAACTTTGAAAAATTAAAAATTCAAAAACCTGTGTAGTTCAAAATATTTAACCACATCCAATGCTTGTAATGGTATGAAAAAAATTTCTGCTACTTTCAAACAACCAGAACTGTTAAGAAAATTTCAAAGTATTCAACAAGCGAATATCTTCTTCTACTCAGCGAACAGTTATTCTAACTTAATTCAATTCAAATTTAAAGATTTTTATTTTATTTTTTTATATATTTCTTCTTCTTTCTTCTTTAACTTAAAGCTTGTCTTAATTTCCACAAAACCTACTCTTTCTTCATTAAATAAATAATTATTGATGCCTCACTCAACACATCAACACTCATCGTCAGGCAATTTCCAATGGCTTTCAGCGCCATTCGTTCACTTTTGTATGCAACGCTTAACTCACATCGATATTAATTTACGATTATTATTATTTGTACACTTTGCAGGAGATGGCAATTAATCAGAAATCGGCCATACGTGAGGATAGTGAATTCATAATTTCGTGCACTGCTCAAGGATCATCGCGCATGCAATTTCAATGGTACAAGGATGGCGCCATTGTCAACACATCCAAGGCCACGAGGTAATAAAAATGTTAATGAAAATTATCGCATAATAATATTAACACAAAAGGTATATTTAAGTGTGCGTAAAAACGACGTTGGACAACCGGACGCACAGTGAAACGCCTGAAAGGGAAAAATTCAATTGAATTCGCCCTCACAAAAGCGAAATAATGCGCAGCGACATGACGCAGCTGCCGGCGGTAAATTGTTCGCATTGACAGTGTCATGCACGGCGACACCTGTGTAGCGCATCTGTATGTCTGTCGGTCTGTTTGCACTGTGCATACTGTTCGTGCGTATCATTAACGACTTGTTAAATGATCGATTTTTAACTCGCTACGGTCTGTTAATGATGGAAAGATGTAAATATTTTGATATTTTTTTCGGTTTGTTAACAACATTTAATGCTTCAAGCAAATGTCAGCCTTCATTAATATTTACTTATTTTTCTTTTATAATTATTAAAAAATAAGAAAAGCTGGTGGTTTATAACTTGCATGGACTGAAAATAATTTTTGCTATCTAAGTTTTTATTAAAAAGTCTGGAATGGCTGGTAAAACTGCGCATGGAATCGCAGGAGAAGTTCAATAATAGCAAAGAGAATAGGGACGGTGCGAAGAGAGGAAGATTTACTGGAAGGAAGATTTCTTTTTTAAACAATCTTATTTTAACAAGATCACACGGCAGTAATTTGTCAGCTGTTAATGTCTTCAGGCCCACAAATTAGCCATAATAATCCAGCAATGTTGCTGACAGCCCCAAACAATGTCAAAGACCACTTGGACACTTACAAATTTCGCAAGAATTTCAGCTATGCTACAGCCAGATTTACATTCATAATTCGCTGACCATTGCAACTATATAACTTGGCTGCATTTCCATAGCTCAAACTAGTAGCTAGCCAAGGCTCTGCATCCTTTTCATGCAATCAACACAACAATGGCTGATTGTGCGTTGTTGTCGTCACCAGCATTGTGTACAATTGTCAAATAATGTTTGCTCACATTGCTGGCAGCATTGCAGATTTCAATCACACACTCCCACACACACCACACATAAATTTAGCCATACACTTGCATGCAGAAGAGCTCACAATCCTAAGTCAACCAACATGGCTCAATTGAATATGCTATCATGATATCAAAATTCCAAGCATATACACACACATTTGCCCACATATAGCTGCATATATGCAACACCTTTAACATATTTACATATGGCTTGATTGCTGTGTGTGTGTGTGTGTGTGTATATGTAATTACGTTTCCATGGGGCTGTGTGCTGGTATCTACAAAGTACTAATGAAAATTCGGTAACAACAATGCGCACGATAATAGCATTTGTGTGAACAATAACAACAACAACAGTAATCACGAGAAGAACAAGCATAACAAGTACATTGTAATATCGGCAGCACTTGCAATGCAGTCAAAAACAAAGACAACAATGATAATAAGAAGAATAGCAACAACAAATATAAGAACAGTATTAGCAAGTGTGCTAGCAAAATATGTAAACAACAACATAATGCCAACAACAACAATTCATATAGCAAAAATGGCAACAAACAGAGGGTAAACAAACGCAATTAACATTCAGTCAATGTTAGGCAGAAGTCAAATGGCTGGGAGTGGAGTGGAGTGAAGGGCGGAGGGGAGTGGGGTGCAAAAAAGTATCAAATTCCATTAAAATGTGTGTAAATATATTTTCACATGAGTGCCTTTGGCGTTTAGAAAGCAGATATCAATGGACCAATAAATATTGCTCATACGACTCAGTGTCCCAGCAAAGCTTGGCAACTTGTCTTCTTTGCTTTTTGCAACAAATATACAAAAAAATCGATAACAGCTCTGATGTTGTGTACTAAGTAAGGATGTATAGAGTATATTTAGCTTAAAACTTTATCGATTTGAACACATTACCGAGCTGACAAGGACAATGTATACAAGACTATTGTCTATTTTTGGTTTCTATTATAACTCGAAAGCAGCCTAAAGATATTTGTAAATAAATTAATTGATTAAACTTTTCAAGATTTTTAAGACAACTTTCAAACCATTTACCCTCCACTTTTATGCCATAACGAGTAACTGTAACTGTTACTGTTTTGTCGCTTATTAAGAAAATCAAAAATAAAAATCATCTCATATAATTTAATATACTTATATATGAATTATCTTTTCTGGTCTAATTGCACTCCACTGATAGCAATCTTTTTAATATTTTTTATGCTGCATAAATTTGTTTCATCTTTCATACATTCCGCCCTTATTATGGCAATCAGTGAACAAATTCCCATAGTCAGCCACAGCCATGTGCACACTTCTCGCTCTGCACATTTCCATGTTAATTCGCATTTGGATATTTGTGTCAGTATTTATGTGTGTATATTTGTATGTATATATATTTTCACTAGCGCTTGTTTGCATCACTGTGCCGTTGCGTGTGCCCAACGCTTGCCAAATGGTATTAGCATAAAATTTCATAGCATAGCATTAGGCGCAGTAAACGCACATTGACATTGCGCTGATTACGTTACCTGGGCCGCTGTATGTGCGTGCAAGTGTCTCATTGTTGTTATGGCTGTTTTGCGTATTGTTGTTATTGTTGGTTTTGCAATTTGTGGCATGTGAGTGTGTGTGTGTGCGCGCATGTTGGGCGAAACTAATTGATGCCGTCGTATTTGTTAGTAGAATATCCTCTAAGCACAAACATGGCGTGACTATGTGTGGTATACAGTAGTTGCAATTTTAATTAAGGGAATTCTTGGAATATGAATTTGTTTGCATTAGCAGTTTGGTGCATTATGTTTTAATAGATTTTGTTTGTTTTGTAATGTTAAAAAACGCTCAAGGCGAAATTATGCGCGATTCCAAACATGGCCTTAAAGATTTCCTAATTAATCGGAGCCACGAACTTTTAGCTCGAATTCATGGTTTTCATCGGTTCCTCGGCTTTGATGATGACCCAGTCATCCATTAGGGGCTCCGAACGAGAGTGTCTCAGTCAGTTAGTCTGCGCCTCAGGCAACCAGTTACGCGCCCTGGTTGACTCTTGGCTTCTCTGAGCTACAGACCTTACCCAGCGTCACTGAACTTAGCGACATTCTGCAGCCGAAACACCCACAAGGCCTCGTGCTCGTCAAACCTGATCACCCAATGGCCTCTGACCACGTTCAAACAGTTGCGAGTAGATGCTTGTTTGGCCTTCAGTTTTTTTTTTAAGAATGAAAGGATTCACAATGTTCCCAATGGGGTCTCATACTCGTCACTTATTTGTGTTTAGTCGTATATCAATTTTCATATAAACATCTTCAAGACATTCAAAACACTTTTGGTGTTTATTCTGATATGTAGAACAAAAGTCTAAACATCTCAATCATACAATCAGTTTTAACCCTGCATTACTATCGTCTATTACACTAACGCCATTACTAACTATGGGTGTAATCCACCCACAACTTTTGATTATCTGTTTTACTTATCCATTGAGGTAAAATAAACAAAAATACAATTTTTTCGTAATCAGAACATCATAACATGTACAAAAGAAAATAAATTATTTAATTTTGTTAATTCATTTATTTAATATAAACATTTGTTTATGTGCATCTCATTTCAAGACAAAAAATATGAAATAAAAAGTTGTATTGGGAAAATAGCCACAACTTGCACAATATTGAAGCTATGTTTCTTGGGCTTAGTGATTTAGAAAGCTAAAAAAATAAGTAATAAATAATTATTTAATAATTTTTTTCGGATCGAGGTAAAACTTTGCGTAAAAACTCAAACAAAAATCAACAACATACTTGCTACTTTTAAAGGTTACACCATGCGACAAAAATCAAAAAATTTCCAAACACACGAAAAAATCGATATACTCGCGAAACTAGGGGCCAAATGTAGTAAAACTGGGTTTTTTGTTTTTCTCTCTAACGTCAGGATTTTTTTTAAAGGACTTTGAAATTTGAAGGATATGTTTATTTCAAGGAATTATTTTAAAAATTGAGCGCATTGAAGAATAACAATATTGGTATCAAATGAAAGAGAAAAATCCTTAGAATCTTAGAAAATTTAATGTTTTGGTGCAAAAGGACGAAGAGGTATTGAAAATGTCCTTTTAACTTTAAACTAAACTTTATCCTTGAATATCCTTGGAAATTTTCAATAGTTTTTTTTTAATATATCTTAAGGACTAATAAAATACATCCTTGAATTTCGTCCTTCTAACTTTATTAGTTTAAGATATAAAAAATTTAATGTTATACAAATTTTGTTACTTATCCTAGAGCATAATTTTTAAGGATTTTCTACTAAGTAAATGGTCTACACGTTATTTAAAAAAATTGTCGCCAAAAAGCGAATGTACAGATGTACTGTGCTGTCTTCAGTGATCCGTCGATCCCATCTCCAATCCCAATCTTTCCTTCTCCTTTTGTACTCATGTTCCCCCTATTTTCTTCTCCCCGGCTTCGGCCATTCGTATCGTTTAATGTTTATTGTATTCTCTGTCACTTCTTATTCACCCATCGAGGAATAAAGAACCCCAAACCCGAACAACCCGCTTATTATTAATCCGCTCCGCCGCGAAACGAACATGGTCCTTCGAGCCTACGCGAACTCGCGCCGCGTATACAATAAATAATAAACAAAATACAAAACAATTAACAATTACAAACACTGATAAAATTTTCAACATTTTCAAAAACAAAACAATTCCCAACAAGTGCAACAATTTCAAGTGCAAACACTAAAAGTGAAAAGACAACAAACAACAACAAAAATTACAAGGGAACAAATGACAAACCCAAAAAACATTGTGACAACAAGTGGAAAAGTGACAAACAAATACACATATTGACAACTCTTCACAATCCACAAGTGCAAGTGCAAAAACTAAAAGGGAAAAGACACAACAAAAATCCAAACACATTCTTCCACACACATAATTTCAAAAATTACAAAAAAGAAAGAACAACGAAATACATTTAAAACAGTGCACAAATTCAAGAAACTAAAACTAAAGCAGGGGACAGTGAAGTGCAAGTGCACTAACAAGAACAAAAACGCGCACATCATAAAAACAACAACACACACCCACAACGCAGAAAAAAAAGGAAAAAGAGGAGAGCACCACAAACAACAACACAAACAAACAACAGCAGCGGACGTACAGCAACAGATCCAGCAGGAGATCCCCAATCTTGAGCACGGGGCCCAAAAAACAGATAAGCGGAATATTTTTATAAATATATATACCCCAAATATATACCCACTCCCCAAAATCCAGAATAAAAATTTTCATTTTGGTACCCCGCTTATCGTGTGCATATTTCCCGTAGTACAAAACAGCGCAGTGCAGTAAGCAATTCCGCTACTGCACATAATTTGGCGCTTTGTACATTTTCGCCGTCTCTTTTATGCGACCTTCGCTGCCGAAGCAGCAAAAACTCCGCTGTAGCCAACAAATACGCACTGTTCTTGTGCAGTAAATAGGCACGCAGCATTTCTCCCGCTGCATTCCCACACTCCCACTTGTACGCTTTTTCGTGCTTTGTTTTTGTGCGACATAAGCAAGCACTGAGCAGCGAGCACTCCCGCTGCTGCTTCTAAGTGCAATTGCACATTCTTACTTCTGCCTAAGCAATTTACCCACTCTCGCTGGCAGAAGTAAGCAAACGCAAATACAGTGGGACGAGTAGCCTATTTTCGCAGCACATTGAACAATTTTCTGAGACTTAGAAAATTTTCAATAGTGCTGCACATACACATTCACTGCACAGCTGTCGTCACCCCAAGTAAATACAGTGGGACAAAAACACCCCACCTGTACCCAAAAAATTTTAATCGTTCACCCCATTATTATTTGGTTCTCCTTATACCAAAAATAATAAGAATAAATTATTATTACCCATTAACACTAATACACTAATATACATATATATTATCAAACACTGACTCTTTACATACAAACATTTATTCACGTTTGCACACAAATAAAGACACATTTACATACAGCTATATATTAAGAAATTTGTTGTTTAATAATAATTTTTCCCAATTCTCGTTTACATATTCTTGTTTATTCCTAATATTTATATACCAATTTCTCGACGCGTTTACACACACAATTGTAAACTTTGATCCTCAACAGAAATACAAATTCGTATTGAAAATTTTTTACACTTTCGTGTACACTTCTCCATTTTTATATTATCGTTCGCGCGGACGCGGTAATAGTTCCGATTTATTTCCCATAAGCCTTGTATTTATATTCAATCGAATTTTACTCCCCCTTTCGAGCTTTTTTAAGCCATTCAAATGCCTGTTGAGCGATCCCCCAAGCGTCAAATAAACAAAATGGAGTCTCCTTCTCCAAGATGTTCAAAGTCGACTGAGGCACATTTGACAGTTCCTGTCACTCGCGAGGCACTCAAAACTCGCTCCAAGCCTCCTAGTCCCAAAGCAACCGATCCCAGTGTTGCCACATTTGGTTTTGAGTCCGAGAGACTCGTGCAATTATGCACACAATTTGCATCGGCTCCCATTGAGGATTTGACCACATCACTGGTCCAAATTAAGCAGAAAAATCTGCAAGCCCAATGGGAGAGGCTAATGCGCGCACATCAGGCAGTCTTCCTTGCTGAGGACAACAGCCAGCCCGACGGTTTTAAAGAGTCGGCTAGGCAAAAGATCGACGCCTGCACAGACCAATACGAGTTGTGCATGGCAAAGATGTTGGACATCATTAAGATGCTCCAATCTCAGTCCCCCCAGCCTGCTACGCGTATGGAACCGGTTCAACCCCTAGAACCAGCAAATACTTCCTACATTTGCCTCCAAATTCCTCCTTGCGACACCGAAACATTTTTCGGGGGCTATGAGCAGTGGCCGTCCTTTCGGGACATGTTTACTGCGGTATACATTAGCCACCCCCAGCTCACTCCAGCCCAAAAATTGTATCACCTCCGATACAAAACGCAAGGCCAAGCCGGTGCTATTGTTAAACAATACGCACTAACCGATGAGAATTTCGGACTCGCGTGGGAAGCCCTCAGATCCCGCTATGAGAACAACCGCATCCTCGTTGACAACCAAATTCGTACTCTATTGAATATCACTCCTGCCCACACCGAAAATAGTGAGGCACTACAGCGGATCCAGAATTCTGTAAACAATTGTCTGTCTATTCTCAAGTCTCAGGCCGTAGACACTGACAATTGGGATCCGCTGCTGGTATATATATGCTCTACCAAATTGCCTGAAGCAACCTTAGCTTTATGGGAGCAGTCATTGACATCCCGGAAGGATCTGCCCCCCTGGTCACAAATGAATGAGTTTCTGACCTGCAGATACGAGGTAATGGAACGGCTGAATCTCTTTCGGCCCAAGTCGAAACCACAATCCTCATCTTCTAATGTTCGACCCCCCAGATCCCTAAATTTTCACACTGAAGTGAAAAAGGACTTCGCGTGCAAGCTCTGCAACGCAAATCATTCCGTACGGACTTGCCAAAGCTTTAAAAGGCTCACCCCCCAGTGTCGGTTAACATATGTGAAGAAGCACAAGTTCTGTGTAAATTGCCTTGCTACATCTCACCAAATTCATGACTGTACAAGCAATTTCACATGCGTATATTGCCAGAAAAAGCATCATTCCTTACTTCATCTCCCCAAAGGCAATGCGCAACCCACTCACTCCCCCAATCGATCACCTTCGACCACTTCTCTGGTTTCAACGGTTATCCAACAACCGAGCAACAACTCCACCACTAATTCTCCCCTCTCCGATGCGCACCTCAGCACATCTTCAAGGCAAAGTACGCTCCCAGTACCAGCTCTTCACTCAAATAATGGCACCCAATCCCTTCTGCCTACGGCACTGGTGTCCATTATGCATTTAGGAAAGTTGTTCAGAGTTCGAGCGTTGATCGATCAAGGCTCTCAGCGCACCTTCATTTCCTCGAAGATCCAGAGACGCCTAAAATTGCCAATCGAGAAATCTAACCTCCAGATCTCGGGCATAGGCGGACAGATTGTGAAAACCGCCAAACATATATGCTTCTTGACATTGGCAGTCCCTAAAACGAGCACAAACTTCCCCGTGCAAGCAATCGTGCTTCCAAAATTAACGGAATGTCTCCCCCCTTCCAAAATAAACTCCCCAAATTTGAACGATTGCGCCACGCTAGATCTCGCTGATCCCAACCCCTTCGAGGCAGCGCAGATCGATATAGTGATTGGCAGTGATCTCATCCCGCAGATCATGCTTGAAGGTTTCCACCGAAATGTATGTGGCAGCTTACTCGCTCAACACACAGTATTCGGTTGGATATTAAGCGGTCCAGTACCCCTGTTATCACCTTTGACAAATGTCGCCGCGGTGCCAAGTCACCATACGCACACTGGTCCCGCCCTTCGAAAAAACCTTCCTACTCCAAAGGAAGCCCTTTCTGATGTGAGTGCCGCCCTCAATCCCGTAGGGTTTCCACCCAAGGAAATAAAGGCAAATCACGCGGAACCCACCATCCCTGCACACTCAAATTCAAAATGGCAAACACCCCCATTCGTTGCCAAACGTTTCGCCCCCCGCAGGATGGCTATCGCCCCCAATGAGACCGCGAAAAAGGGTAAAACACAAGCATTGGCTCGACGCCACGCATCAATATGCACAGCAATTGATGGAAACTGCAGCCCCTCGCATTTCCACATTGCATCCCCCCAAAACAACAAAACTCGAGCGCACCCATTCCGGGTCCGAGTCAGTCGCCATTCCCGTGCGACCTGTTCCAAGCGCCTTCACTCCTCTGACGGCAACTCAAGCGTACCCCATCGCTTGACAAACCGTTCACACCAACCAACGATGTCAACATCATCATTTATAACATCTGACCTCTCTTTTGCAGATCCAGTGCTAGCGACCCTCGCAGCAGGTGCCCCCTTGACGGCCCCGCACGTCCGCACCGAGCCTAGGCAGCAGAGAGGCCCTCAGCGCACTCCCCAGCGCTCCGGCATCGTGAAACGGCGACAAACCCCCAGCCGTCAGCCCAACCTACAGCCAGGCAGCCGCGCATCACCGCCAAATCATCACCAGCCAGCCGTGCGCCGTAACCCTGAGCGTGACCCCGGCACCCCTATATAATTGCAATATGCAATGGCGGGCGCGATGTACAGATGTACTGTGCTGTCTTCAGTGATCCGTCGATCCCATCTCCAATCCCAATCTTTCCTTCTCCTTTTGTACTCATGTTCCCCCTATTTTCTTCTCCCCGGCTTCGGCCATTCGTATCGTTTAATGTTTATTGTATTCTCTGTCACTTCTTATTCACCCATCGAGGAATAAAGAACCCCAAACCCGAACAACCCGCTTATTATTAATCCGCTCCGCCGCGAAACGAACAAAAATATATAAATGTATTTTATAAAAAATACAACTTCATTACTAACAATCGGTGTTAAGCATCCAGCAATTTTATAAAGCCACTACTATCGTGGGTGTAACACACCCAGTGACTTTTTAAAACAATTGTATAAAAGCATCAGCTTTATTTATGCAACTGCAATGTACTCTAAAACCTTCCGAAATATGCAAATGTGGATTACATTATAACTTTATGTTGGTTTTGGTTAAAAAATCTATATTTTACTAAGAAATTGAACTAACAGAGTGGATTCCACCCTGACGATAGTAATGGAGGGTTAAGAAATTACCAAATATTTCCAACTAACCTCGAACCGCTCTGACCTGATCTGCCCCACAGCACACACACACTTAAGTAATGTGAGGAATTTTATTTGCCACTTATTTGGTCTGAAAGCCATAGCAAAAATGCTCACTAAAAATATACTCTTTTATTATTTAATTAAATATTGGCGAACTCTATTTCAGTGCGTAGATTTTTTAGTGTTCACTCTACATTTGGCATTGGAAATTTATGCGCGCACAAGCTGGCACTGAGCCTTCTGCAACTGCGCGCAGCATCTCAACCGGCCGGCTTCTATGGCTAAATTAAATCAAAACGCCATCAAGCATGCAAAGTTGATTTTATTTTATATTTTTCTAGCTGCAATAACCGCAACTACTCGCACCGGCTGATTTTCTGCACTCAAATGGAAGGCGGCGCTGAGCACAAATGTTCAATTTGCCTTTTACGACTGTTACGCGTCAATAAACATTGGCATAAAAATTCCAAAAGAATAAACTCAAAAAAACTACATCAAATAGTTACCAACAACAACAAAGCAGTGTATGGAAAATATAAGTAAAAAAATACATGGAAGAAATGCAAAAGTTTTGCCAAAAAAAATCCCAACCAAAAATCACAGCAGCAAGAAGGTGGAAAATCAAAAAAAAACCTTATATAAGCAACAACTCGTAAAATGCAACACAGACCAACCTCAGCGCACATAAGTACAGTTATTTATTTATTTATTTATGTTTGTATATATTTTTGTGAAAAAACTTGGATCAGTTGGTGACTGGTGACTTCATTCAACCGCAATGTGCACGAAAGTTTGAATGAGTGAATGAGTGTTGAATTCGCATTGAAGACGTTTCGAGCTGGTGACGAAAATGATTGATCATAAAACGTATAAGCAACAAACATGCGCACCGAATGAAAAGTGCAAGAAATTGCAATTCAAGAAAGCGGAAATGAAATTGAAAACAAATAGAAATCAAGCGATAAACATAAAATTTCATAGGCCAAACTCACATAGTTCAAATTCACTCACATAGTTCTAAAAATAAAAACTATAAACAACAACAAATAAATATTGTTGTAAGAATGTGTATAGTCTACTGTGTTGTTATTGTTGTTGTTATAGTTTGGTGCCAGCAGCTGTTTTGGGGCAATAATACAAAAGCATATGCAACCAGACGGCGTTGCTGGCAAATGTGCACAACGACACCAAATGATGAGATAATAAAATTGACAGCCGCATGAGCACTGAGTCGAGTGACGAGTGTAGCGCGTTAAATCGGCGCAGCAATAATGGGTGCCGCTGTGAAGTCAGATCAGCTAAAAAGTGAAGGCCAGCCAGCGAGTCGAGACCGTATGAAGTAATGTTCTCAAATTCCAGTTCATATTTATGCATAAACATATGTACGAGTATGATGTATATATGTTTCTATATACATATGTATGGCATGTATATACATTTACGTACTATATATACTTCAACATATGTGTATATGTTCACACTATATGCGTCAAGGCGCTTACAGCCACGCGTCCATATGTTCACAAAGCCTCACTGCAGGCAGGATTTTTATACGTTCAAGGATAAGCGGCACTCTCGACTAGTTTGTTGGTAGCGCGCGTTTGTTGGCGCTGGTTTAAGTTGCTCGCGTACAGAAAATAAAATAAAATTATATAATAAAGTATAATATAACCGCAAGTTAGTGAATTCCTAATGCCTGATTAAACACACACTAACATATTTATAGAAATACATACAGACAGACTTAATATTACCAGTGCGTGTGTGTGCGTCATGTCGGCATAAATACTGTCTGCAATTACTTTTACAACAGTCTGAATTTTGCTGTTAATTTTTATTAAACGCCTGAAAGTATGCAATGAATTTTTATAATATGAAAATCCGTATGTAACCGATTTAGTAAACAGAAATAAATCAACTTTTTCAACATTAGTTTCAACATAACTGGAAGTTTATGCAGCGATTTCATGAACTCTGAATACATCTGAACAATTAAACCTCCAACTAAGACTTGAAGCAATTAAATATTATTTGCACATTTTTGTTCTTAATATTATCCGTGCTTGTGTGTGTGTGCGTCATGTTGGCATAAATACTTTCAGCAATTACTTTTACAACAGTCTGAATTTTGCTGTTAATTTTTATTAAACGCCTGAAAGTATGCAATGAATTTTTATAATATGAAAATCCGTATCTAACCGATTTAATAAACAGAAATAAATCAACTTTTTCAACATTAGTTTCAACATAACTGGAAGTTTATGCAGCGATTTCATAAACTCTGAATACCTCTGAACAATTAAACCTCCAACTAAGACTTGAAGCAACTAAATACTAATTGCACACTTTTGCTGTTCTTAAGTAGCATTAAAAGTTTGTTGTATATCAGATTATTGCAATAAACACTTCTGCTCAATTCTACATTTCGATGTACGAAAGCAGTTCATAAGTAAGGAAAAATAAACTTTTTTGAGGAAAAAAAGCATTTTATTTTTTAACATAGTCGTCTTTTAGTTTGATACATTTAGTCTAGCAATTTTGCAATTTTTGTATATCTTCCATGGGATTATGTCAATTGGACTAAATTAAGCTTTAAATTTCATAGTCCACCTTTTACTTAAATATTTAGTTCTCTTCTTTTTTCGGTTCGCTTAACACTAAATACAAACTAAATTTTTAAAAATATATAAAATTTTTTACGATCAAAAATAAAAGTCACCAAAGCAAAAGTTGATAGAAATACTAAAGAAAATACAGATATTTAAAAATAAGAAACCGGCAAAATAACCGCAATGGTCTTTCTAGTGTTGAAGTCTTTACTTTGAGGCGGAGTTTGTTTTCTAGAAATTCAACTTTTTACACACTACTACTTCATACCTGCTTTTTCCCCCTTTTCAACGATTTTTTCCCACACTTTTCAATCTCAGAAACAGAGATACCAAACTGTTAAAACTATGCTAAAGCCACATAACTACACAAAAATGCGCCCTTCCTATGCTCCAGTAAACATTGTTCGGAAATTGAATACTTAAACAAATCACAGTTTTATGAGCAATAAACGTACCCGAGGGCAACTTGCAAAAGGCAGGAAGGGAGGCAATGGAAAGAGGAACCAATGAGGGTTAGTGACAAGAGTGCAGTAGCATAAAATAGTTCAATGTCCTGCAGCAACATCTACAATTCTATTATTTGCACTCATTCACGCTTTTTTTAACACCTCACAAATCACTTTATTTTTTTATTTTTTTGGTTGTTGCAAGTTTCCCCTCGCTGAGTTTTTTAAATATGTTTTTGCATTTTGTATAAACCGCAGCTTATCGCCCCCAGGGAATATGTACACTAAACACAAAAATATTTCGTACATCGAAATGCATTCGACCAAGCAGTCAACTGGGTGGGGAAACGGAAATTTAATAACGGCCAAAAGTATGCAATACATTTAAGTTGGTATTAACCCATTTAATATTGCAACTGCAATATTGCTCGCTTCACGCAACTTCGCCACAGCTGAAGTGCTTCATCGGTTTGGCTGCACCAAACGTTTCGATTGTGAGCAACGCCATTCTGTGCTGCCTTTATTTATTATTTAATATTTTTCAATTTTTTTCTTCCTGTTCTTCAAACATTTCTCTAAATGCTTTTTCGTTTCGTCGCGCGCTGGCTTCATTATTGCTTCGGGTTTTTTGTTCTGGTTGCTGTTGTTGTTGTGTTATTTATACTGCACTGTCATGGCAGTGTTGCCGCAGTGAGTGCGGCGCTTGACTTTGCTGGCAGCTCGGGGCTTTCGCCATCGTCTAAGGTCACGAATTTCATTAGTTTGACTTCCGTGCGACCAAGTCGAAGTCGTAGTCGAGTGTAAATTTATACCATTGGCATAGTCGACATGCCAACACGCCAGCGCGCACATGCCAGCAACTGTGTGTGTGTGTAGTACATCGCAACATGCACCATCAAGCATTCGTCGCTGCTGCACCACGCATAGGTACATATTTCTTTAAATAGTCCCAGCTACGAACCCAATAACGAGTGGAACAGCATTACAGTGTGTCCTGGCTGCTCTGGCATGGCACTCGGTGGTATTTCATATTTGCGATTCGATTATTGATCAAACAATGAGGTGAAAATTTGTGTGATGTGTGTGTGGGACAGCAGGAGGGGCAACTTTGTCGGAAATAGCCTAAGCACAGTGGTAATCAGTGGGCTATGGGTGGGGAAATTTCAAAATTACTTTATGGCTTTTATTGGGCCTTTGAACTGAAAATAATTGGAGTTCAGTAAACCTGTTAGAGTCCCTAACCTACTGTTGAACAATCTCAATTTTAAATTGTCTGTTTAAAGTCTGATAAAGAACGTTGAATAAGTTGACTAATATGCGCTGTCCAACATTAACTCTCGAGACTAAGCATCAAGTTTTTTCTGTTTTTTTTTAATTATCTAGACTAGACTAGACTAGACTAGACTAGACTAGACTAGACTAGACTAGACTAGACTAGACTAGACTAGACTAGACTAGACTAGACTAGACTAGACTAGACTAGACTAGACTAGACTAGACTAGACTAGACTAGACTAGACTAGACTAGACTAGACTAGACTAGACTAGACTAGACTAGACTAGACTAGACTAGACTAGACTAGACTAGACTAGACTAGACTAGACTAGACTAGACTAGACTAGACTAGACTAGACTAGACTAGACTAGACTAGACTAGACTAGACTAGACTAGACTAGACTAGACTAGACTAGACTAAGACTAGACTAAGCCTAGGACTAGATTAAGACTAGACTAAGACTATACTAAGACTAGACTAAGACTAGACTAAGACTAGACTAAGACTAGACTAAGACTAGACTAAGACTAAACTAAGACTAGACTAAGACTAGACTAAGACTAGACTAAGACTAGACTAACACTAGACTAAGACTAGACTAACACTAGACTAAGACTAGACTAAGACTAGACTAAGACTAGACTAAGACTAGACTAAGACTAGACTAAGACTAGACTAAGACTAGACTAAGACTAGACTAAGACTAGACTAAGACTAGACTAAGACTAGACTAAGACTAGACTAAGACTAGACTAAGACTAGACTAAGACTAGACTAAGACTAGACTAAGACTAGACTAAGACTAGACTAAGACTAGACTAAGACTAGACTAAGACTAGACTAAGACTAGACTAAGACTAGACTAAGACTAGACTAAGACTAGACTAAGACTAGACTAAGACTAGACTAAGACTAGACTAAGACTAGACTAAGACTAGACTAAGACTAGACTAAGACTAGACTAAGACTAGACTAAGACTAGACTAAGACTAGACTAAGACTAGACTAAGACTAGACTAAGACTAGACTAAGACTAGACTAAGACTAGACTAAGACTAGACTAAGACTAGACTAAGACTAGACTAAGACTAGACTAAGACTAGACTAAGACTAGACTAAGACTAGACTAAGACTAGACTAAGACTAGACTAAGACTAGACTAAGACTAGACTAAGACTAGACTAAGACTAGACTAAGACTAGACTAAGACTAGACTAAGACTAGACTAAGACTAGACTAAGACTAGACTAAGACTAGACTAAGACTAGACTAAGACTAGACTAAGACTAGACTAAGACTAGACTAAGACTAGACTAAGACTAGACTAAGACTAGACTAAGACTAGACTAAGACTAGACTAAGACTAGACTAAGACTAGACTAAGACTAGACTAAGACTAGACTAAGACTAGACTAAGACTAGACTAAGACTAGACTAAGACTAGACTAAGACTAGACTAAGACTAGACTAAGACTAGACTAAGACTAGACTAAGACTAGACTAAGACTAGACTAAGACTAGACTAAGACTAGACTAAGACTAGACTAAGACTAGACTAAGACTAGACTAAGACTAGACTAAGACTAGACTAAGACTAGACTAAGACTAGACTAAGACTAGACTAAGACTAGACTAAGACTAGACTAAGACTAGACTAAGACTAGACTAAGACTAGACTAAGACTAGACTAAGACTAGACTAAGACTAGACTAAGACTAGACTAAGACTAGACTAAGACTAGACTAAGACTAGACTAAGACTAGACTAAGACTAGACTAAGACTAGACTAAGACTAGACTAAGACTAGACTAAGACTAGACTAAGACTAGACTAAGACTAGACTAAGACTAGACTAAGGCTAGACTAAGACTAGACTAAGACTAGACTAAGACTAGACTAAGACTAGACTAAGACTAGACTAAGACTAGACTAAGACTCAATTTTAATGGTAAATACGGGAGCTTTCGCAGACAGACAGAACGGGAAATACGATTTCTTGGAACACTAGAAAGCACTGAAAATAAATACCTTAAAAAGGAAAACCTTCTAGGCTTCTGTAGTTTTAATAATCTCTTTTTGAATCCTAATAAAACCATTGAGTTCAGCCATTCCTGAACTGCAGCGCACATAAGGCACTGCCAAATAAACTTACACAAACAGTGTTATTGCCAAAAATTGTTCAATTATCCTGCAGACCATTGAGCCCACTGCTCAAACCAGACGTCCGTCAGCTGACTTTGTTTACAATTGCATCGATTTTTGCTCATCTCAATGGCAACTGCCTCAATGCAACACAACTCAACTGCGAGCGCATATTTTTGCATAATTGGATTCGGTGGCAAACAACCACCACCACCAACAACAACAACAACTCAACATTGGCAACTCTTCACTGTAAATAAGCGCCAAGTCGACTGCGCGCGAGGCGGATAACAAAACGCCGCTAGGCTTCATTGCCGTGCGACGGCCGCACACCGTCGTCAGTACGACATTGGCACGTGCCGTGTGCGGAGACAACATTTTTTTTTGGCGGCAAGCCCAAAAAAATTTTGCTTGTCGAACCAACGAACGAACGAACGAACGAACGAGCTCGACGCCACAACTGGAGCGGGCTCAGCGCTACGCAAGTGAGAGCTACGCGCGTGAGAGCGAGGTGGAGCAAGGAGCGAGGAGCGTCTAAGCTGGAGCAGCAGTAGACGAACGCCAGGTCCCGTCCGAGCGCCATGCCCGTTCACTGGGACTGGGATTGGGACTGGGACTTGCATCACGACCCCTTCTGGCACTGGAAGACGCGACTATGGCCCTGGGATAGCATCAGCTATCATGCGAAATGTCCGACGTGGCGCCACCACTGGAAGTCCACGTCGCTGTTCGATGTGGATTTCGATGTGTGTGCGCGCGACTGGCACCTGCACCATCATCGCGGCCACGCCGATCCCTGGTGCCATCGCTCGTGCCTGGCCAGCCGTGTGGGCATCGAGAGCGGCGACGAGCCGGACAGCAGCGGCAAGGGCACCTTCAAGGTCGTCATCGATGTGCACCACTTTCGCGCCGACGAACTGCTGCTGAAGGTGCGCAACAACGACACCGTCTTGCTGGAGGGCAAACAGGCGGACGATCGCGGCGAGAAGGCGGTCACCTGCATTACGCGCGAATTCACGCGCAAGTACAAACTGCCGCGCAACTACGACGCCACGCAGGCAAAGGCCACCCTGTCCAAGGACGGCATACTGACGATTGTGGTGCCGGCGCCGCCGCCGCTGGACGACGTGGAGCGCGTGCTGAACATTGTGCAGACGAGCGAATACTTTGGCAGCGATGCGGCATCGCCAAATGGCGCCAAGGCCATCGAGAACGGCGCCGAGGAGGAGAGCAGCAAGAAGAAGGCACGCATCAAATCGGACAGCGAGGAGCAATGAAGGTGGCAGCGTTGGTGGCGAGCTAGCGGCGCAGCGCAGGGCCGACTCTGCCTGCAGCTGTGGCTACGCTGGCGGCAGTGTGCTAAAGTGACAGGAAGGAAGTTTCGAAACGGAACTGTGAAGAAAACATAACCTATAAAAGTTTAATTCATTAATGTTTGAACGTTAAAAACTTATCCAGCACCGTGTTCTCTACTCACCAGTGTTGAAAATTAGAAATGTTTACGTGTTTCGTGCACTTGTAGCTTGCACCGTATATGAAGAAAATTGTTCTTTGAAAAGGTTCTTTCAATTACTTATAGTAATAAAATATACGCTGAAATCAGATTGTAATGATACATAGAATATAAACAAACTATACTGTTAGTTATTTTATGGAAAGATCGTCAAAGGCAGATCTTTGCACAAATCAACGTAATTCTCTCATTTAGTCAATAAATAAATTAATGTATGAGCCCCAGTGGTGGAAACCGAATGCAGTGTGAGAGTTTTATTCGTCAGGGATTGGAAGTGGTGAAGCGTAGTGGAACTATTTCAAGTTTGATTACTTAATCGGGAGGGAATCGGAAGTGAGCCGCCGGCTTAGAGATCAATAAGATTCTCTTCATCGGCGGTCTCAGCAAGTTAAGATGAAATTCTGGTGCCTCTTCCTTCTCCTTAAGGCGCGAAATTTTCAACAAATTTTTTAGAAAAAAAGACCCAGTGGCAAAAGTTCCAGTGGCATTATGTGCAATTGAATCAATCAAAACGGCCAAAGAAATGTTAAATTCAAGTCGTTTTGGCTTATAAATACTTTGCGGAATATATGTAAAAATTTCGTTAAATATTTTCCAAGCTGTGCTTTGACAAGTAAAATATTTGCTACCATTCAATGTAAAAAAACCTAACATAAAAAATATTAAATAAAATATGAAACCATAAAACGTTGATAAGCAAAGAGTTTGATCCAATTCCACTTAAAACAAATGGCCAAAGTTCAAATGAAATCTGTGTGTCGACATACATTAAAATGCTTCGCTTTCGTTCAAGTGTCAGCTGTACACAACCTCGATTGCATAAATAATGCCAGTAAATAAACTTTTCACAAACACATTCAACCTAATAAACGCCTAAAACCTATAAAAATTATTAATATATGAATTCATAGTGGAACATTAAGTAAAATAAAATGGACCTTTAAATATATTGAAAACTCCAAATGCTCACAACGCATACGCAGACTTGTCTGTAGACGATTTATTTAAATGCTTACATTTATTTGCTTGATTTGTTGGTAGCTGTATTAACACTGACTGTGTGTGAGTGAATGTGTGCGAATGAGTGGAAAAGGCTTGGCCATTAAATATAAATTTATTTTGTATCTGTAAACTGAAATAAATTTGTTGTATAAATACTTTAACACATGTGGCTGCTGTGTCATGGGTGACTGAGAAGTGGAACTTTTTCTCATCCAGCCATCATTTGTTTCCTTGAGCTATTTACGATGTTAATTAAATGCATTTCAGACACTCAGCTCATACAAAGTCTTTGCTGTTTTTAAGCTTCTACATGTAAACTTGTTGAGTATATCAGTGGAATATTTTTAAAAATTATTTTTTGTATTTTAAAGTGAACATTTAAATGTACTTACTCAAAGTACTTTGCAAACATCAAAGGATATGAGCTTAATTTTTTACTTCAATTACATTTTTTGGGCAGACAAAGTGTGATCTTAACTTGGATGAGTTGGATGAATTCTTTAGTTTAAATTTTTGGAAAAATATTGTTACGAAAGTTAGTTTTACAGGCATAGTTCGTATCGCTGAATTGTGCCAATTTTACACTGCACTATTTGTAGGTACCCTTGTAAGTAATTCTACTAATTCTACCCTTCTAAGTAATCTACTAATTCACTGGTAACTTTCACTTCACTTTTCTTATCTGTATTGCATCGTTGCTTGTTAAAACCAAATTGACTCACTGCGTTGTACCCCGTTGCCTTTCATACGTGTCTGACCGGAGCGAAACTCGTTTCCAAACATTCCAGCATCGCCTCGAATTGTCTTTGCAATAATTCTGCATAAGATTACCATGTCTCCTAAAAGTATGCAATGCTGCTGCTGCTGACGACAAATGCTGTGTTCAGTGTTGTCATGTTGCCTATGCTAGGGGGCACGCAGCAAGTTGCATGATCGTCACAATATGTTAACAGCTAAACTTACTTTTGTCTTAGACTGAATTCTAATTTTTATAATTATTTGTTACAAACTTTTGGGATCACTGTATAGATATATACACAAATATCTGTTTGTTACAAAAATGTTGAGTATTTGGGTGGATACTTGTGTATAGAAATGAAATGAACGACTGGTTGGAAATCTCCATGGACACAAGCACAAAAAAATTAGTGTACAATTTTAAGCCAGCTTTTGCTTCCCCCTTGACTAATATAGGGAAACTTGAAATAAATCTGGCCAGCCCCATCTTTGGGTGATTCTGTGTTCGTTGACATCAAGTTTCTCAGAGACTGTGGATCTCTTTTACCCGTTCCGTCGCAGTCCCGTCGTTAGGTGATTCTGTGACCTTCAATGAGCAGCTTTTGACATCAAGTTTCTCAAAGACTCTGCATCTCTTTCTGCCTTGACTTCTTTGAAACATAGTCTTCACATTTTACCCTCTACGAGATTTCTTTGAGTGCAGTAAAGCCTGTAGTATTAATTTGCATCGTTATAAATAGTTACTTGTAATTGTAGTCACCCATCTTAGGCTTCTCTGGCGTATACTAAGAACGTACTGACTTCGCTGGCTTCAACGGCTTTTTAAGATTAGCACCAGAAGATCTGCTATTGGTTGCATTTTAAACGATTTAAACGATAATGTATTGGTTGATCTTTTCAAATGGCCAACATTTTCAAACTATCAAATCAAAAATATGTCTCTGAAATATGCACAGGAATTTCCTTTTATCATTTTATAGAATATATAACCAACTTCCCAAAAGCATTCATGTTTATTCTACTTATCCTTCACAGCCCAAAACCAATTCATTTCCAATTCATTTTTGTAGTAAATTGTTCGCTTATTCGCACACAAAATTCTGCACTTTTATTGCCAACTAAACAAATAAATAAACGAAAACTTATCGCCCAAGAAAACAAAAAAACAAACAAAACAAAAATCATATATGAAATCGAGGCAAAAGCAAAGTCAAACACCAAAATATAATTTACTACAAATCTATCAGACGCAGATTTTGCGCCACGAAATATGCAACTATTAATATTTGCAATCGTGTGCATACCAATTTATGTTATCGGGCTTAGCTCAACACGAGCGAAAAACTCAACAAAAAATAAACAATATGAAAAAATGTCAAGCCAAGAAAACAAGAATTCGGCAATTTATTAGTTTTGGGCGCTTGTCATCGCCGCAACAGGGCCGCTCGTGCGTGGTTAAGCGTTGCTGTTGTTTAGCACGCACACACAGCACGTTGTGCCAGTTTCCGGTAATATTTTTGATTTTGCCCTCCAACTTTCTATATTTACTATATTCTTTATTTTCTTTGAGTTTCGAACAATATTTCGCTAACCCACTAACATGGACGAGCCGAAAAACAGAAAATAGAAAAGGTCGCACTTAAGCGACGAGCAGTCAAGTCGATAGTTGTAACAGGAGTACAGCGAAAACGGTGAACGGTGGCGAGCAGCAAAATGAAAACAAAAGTAGCTGCAATTTATGGCAAACACACGACCGTAACCGACTGGCGGCCATGTGGCGAATGGTTGGGCAGCAGAAACGAGCCAAGAAACGCGAAAGGAAAGTCAAAGCAATTGAAAATCACGTGGGTGTTTACTGTACATGTGGCGTGCACGGCAAAGGGGTGTGACCGTGTTGAATGTGTGATGGTGTACGTAGAGTGAAGATGGCACCAAAAATCAACTTCGTTTCTTGTTGGACAATTTACCATCACAGCAGCAAAGCCAGCGAAATGTTACACGAACACACACACAGACAAACAGACACAGAGATAGACAGATAGCTAGCTAGCAAAGCCAAGCAATTGACCTAACTGTCGTTCAGCGCACGATCCCAAAGCAGCGCGCACTACACGGCGTATTCGTAATTGGAAGTGACTGCATGACTTTAGGCACAGCAACAAGCAAACGTTTGACCCAATAAACGAGCGCACGCACAGGCTCTCAGCATGGGAGCGCATTTTTCTACGTACCTCACTGATTGTGAGGGTGGCTCTGTGTATGTGTGTGTGTGTGTGTTCGTGTCGGGCAGTTGCGTTTCATTTGCGCAAATTTCTATGCGGCACAGTGACTTTGTAAGAAATTTTACCACTTTTGCTGCTTGTGTCGTTGTAGACAGCAACATTCTGTAGTAGTAGTGTCCGACCGAATATTCGGTTTCGGTTTCGGCCCAAATAAGTGGAAATAAGTGGAAACTTTCTAGAATATTTTTTTACTTTTTATTGTGTAGCAGATATATAGTGAAAGGAGGAGGAATTTGGATGCCACCAATATAAATATGTACACTTTTTTTAGAATAAAGTATTAAATTATTTAATTTTGAATATTAGCGAGTAAGGTACGAAATGGTGATTTTTTCATGTTTATGTTTTTAAAAAATTAATGAATTGTTTTTATTAATAAGTATTTATTTATTTATGTTATGTTTGTTTGTTTGTTCTTTATTTACTTAATGTAAAATTCGTTTGTTGAAAAAAAGATATTTGATATGGTGATTTTTATTTCAACTAGAATGTTTCGGTTTCGGCCGAATATTAAAAAAAAAAAGCGAGTGTGCTTATGACCACACGACTGAAGTGAAACTTCTTTCGCTCCATCTGTATATATATACATACAGATATATAGATATATATATATATACATATATATGTGTGTGTTCTTTATCTCTTCCTCTCATAGCCAAATACGTTCCGTATATCTAAGCACACTGCAGGCCTATTGTCTGTATCACAGTGTAGGAGCAAGAGAGAGCAGTGCGCGCGCACATTTTCTTTCTCTCTTTCTCTTATAGCTAGTAAATGAAATATGTATATATTTCAGTCTCTTGCTTATATCCCCCACTCAACTCCCGTTCGCCTCGCCCGATCACACTTTTCGTAACGCTTACGTCACGCGTTCGCCAGCTTACTCCCCAAGTCAAGCGTGCGTAAACCACTCAACTCCCGTTCGCCTCGCCCGATCACACTTTTCGTAACGCGTTCGCCAGCTTACTCCCCAAGTAACTCAACTCCCGTTCGCCTCGCCCGATCACACTTTTCGTAACGCGTTCACCAGCTTACTCCCCAAGTCAAGCGTGCGTAAACCACTCAACTCCCGTTCGCCTCGCCCGATCACACTTTTCGTAACGCGTTCGCCAGCTTACTCCCCAAGTCAAGCGTGCGTAAAGAAGTTTCACTTCAAAAACCGAAATTCGGTTTCGGCTCAAAAAAGATGTTTCGGTCGGCAATGAGAGAAATTTGCGTTGTGCAAAAGTTAATCAAGTCTTTTGCTTTATACTTCATGTCGTATCGTTCATTTTTTTTTTTTCACTTAGTTGGGATAGCAAATTTCGTGCAATTTATATGTGCGTGCACGCATTTTGAGTTAAGCAAAAAGGGTTAAATGATGTGACATTTTGGCATATTTTCTGAAGTACCTACTTATAATTTTTCTGTATGTTTTTTACATGTTTTTTGTTGTCTTTTACATGTTTTTTGTGGTGTTTTTTTTCAATTTATGAAAAAAATGTTATGAATATGTTATTTGTAGTTCAATTTCTTCACCACTGTGATGCAGTTTTGGCGCTTTTGGCAGAATTTTAATGAAAAACTATGAATTCCAAAAATATGGCATACTTTTAGGCACATGACTGAAAGGAATGTTTTTAATATGTCAACGAAATCATGAAATGAGCATAAAATGATGTCAGTGCATATCAAAAGAAAAGCCTAAACAGCAAAATATTTTTATTCATTGACAAGTATGGCTTGCTGCTTTGCATAATTTTAGGCGTTTCCCCCCAAAAAATACAATTTACGGAAAAACCTATTTACTCAGTTTTTTGTATAAATTATAACATACAAATTTTCTAACTTAACCAATATTTTACAATGTTTGCGCATGAATTCACACATGTTGGCATGCACATGTGCACGTACGTACTAAAGAGAGTCGTATTTATATATAGAAGTACATTCTTATACACATGTGTGCCATCACAGTTCGCCATACAAAGTTTTAAGCTGTGCTAAAGCATTGCAATACACAGAAAACTTGCCGTTGCCTCAATAGGGACTAGACGACTAGGGATCCAGTCATAAGCCGCAAGCCTTCAATGAATACAAACTTTGCCCGCTCAACCAATGCTAACTGCCCTAATGCACGCACTCTACACATTAAAAACATATTTAAGCATACATTTAGGTGCAGCACTCATATGAGAATATTAAGTAAAACTTAATGTTTGTATGTTGGTGTGTATGTAGTGAAGAAGCAGACAGTTTCGGTCTCCAGGCGGGTTTGTGGTTGATATGCCATATACTAGAACAGAAAATGTTAAGCATAACCTTTAGTTGCCTTGCACAATAGTTGAGTTGAGAATAGTTGAGTAGTTTTACTAAAATTGAAATTTATGATTGCAACTAAAAAACTTTGAATTAAAAAAAATTTAAATTAAAAAAAATTAATAATAAAAAACCAAAGTTCAAATATGCAATTAAAAAAGTTTTAACAGACTGATACACTGTTCCTCTTTAGCCAGTTGCAAGTTTCGAGGATGACAACAATCTCCGAATTGCAGACATTGCAATGGTCCAGAAGTTGAAAGAATAGTTTGACATGTTTACATGTATGTCTATATTACTTTTTATTGAGATATTTATTTTTATTGACATATTTATTTATTATAAATATGTGTGCATATAGAAAATAAAAGTTTTCCCCTGTTAAGAGTACTTTGCTTATACTAATTGAATACTTAAAAGTACCGAAATTCAGTAAAAGTAATCAATTTTCAACATTACGATATAAACTATTTGATGTAAGCCCTCCTCGCTTCTCCTATTAGTGCCGGATTTTGTGTATTTTCAAGGATGTTTAAATCGGGGAATACTGTTAACGACAAATTTACAAACTTAGTAAAGCTTTAGTAAACTCTACCTCGCGTTGTAAAAGTGCGATCGGATTAGGCTAGATGACGTTAGAAAGACAAGATTTCGTAGTAAAACAAGTTCTCAGACAGTTTTGTAATTACTTGACTCTGTTTCGTTTGAGTGGGCGTCAAAGATGGACAACACAAATAAGAAATTCGCCATATTTCACAATTTTTCTTTGGTAGAGGCGACAACTTAAGCGAAGTGTTGGGCCAATTTTTTAGTTTGCAATATATTTCATCAAATAGTTAAATAGCTAGTTGAATCTGAAATAAATAAATAAATAAAAAATTTGCCAATAGTAAATATTTCATATTTAAAATGTTTATATTAAAAACCGTACTTTAAAATTAAAATAAAATAATAAAACCAATAAAAATAAAAACAATATATTATTACAAAATAAAGTCTTCCACAAACACTTAGCAAATAAATATATATTGTATGTATGTATGTATTATAATTTTTAAAAATTAATTTCATTAAAAAATAAAAAATTTCAGTAAAATTAAAATTAAAATAAAAAAATAAAATTTCAATAAAAAAAATAAAAAGTTCTTCAATAGTAAATATTTGATATAAAACATTTTATAATAAAAACCATAATTTAAAATTAAAATAAAATAATAAAAACAATAGAAATAAAAATAATGAATTATGAAAAATAAAATCTTTCAAAAATACTTAACAAAAATAAATATATATTTATTGTGATATCATTTTTTTTTAGAATACAAAATCATAGTTTAAAATTACAATAAAATACCTAGTGAAAAAATTAAAATAAAAATAAAAAATTAAGAAAAAATAAAATCTTCCAAAAATAATTTTAAAATATTAAAAAAATTTTTATAAAGTATTTACAAAAAATATTTACTATAAAAAATCGTAGTATAAAATTGAATGAAATATTAAACACAATTAAAATAAAAGTTATATTATGATAATAAGAAAATACGATTTTATGAAAATAAGATTTTTCAAAAATTATTAAAAGCAATTTTTAAACATTTTTAATATGTACATACAAAAATTTGTACCGCATTTCTAATAGTAGCTTAAAATCAAAATAAAATAATAATTATAAAAAAATCATTGAAAACTACTTAAAAAATAAATAAATATTTATTGTGTTGTCTGTTTATTTTTAGAATAAAAAAATTTTCGTTTAAATTGAAATAAAATAATTAAAAAAAATTCAATTAAATTATGAAAAAAAAATTTAAAAAATTGTATTGCGTAATATTTTCAGGATACAAAATCGTCGTTTAAAATTAAAATAAAATAATCAAACCAATTACAATAAAAGAAGTAAATTCTGAAAAAAATAAATCTTTCAAAACTACTTAAACAAATTAAATAAAAATAGTTTGTAGAATATTTTTAATAAAAAATCGTAGTTTAAAAATCAATTAAAATATTAAATACAAAAAAATAAAAGTAATAAATTATTATAAAAATAAGATTTTTCATTAATGATTAAAAGCAGTTTTTAAATATTTTTAATATGTACATATACAAATTTGTATCGAATTTTTAATCGTAGCTTTAAATTAAAATAAAATAATAAAAACAATAACAATTAAAAAAATACATTATGAAAAAAAGAAAATATTCCAGTTAAAAAAATTAAAATATATTTATTCTATCTATTTATTTTTAGAATAAAAAAATGTGGTTTGAATTGAAATAAAATAATACAAAATAAAAATAAAAAAATATGAAAAATCTTTTAAAAATATTAATTGCGTAATATTTTTAGAATACAAAATCGTCGTTCAAAAGTAAAAAAAGAGAATCAAAACAAGTAAAATAAAAGAAAGAAATTCTGAAAAAATTCATCTTTCAAAACTACTTACAAAAATTAAATAAACATTGTTTGTATAATTTATTTTTTAAAAAAGTTTAAAATTCAATTATAATATTCAATACCGAAAAATAATATAAGTTATGATAAAAATACAATTTTTCAAAAATAATTTAAAGCAAATTTTAAATCTTTTTTATATCCACATATAGAAATTTTCATCAATAGGAATTTAATTAAATAAAAACTATTTAAATGTTTGTACTAAAAGCTTCCAATCAAATTTATAACAAATAATCCCACAAAACTTGCACATATTTCGTCTTAATTGCCGAAATATTCGAACATAAAACTGAGCATCGAACAAGCTGTTCAAATGTCAAAAATAAAACTGTCACCTAATAAAATGGTACACAGCGCACATAAAAGTCGCCCGACTGCAGCGAAATTTCACACGCCAGCACTCCGCCCGCCACACAGTTGACACAGCGACCGCATTGTGTTCGCGCCGCCCAAATGCCAAACATTACATGACACTCTGACGCCCACACACGAGAATTGTGTGCGCGCGTTGAATATTTTCCCACTTACTGCTCAGCGAGGCAGCAATAACTCGCCCCAAACAACCATTTTATTTTAACATGTGTGCCAACATAAAATGTGATAAAATTTTTTTTCGGTTGACCACCTATGCACGATGTCTGAACGCCTAAAAAGCCGCTAAAAATCATAAAAATCTATGTTTTGCTATACAGCAACAAATATCCACCCACACATGAGTGTTGTAAAATCGCAAGTGAATGGCAGCGGGGGGAGTGAGGTGGATGGGCGTGTTATGCTGCGAACGTTGACCGTGCAGCAGCTAAAAAGTCAACATACGAGTAAACGTACAACAATTTGCTGCTCGGTTTTTTATGCCAACATTATCACAAGTTCACAGCACACATCAGTGTGTGAATCGGCTGTGATATCCGTTTATGACGCATTCATAAAATAACATCGTCCGAACGTTCGCTGTGCGGTACATGCGGGGACGTATGCTTGCTTTTGTTGTTGTTGTTGTTGTTTGTTGAGCTGCAGGGGTCAGCAGATTGCTGTCCAATTGCATTTGTGTAGATAGAATACAGCGCAGGCGTTGGGCTGCCTTTTTGTACTCTACGAATGAGCTGACATTATGTTTATGATTCTTGTTGTTAATGTAGAGTTAAGAATAGCTTCAAGTGCTGCTAAGGGAAGTCAAAGGAACATCAAATCGACTGAGAACATCATGAACTGTCCATGATGAAATGTACATACATACATAAAGGCGTACATGGGCCTTTCAGCTAAAAGCCTTAAACAAAAACCTTACACACAGCTTGTTTTACGCCATTTAAACATTGGTTCATCCTTATTGGAATACTCGTCCTTGTATATGTATTATAGGAATTTGAAAAATTTTCTGGGTGAACCTTTAGGTTAGGTTAGGTTAGGTTGGTTAGAAATGGGCCCTTTGTAATATCACAAGTTTTGTCTTACTACAAATCGAGAAACCTATTCAAGCCATTTTGAATTGTGAATGAACTCAACAGAGTTTTTGATGTTCACTTAACTGAGGTCATTCAAGTTGTCGAAGAAGCGAAAGCCCAGGGATTTCCATCTTCATTTAGATATAGCAGAGCAGTGACAGAGAAAATGATTAATAGTCTCTTCCTCCTCTTCATTATGGCAACTGCGGCAGAAGTCCCAACTGTTGACACCTAAGTAGTCTGTAGGCATGGGTTCCGAGCAGACAGTGACCTGTCAGAATTGCAACGACCATGACAACGTGTTGTCTGTGACTAATTTGACTTGACTGTGACTTAATTTTGCAATTTAATGTTTAATGACTTAACATCCCAAATTAGTTGTTATGAGAAGCGTATTCATGCCATTTAAGTTATTAATGTTTCACTGTCATTGTTGAAATTAATGCTGTGTTGATTGATCTCTCAATTCCATCTCCAATTTCATCTTATTTATTCCCTTCTGTACTTATGTTCACACTATTTCTGCTCTTCTTCGGCCGTTTGTAGCATTCAATGTTTACTCCTCATGCAATTGTCAACAGTCAAAGAATAAATTACCACTTTACACGAAATCCAACGCGTTTTATTCCACTCCGCTGATAATAACAGCAAATGATTCACATATATCCCTCTAGTTCCCAAGTTTTTAATCTTGTTAAAAAAATTACCAGTGATAGTTTTGTGATGGAGAAGTAATGTTTGTTCGAGGAAAAAAATGTCATGTCAATAGGAGGCGTGATAGAGGTTGTAGAAAGTAGAAGGCCTAGAGGCCTGCTTGGGAAACAAAGCCAAAAAAATCGATATGAAAATTTTTTTTTTAATTAATTTAAATTTATATTTTTTTTTAATATATGAAAACATAAATAACGGGTAACAGTTTCAGTTCGCCTAATAGACATTAAATAAAAAAGGATAGGGCTATGGCGAGGGGTAATGTGTCGTGGGGTAGTTTATACACTGCTTTTGGGGGGTGTATAAACTAGGAAAACTAAAAAAATCAGTATAGGTATATACACTCAGAAAAAAATCGTGTTAATTTAACCAATTTTTAACCAATTTTATGGTTAATATTTTTCAACACGATCTATCGTGTAATTAGCTTACATGAACCATTTTTTTAACATGATTCGTTATTGTTGATTTAAAATGATATAGAATGTCAATTTAACGTTGAAAGTCTGTTCAAATTAACAACGCGCATAGTTGAATTATCACTATAATTAACAATAAAGTACTGGTTATATTAACATGGTTAATGTTAAGATAACATTATGACATCGTGTCAAACCAACATGGTGTTCTGTTTAATATACCATTGTCCATTGTTGTTCTATCCGTTTTATCCGTATGAAATAAAAACTTATTTTAATTTTTTTTTAATGGGAATTTTATTCATTCGAAATAGGTACATGAGATCATATATAATAATAATACACAGAAAACTTAAATATATACAATTAGTTTGTATGAACACATAAAAGACATTTAGAGAAAAACATATCGAGTACTTTACAGTTTCAGTTTACGGTTGCAGCTATTACTTTTTAACAAAAAAATAAAACATTGCTTTCAAATAAACATTGCTTATGAATAAATGCTTAAATACTTTTCTTTGAAATGCTTAAATACTTTTACTTAGTATTCTTTCATATATATCTTCTGTGAAATTCATTTTCCCACAAATTATTTCTTTTATGTGATCGGGCTGAATGGTCGGGCTCCGCTGCAACCGAGTCTCGACTGCTGTAAGGTCACCGCCAAGAAGAATGAAAAATATATCTGACTCTTGGTCGGTTTCTTGCAAACCAGTCTCAATTTTTGCACTTGTGTACTTATAAAAATTCACTTCAATTCACTTATAAAAAATTCGAGAAAACTGATCACAAAACCCCGACGCCTCCGAATGATACGACACGAATGACGCGTGCCAATATGTGCAAAATTAGCAAGAAATCACGTGACAAATGGCAGTTACTTATTGTAAAAACAACCAAAATTCATGTTGTTCTAATTTTGAACACTATTCTCATGTTAATTTGACAGGACATCTTTTTAAAAATACCAAAAAATATTCATGTAATTTTAACAGGTGGCTACATGTTAAAAATTTCGTGTAAATTTTTGAAGTTGTTTTTGTTTTGCGTGTTGTTTTTGTATCATGTGGATGTAACATGCATCATGTTACTTAAGTAACGGCCAAATTTCTCTGGGTGTATATATGGCGGTTCTTATTTTTTTTTAATGCCTTGTTATCTTTTCACACAAATGTCGACAAATCTACTCCATGAAATAAAGGACTAGGGGAGACTAGTTCTCTCATCTACCCCCACGGGCTACGCCTTAGTATAAATTTTTGCAGTGACATGATCTTTTTTACATTGTGGCGTATCAAAGTTTCGATTCAAATAGAAAAATAATGCTTAAATAGCGAAAAAATATCATCAATGACCGTTAATTATTCACGCTTTTCATCCCAAGCAGGCCTACAGACACTCTAGGGTTTGGGTTAGCTAGGAGGAGTGTTACAACTTTTTTTCACATTTTTTTTATTTTCTCAAAGAACACATCAACAGCTACTCACCAGTAATTTTTTTAGTTTTATTGAGGCTCACAATTTATTTAAAATAATTTTTGTTTCTCACACAATTTCAAATATAATTATTTGCTCACTTTCTCACGAAACTTCAACTTTGTCTTACAATTACTGCCGTTGTGCATGTGGCAGCGTTAACTGACTACATTTATTTTGTAAAGTGAAGATTCTCCTTTCCATACGTGTAAAATCAGCTAGAAAAATCATAAGGTGTAATTTAGAGCATTTTTTAAGCTTAGGATGTCTACAGGCCTTCTTGGGAACTAGAAAGATATACAAAAATATGTTTTTTAATTATTAAATTTTTGTATTTTGTTTCAATATATTTACACGAAATACGCATTTATTATTTTCTTAATTCTTAATCATCGATCAAACACTATACAATTTTATTCAATTACCAAGAACACATCCCTCTTCCCTGCATATCGGCGCAAAAATCGTCTAAGCACTTCAAAATTACCAGACACACAAAACACTCAAAGCACATTTTCCGGCGTACAGCCGGCCTTGGTGAAAACGACCAGCTTGGCACTAAAAGGCCACACAATATTCCGCCTAATGGGACTTTACTTTCTCTGGCCAATGCTGGCTCGACCGCTGACATGGTTAGCGCTAACCGCTTTCGAACTATGTGTGCGGAAATGGACAAAATGCATGTAAGAAGCGCCGTCCGAGTGAACTGGCTGGTTTCGAACGTCAATGCAAATGCATTTCCGCTTTAGGACACGCACGCACTCTTAGGCCAACCCATACACAAACACAACTGCAACTGCGGAATAAAATCATGGGTTACACATGCGCGTAGATGTTGGCACGTCAACTCAACTCGGTGTGCGCGTTCAGCGATTTCTTGCATTCGCAGCGCTGTCAATGATGTCGCTGATGTAAGCTCGCACAGCTCATGACCTGTGCGCCGTTGTTGACATGCACGCACACCAATGCAAACACACGGACACGCGCAACAGAGCGAAAGCAACATGCACAAAAAAGCGCGCAAGAAGTAGGTAACAAATTTTAAGCTGCGCACGCGGCGCCATTAGCAAACATGCAACAACATCAATGCATACATACCTACGTATGTGTGTGTGTAGTAGCAGTAGTAGTAGTAGTAGAAATGTGGTTATTACCAACAATTCCTGACTCTCTCCCTCTCCGCTCCACCTGCACTGAACGCATTGTGGGTCAAACAACAAAAATCACTTTTGCTTGCCGCGGGCAAATTGCGTGAGCGGTTTCTATTAATGCCTGCATACGCACATATCTGCGTATGTGTGTGTGTGTGTGTGTGTGTGCATGTATGTGTGTTTATTGCGTGGGTGGCGAGTGCATTGAAAATCCATTAGTCGGACATTTTGTGGAGGACAACGTCATTATTGGTTGGCTGACTGGTTGGCTGCTTGCTTGTTGTTGTTTTTGTTGTTATTATCGTTGTTATAGCACATGCGCCTACGCTCGAGTGGTTAGTGCGTGTGCGTCTGATGCACTTGTGGCAAACATACATGTTTCGTTGCACAAACCACTACAAAAACCGCACGCCAGTGCAGCTTTGACGGATTTTTTCATTTCTTTTTACACTTTTTTTTATCCTCCCTCCCTCCCTCCCCCTCAAGTGGCTGACCGATGCTATTGTGTGCTACGCACTAATGTTGCATAGTTGCAAGCGAGAGAATCTAAACAGTCCTGAGTACCAACAAAGCAAGAAGGTAGAAGATAAAAGGGTCAGAGTTGAAGTGGCAAATCAATGGGAATCGTTGCTGTGCCGTTTTCACAAAAGAGAGAGAGAAGTGCTAATCTAATCGAGGTCAGACAGACAAGTGCAGGAAAGTTTGTTTGTGGAAATGGAGTCAATTTAATAAACAATGCAGTAAAAGGAAAGGCAGAGCATTATGTGTTATGAAAAAAAGTACAGAAAGAAACGAAGAGGCAAATAGTTGGCTGGTAAATCCTGGAAAGTGAAACGCGTACTAAGACTAAGACTAAGACCAAGACTAAGACTAAGACTAAGACTAAGACTAAGACTAAGACTAAGACTAAGACTAAGACTAAGACTAAGACTAAGACTAAGACTAAGACTAAGACTAAGACTAAGACTAAGACTAAGACTAAGACTAAGACTAAGACTAAGACTAAGACTAAGACTAAGACTAAGACTAAGACTAAGACTAAGACTAAGACTAAGACTAAGACTAAGACTAAGACTAAGACTAAGACTAAGACTAAGACTAAGACTAAGACTAAGACTAAGACTAAGACTAAGACTAAGACTAAGACTAAGACTAAGACTAAGACTAAGACTAAGACTAGATTGAAAAGTGAAAGAAAAACTGCCAACCGCCGTTCGGATTCGGCGTTAAACTGTAAGTTCCTTAGCCCCGCCTTTCCCTCATTCGCTTAAAATTTGTGTTGTAACATATGTTGGAAAAACAATGTTGCATACATATTAAAAAAAATGGGTGAAATATGTGGCATCACAATGGGCCTTTCAAGCCTCTAAGTGTGTCCCTTACAGAGGCAGCCACCATAACCTAACCTAACCTTGTATAAAAATAAATGGCTACAAGCTGACGCTGAAATTAAATCCTACTTTGTTGCTGGCAACAAATGTGATGCCTGTTCGACGTTGGTACAAATATTTTTGTTTGCCTTGTTGCGCTGCCCATCCACTACATATTTATTCATCTTGAAGCTGTGGCACTGCCACACACAGAGCCGCTAATTGACTTTGCCACAAAACAAAAGCTACAACAACAACAACTAGAAACACTAACATCAAGAAAAGCAAAGGAACAGCGCGTCTCGATAAAACAAAAGCCTTACACAAGCATCGAGAGCTCAAACACAACACCAACAACAACACTAAAGGCTGAAGGACACCATAGTACAAGAGTTTTTGCTTGTATTGTTGTTATTTTTGTTGCTGCTTTGACACATTAGCAACATTTGTATGCTCTAGTTCGACTTAGGCATCAGTTGGAGGTAATTTTTTCCACCAACTAAGGTTTTTGTTGTTGTTGTTGCAGTCATATGCATGATGAGATTTGGGTTAAAGGCTCAGCGGAAAAAATCTATAAATAAATAAAGGCAAGAAATTCAAAATCGGCTCGCATGTGTGGTTTTTAAATTAATTCAAGTATGTTTGTGTTTGTGTTAGTGCGTCGTTGGCTCAGTGGAAGCAATGGAAATTGCAGCTTAAAAATTGTCTACGGAAAGTCCATGCATTATACATGAAATACATAAAGATATATTATGAGAATGCCGCCAAAGCAGCACGCAGCACGTTTTCAACGCCCGTCGTCCGTTTCGCTCTCCTCGCCTGTTCGTCGCACACACGCTGACGTTATTACGTGCCATCATCAATTCTCAATATGTTGTGAATATTAATGATCTCTCGGCATAACGCACGCATAATGCATATGCACACAGTGCGTGACTCATGCACACACACACAGGCTCAACACGCACACTTATGCAATATCAATATTGGCGCATGTGGAACAGTGGCAGCGGAGTTCAAGTGCACTTGAGTTCCGCTTCGCTCCCGCACACACACATTGATGCACATTGATACTGCGTGAGTGTGTGTGTTAATGTGCCGGTTTGTAGGTATGTGTGGCGTTGTGGCGTTGGCTGTGTGCATGTGTTCCAATTTATGTCTCCATGTAGTTTCAATTGTAATTAGCAGCATTAGCTGACGTTGTTTCGTAGTCTGTATCGTCTGCCACTGGTTGTTGTTGGTGAGATGCTGGTTAGAGTTGCTGCTGTTGTGGTTGTTGTTATTGCCACTATTGGAAATGCGTTTTTGTTGCTGTACTAATGGCAGTTGTTGCTGTGTTCGGTTTTATTGGCAGTAAGCGAAAATTTATGCTAATGACATAATGAAGAGCAGCTCGCGCTCTTTGATAAATGAAAACTGGCACAAGCAGCAGCAGCAACAACAACAACTGAAACAATAGACAAAGTGAGAAAAAGCGATAGTAAGAGGTAATTATAGACAATTGGAATATGTTACCACTAGATGACTACTGTCGATAATAACTACAACAACAACTAATACTAACGACTTTGGTTGCTGAATATTTGTCCTTAAGTTGTTTAACTTTTTTAATTTCCCTACTTTATGTGGGCAATAGAAGCTAAAGTAGACCTCAACTGGTCGTAGCGCATTGCCTCCATTTGAAATAATAGTCCACAGAAACATGTCATTGAATTCATATTTCTCTTTGAAGCATAAAAACTCATTTCACAAAAGGTCAAAAATTTTCTCTATTTACCTTTCTGTGCACTAATCTCGAACGAATGCTTTGTGGATGAACATTTCACATCCTAATTCGCCAACTTCCAGGTGTTGCTTTCACTGGTTTCGTTTCTGAACATTTGAAGATAATAAATTATAATTAAAAATCATTTTGTTGGGTGCACAATCTCGATCCTTCAACTGCAAAGCCTCGTTTTAGGCACCTTAACTCTCAACATTTTAGGATCGATTGCGCATTGCTGGCATATTTCTCCATTTTTGGCTGTTTATTTTTACTCATTGGCGGTGTTGTTTCTTGGTTTTGTGTATTTGCAGAGAAATCTGGACCACCGTACTGCCACCGGATACAAAGGACACTTTCACTGCCATCTTGGGTGTCACAAAAGCTAACCGCATGGACGAGGGTATCTACACGTGCAAGGTGCGTAAATCAAATGAAAATCTTCAAAAACAAACATAAACAGAAACAAAAAATCTTACATTCGAGCAAGGTTATTTATATACTAAATGAAATGGCCACAAAAACCTGTGAAAAAGCAATAAAATCGCTGATCTACCTAGCAGAAACGTAAAATTTCATTTGAAAGAGGTGAACCCTGTATGATGAGGCGGGAGAGTTTAAATGATATAAAAAAGTGGGTAGATAAAAGAAAGGGTAGATGTGGCATGGAACAAATAAAAAAGGAAAATAAAAACAAACAAGTAAAAAAGCTAAGAAGCAGCTAGAAGCATGAAGAAAAAATAATAAATTAAAAATCTTTTAATTCTGCTTATTTGTCTTATCTTTTTATTTCCGGCCAGCACCGTCAAAAAACAACTCATTTGCACATTTAGGAAAACAAATTTCGCTTTGGGACTCCATTGAAATTCGTTTCATTCATTTTTCAGCCACTTTGCTGCCTTCTTGCATTTACAAATGTATACAAATGCGTGGTAGAAAATTAAATTCAACATTAATTTAGTTACTGACTGATGGATGGAGACCAAAGGCTGCTGAATGCATTTGCACTCTTTAGCAGAAATGAAAAACCCAAACAACCTAAACAAATACAACAAATGGTAACCGGAAGATTGATTTTTAATTAGGTTAATAAGAATTCAATTATTTGCTTTTGTTGTTTATCTCTGCGAGTTGGGATTTCACTAAAACATTTGGAATATTTAATTTTACAAAAATTAATGTGAGGTACTTTAAAAAATTGTACTAAAAACTATATAAAAAGTATATGTTAAGGATTCAATGTGAGTTTATTGAGTGCACAAAACTGCATGTTTCAAAAGTAGTGCACGCAACGAGAGTTTTGGGGTTCAAACCCCTCTAAAACTTCTGTTTATTACAAACGTTTTGGGTGACAAATATGGTTTCAAATGGTATTTGACTGAAAAGTTGTGTGCGAAACCCCTCAAAGTAATCAGTAATCAGTGCAAATAGATGTGTGTTAAACAGGGTGATTATTCATAATGCTTAGAGCTTATTACTTCAAATTAATAGTATTTCAATTAATAATTCTAACACAATTTGTGTATACAAAATGTTCTTTATTTATTCATTAAAATTTCAAAAGGTTGTTTTTCAGCCATGGCAGAAACCTTAAGAAAAACAATCTAGCAATCTTGAAAATAATTTCCAAGAAAATTCGTTTAAACAAAGTTTATGCAATCAAGAAGATGTTGTGTTTCGCTCACTAATCCGCCCAATAACAACTCGCCCACTAACAAAGCCACAAACTGCCCAACAGTACCTGCCAACCATGTTTTAGCTGGCGTCACTACTTTTCTTGAAGGCTGCTGTCACCTGACCAGTGACCACACTTCAATAGAATGTGTGAGTTTCAAGCAAAATCTGAAACTTGCTGCCTTGCACGTGCCAGCAACAATTTTTCCCCAAATGACGTCATTTGAAGGGTTAATTGTTTAAGCACGCACATAGTATGTCTATGTGTCTGTATGTAGAGTACATAATGGCACACAAAGTGCCAAACAAATTCATTTTATTGCACGATTTTAGCAGCATGTGCACACTGAGGCACATGGAAGCTCGCAGGCGTATACGTAACATTTAATTGAATTGTACGTATGAACGGCAGTTTCGAACAAAACAAAAAGCCATTGATGCATGGCAACATCTGGCATGTTGCATATGCAATTTTGTGCATATTTGCTGGTTGTTCGTTGCCTGCTTCGCTCTGCTCCCCGATGCTTCTAATGCCAACTGCTTGCCGCACAATTATAAACTTTAAAGCGCTGTCCGCTGCCAAGGTATGCATGCACATTGTTGATGCTGTTGTTGTTATGTTGGCAATTTGTTTTACATAAAAGCTTAATTTTCACTTATGCATCATAACTTGTAGGGAATATTTTCATTAGACTGTGGATCTAAAGTTTGAACTTTAAAATTTCAATTTTTTCTGCTTTGCTGGCGCCATTTTAATAACTTTTATTGGCTTTAGATGAGCAGCTTTCATATATAAATTGGAACTATATTAACTTTGCATTCATTACATATGTACACACAAAAATGCAGACACGCACGTGTCTCTACATATAAAGCAAACAAATGTTACGTATACGCCATGTGAGCTTCAATAAATTTCCTATGCGCACAACAGCAAAAGACTTTATTAACAGAAAACAACAACTACGCCACGAGAAACTTTACTAGAAACCCCACCAATATAAAAGCAGCAACAACAACATCAAAAGTAACGTGCATAGTACGTTCAACAAGCTTATTAGTCGCTCTCATTGACCGTTATTACAAAACACATTACATGCCAACACTGGCGGACAGCCGAGAAAAATTGCCAACACATGCAAGCGGAAGCTTAGAAGGGTGTAACAACAACAATAACAATAACCACAACACACAACACTGGGCTGTAAGACAAATTAAGGCAACAGCGGATGCTGCCAAGTAAGTGACTGGCATAAGGTTGTGAGCATGAATAGTGTTGTTGTTGATGTTATTATTGTTGTTGTTGTTGTTACTGTGGTGGCAACTGTTGGCGGCTACTACACATGTTAGCGCCAAATAAACAAATTACGCAAATTCTTTGTAAAATATTGACATGTCTGCTGGTTGAAGCAAATAGTGCTAAAAATAAGGGATGCACCAAAAAAACAACTCCAAGCGAAGATGAATTGAATTGAAATACTGGGATTACACATACAACACATGCGAAAACCCCGGCACACATACGGTTGAGAGCTTTGTTAGTTTTTGTATAGTCATCCATATTATGTGGACGCTAGAACGCGCTGTGAGCGTGCAGTAGCTCACTCCTTGCAAAAACAGGAGCTTGCAAAAACAGGAGTAGCAAAAAAACGTGATTTGGATGTAAGAGAGAAGAGAGAAGAAAGCTAGCAATAAATCAAGTGAAAGTTGATTGAAAAGCTATGGGTTTGGTAGGGGAAACGGGCAGAGTAAGTTAGTGAGCAGAAAACGTAGACAAAGCATATTGAAGGCAAGAAGGTAGCAAGAAGGTAGCAAGAAAAGCAGCAATTTGTATACACATATGTTGTTTTTGTACTTTATTTGTTCTTATTTTCACATACAAAGCACAGTATTAAAAGCAACAGTTCGAGCAGAAATACAACTTGAAGAAAATGTAAGCACTTGAGCGGCCAGAACAAGGAACATAAAAGAAGAGGAAGAGCATGTAAAGCGACTGCGTGCTGGTATGTTATACATAGAGACAAAGGAACTAGCATTGTTGTTTGTTGATGTAGGTTGTGACATGATTTGTATGAAAGCTGCTGAAGCTGTCATACAGCCTTCAATGCTGAAATCTGGTTTCAAGTCATTTCTCGTCGCACAGCCACTCCCTTGCAAGCATTTGAATGTAGTTCACCTTTCAACGTGATGCAGACGCAATGTGTCTTTCTTAAGTTCTTGACTGTTTTTTCATTGATTTTTTTAAATTTTTTTTTACATTTCTGGGGCAACTGCATCCTTTCAGAAGCAAATGTGTGCCTTAAGTTGGTTGTTTTATATTCATGCCATATTTTCAACACTACCAAATTTTTGACACTTTTGGTTTAATATTTGAGTTTTTATCATTAATATTTCTGTAATTTGTGCTAAAACATCAGATTTTATAAGCCTTGAAGATTTGTGAAGTTTGTATGAACACTGTTTGAGGTATACAAAACATACGTACATGATCAGCTTTACTATATTTGTTTGTATGCTGGTGTAGACTACTGGTTTGGGCTCGTTTTTGATTCCAATTTTTTCTATCTAAACGTTGGCGATTCTTCTCCATCTCCCTTCAGACCACAATATGTTGTATTATCTCGAGCAGTTCTGACTTGTCATGGTCAATAATTTGTTCTTTGATAATGAAAGCGCACCAGCTTTTCGAACCAGGGGTCTAGGTACGATATAGGTCCATAGTGGCGGACACAGGGGGGAGTGGTTGGGGTTCAAACCCCCAAACACAAAAATCGCTGGTACAAAATATGGATTCGAATGGCATTTGGTTTAAAAGTTGTACTCAACCCCCCCCCCCCCAAATTAAATCCGGTGTGCGCCACTGTAGGTCCATATACATGTATACCTAATTCTGACTTATACAGAGGCAGCCATCGTAACCTAATGAAAGCCTACCCATAATTATAGATGACTAAGGGTCCAACAAAGTATGACAGCAACACTTTTCATGTGTAGTTATCCTGTCCTGTTCCTTGTACAGCCTTGAGGCTCATGAACGACCTTTTGGGAGTATAAATTAATTTCAAGGGATTCACTAAAGACGATCTAACTAGAATTTAATCGCATTGAACCTTCTTGTGACTGTATATATTTATTTTTTATTTATTTTTTATTTTTATTTTATTTATTTTGCTCTAAAAATCAGTATGTGTCAATTTGCTGGCATTCTTTCTGATCCAAATGTCAATCAATGATCAATGACCCAGATGGCAAACTGCGCAATTTAAATAGCCAGGCAGACTTTTGTCACCCACATGTTGTAAAAGTCGTCAAGGAAGCATTTGGTGGCGTTTCAATGGGATGTTCTACTCTACCCGCCGAATTCCGAATTCAGACATTACTCCTTTCAACTACTACTTGCTCCAGTCAATGACTCAGGGCTTGGACGAATAGCATTTCACGTTTTATAAAAAAGCCATAAATTAGATAAATTCTTGAATTGTCTCATAAGACGAGGCATTTCTTCAACGCCAAGGCCTGGCCGAGCAGCGTTTTACTGGTTACGAAAAAGCTAAAAATTGAGTCGATACTTGGATCACTTCAAAAGACAAGGAATATATTAAAGATGGCAAAATTTGGAGCCAACGATAACACTGTGCAAATCCAAAATTTAGACATGGGGGGACCTACTGGGTGAGTTTCCTATAGGTATACTGAGTTGAGATCCACCAGCCGTTTGGTAAGATTGGCTCTAGTTTATGAGAAATCCGACTTTGAAGTTTGGTAATTTTCGTCAAATTTGTCGCTTAAGTAGGTCCTAAATCGTTCCGAATATCGCTTTACTGTCTTCGGCAAGTTTGTAGATATTTTAACGACCAACACATTTGCTTAAGACAATTATATGAGTGTTAATTATAATTAAATGACACTCATACGCCACGTAGCGCTGCGCAAAAAAATGCACATATCGCAATTACACAGTTTAAATGTACTTTTTTTGGATTGGTGTCTTAAGCAAATTTGTTGGTCGTTAAAATATCTACAAACTTGCCGAAGACAGTAAAGCGATATTCGGAATGATTTAGGACCTATTACAATTTAAACGTTCGAAGACTTAAGCGACGAACTCGACAAACTTCAAAGTCGGATTTCTCATAAACTAGAGCCAATCTTACCAAACGGCTGGTGGATCTACACTCAGTATACCTATAGAAAACTCACCCAGTAGGTCCCCCCCATGTCTAAATTTTTGAGGCCAAATTTCACGCACAGTGTAATCAATATTTTACATAAAATATATTGTATCAGGTTATGTGAAATCTTTAAAGTTACAAACACAACCCTCAAAACTTATTTGTATCCCCAATATTACTAAATCATTTCCAATCCAAACTTCTTTAGCATTTTTCTGGCTAGTAAATTTTTCCAAGGATTTGTCATTTTAGCTACTATTTTTTTGAACCTATTAACCATAATTTGGTATCAATGGTTCTGTGTGGTACTGAAACAAAGCAAAACTATTGCATATTAGTCAAGTTATCAACTTGTTTACGGATACTTTGTGTGCAAAGAAGATTGCAAAAAATATTCTGATAGCAGTGGACAATGAAGCGGTGAACAGAACTGAACTGAACTCAACTCAACTGAAATGAAATGAACTGAAGCATAAATGTGCTGAGAATCTCGAAGGAGCCGCACATATGACAACATAATGACTCTGATGTGGGTCAAAGAACACATTGGAACATAGTGAATCGAATTGTTGGAGAAGAAGAGAAGAATTAATCGAGAGTCATGTCCAAAATGGGGTCTGTCAATGACTTCTGTGTATCGAAAGCTGTGGTCTGTCCCAACGCTTTCATTGCAGAAAGAATGGTCAGCAACTGGATACACTTGTTCCATCTAAATAGATGGGAGGATACAACTAATTGTAAAGCTTCTAGGGCTCGTTTTCAAAAGCAGAAAATAAGGAATGACGAATTTGAAATTTCTTCTAATTAAATTTTATTCTCAAATGTTAGCCACTTCCAGCTGAGACGGAATTATTAAAGTTTTACCATATCTGCACAGCTTTAAGGTACAAAGACCTTTCAGCTACATGGAGCTTTAGTGTTGCTTATAGACCTAAAACCTTCTTCGACCTTATTTTTCATTTTTTTTTCATATTGTTTTTTAATAAAAAAATTATTTTAATCTCAAATGATTAATGATTTTCGGGACACAGGAATTTCAGTCGTCACATGTTACAACTAAATATCAATAAAAATGAAACTTATAGATTACCTCTCGTAGTTGAGATCCACTTTAAGAGAAACATCCATGCACAATGATGAATTGTGAATCACTTAGCGCAAGGGACTACTAGAATTAAAGATAAAGTGAAGATAAAGTAATCAGTGTCTCAGCTCCCACACTGTTTGCTAAACTCTTTTCTTATTACTTCTTCTCTAACATACACACACTGCATCACATTTAATTTTCATAGTTAATAAGATTTTTGTAATCTTGTTTATGTACATTTTAAGCTTCTCAATTACAGTTTTCAATATGTTGTAAAAAAAGTTTTAAACTTTGTAATTTTCTTTTGCTTCCACTTTTATACTCACTTTGTTATCTGAGCTGCGCTGCGTTTGTCAGCGACATTATTTCAAGTAAAATGTGAAGTTGAGATTTTTGAAGAAGCTCATATTTGCAACTGACAATGTTAGAGTGAACTACATGAAAAGTTTTCGGGCGCATTCAAATTTGAGCACACATATTCAAAATGTAAACAAGGATTTAGAGAGTCTACCAACAGGTCGTATACGTGATATTCAAAATTATTTAACTCATATTCAAAGTTGCTGATGCAAAAATTGCAGAAACTTTAAATTCAATACTTGAGCACATAAAACACCAAATGAGCTAAGGGACACAATAAACCTTTCAGGTATCGGCCCAACCCAAGAACATTACATGACATTCGAATTTCATAACAGATTAAATTGCATTTATATTTAATTAAGAACTTCAACGAGAAACCTTTACAAAAATAAGAATTTCTACTAAAATTTTTATCAGCCAGCAAATTGGAGTTTTTCTTACTTTTGTTTCCGTTGCTCTTCTTCTTACATGGGGCTAGAGAATATGGCACGCAGCTTTGTGGCACTCGTGACAAGTGAGCGACAGCGTACGGCGTTCGCTGTTGTTGTTTGTTTTTCATTGTTACGTTGTTACTTTGGCGCAAATTCCCCCAACACGCGCCACATAATAAATGCACAAACACATGTGCATATGCGCATTCTTACACACATACACACACCCATAGATTCACTTGTAGTGCAAACCAAATGCAGTAAACGGCATTGGCAATAAAAGCAAAAGCGGCTAATCTTCAAAGCGCGTTTAAGCGCACGTTTCGAATTTTTTACGTGCATAGTGCATATTGCATACAATACGCACACATAAACACAAACACAAACATATGGTGCCTATGTGTGGGTTAGTAGGGAATACGTTTTGTGTACATATTTGTATGGATTTTGAAGCGCGTATGTGCGCACATGCAGATAAATATTTATAAATTTTGAGGAAATAAAATAAGCATAAAGCAATGAAAATAAGTGTAGATAAAAAAAAACTGAAAAAACAACAACAACACATACTCGACACATACTACAGTGGCAGCATATGACAGCTTATGCTGTTGCAAGTGCGCCATGCAACAGGCCAGTAAGCGCATAAGACGCATGAAATGCGCCAAGTGGCAGGGTGATGCGCATAATAGCAACAACAACAACAACAAAAATAATAACAACAACATGAAAATAAGGAAAGAAAAAAACGAAAGAACACGCACTGCCGCATCGGAGCACAGCAATAAATAAACAAGCAAATCAACGAGCACACAAACTCACACAAACTCACAAACACACTCACACACACAAATGCGCTGAACAAAACTTGCATGGCTGCGCCCGCGAGCAGGCACGCAAACAGACAGACAGGCATGCATTCAGAGAGACGAAAAGAGACGGACAGCGAGACAGACAGACATGCAGCGAGGCCATGCGTGCCGAGCCGGCAGCTGATGCGGCAAATGCAGCACGCTACCCGCTGCCAGCGAATAAGCCAACCGAGTGGCAAGACAGCAATTTTTGCCTTTTTTCGAAGGGCGACTAGCGTCAGGCACTGCAATTACAAACAATTTTTGCCACAATCCATTGCCACAGGCTGTCGCTAGCTGCAACGCGTTGTGTGTGTGTGTGCGGCAACTGCTGCTCTCACACATTTGTCTGCAACACATTTTCACTCGAGACTCGAGAGATGCGAGGGAACGGCAAGCAAAATGCAAGCAGCACTTTTTTTGTTGGTGCCAACTACTTGCAGAATTTTTTTCAACAACAACAACAACATTTTGTTGGCAATTGTCGGTGGGTGTTGATGTTGATGCTGGTTGTTGGCATTGTTGTTGCTATTGGTGCAACACAAATCTCTTGTTGCTGCAAATAAAAATTTAATTTGAACTTTGTGCAGCAGTGTGCTGACACTTTTCGTCGTCTGTAGCACAACATTTTTGAGTATTTACTGTTATCTGCGCATTTTTTTTTTGTAATTTTTTTTCGTATTCTGCCAAAAGTTATAGAGTAAAGGCAAAGGGAGTGGCGGATATCGTAGATATTCTGAGAATTTTGCATATTTTTGGTTGCAAGCCAACGCATGTCACTAACACCGCAAGTTGGCAGTCAAAGCGTGAAATTAAATTTAGCACACAAGCCTCGGGACCACGCTGCGTATGAGTAACATTTAATTTAGAGTATTTTTTGCTCTAGTTAGAAATGTTTGAAATTTGAAATTGGCGCAGTTGCAGTGCACTTTTGGCCTGGCCATGATTGGTGCGTGGTCAATGAGAAACCAGTGAGTTAACATGGAGTTTATTTAGTGTTTTGCTTTGACTTGGGGAAATATTTTTCGCTATAACCACGTTTGTTGAGTTGATAATTGTTTTAACCCTCTACTGCCCCATTTTTTTTTTAAGTCAAAAAATTGTTCACCATGTAGTTTTAGAATCATATAAGAAGGGAACATTTTTTAAATACAAAAATTTGCTTCTGTGTGGGCGTGAAACCTATATAAATTTGCGTGCCTTAAGGCCGTACTGGGCACATAAGCTAAAAAATTCAACTGATGAACAGTTTCACGTTTTATTGATTACACTACTCGATACGAAAAATGCACCTAAAAATAAAAGTGTTTTCTAGACTAACTTTGGGCCGCTGAACACGAAACTGAAAATCAAAAAATTTTTTTAAGAAGCGTTTTCGAAAAATCTTTGAAAAAACAGTGTTTTTTTTGTTTCAAGTATGAGCATATATCTCGTAAACGAATCATCCGACTAACACAAGCTGTCTGGCGGTCAGAAGATAATACCTTAGTCTTTCCAGCAATATATAGATTGTCCAATTCAGATGGGGTTTGGGGAAGTTACTGACGGTGAAATTTGTAAAAAACTGAATTTTTCGACCATTTTCAAAATCATAAATTTTTGAATGATTTTGTTATGGATAAAATAAATTATCTGCTCTGGTTTTAAAATTTATGATTAATTATATATTATTTGAGCAAATATTAAGCCTAACATCTATAGAATCGAAAGAAAAATTACAAAGTTATGAAGCAGTGAGTGTACACCAACTTTACATTTATTACACCGTGCGACGAAAAAAACATTTTTGCCGAGACCCATCCAAATGTTGATATAGACGTGAAACTAGAGGTCATTTATAATATCCTGGCATAGTCATTTTTGCATTTTCTGACCCAAAGTCCTTTTTAAAGGACTTTAAAATTTTAAGGACATACATATTTCAAATATTTTTTAAATATTTTCCGTCGTGCAATGACGAAGATATGGGTATCAAATGAAAGAGGAAAATTGTCTCCTTTTAACTAAATTTCCTATTTTGAACTATCTGAACATAGAACATGAACATAGCTAACACTTCATTAACGGTTTCTTCATCAGTTTCTTCATCAGTTTCTTCGAAAACATCGGAATCCAAGTTTTCTAAAACTTCCTGTACTTCTTTGTCCCATAAAACCGACAATTTTTTTTAATTTTTAAATATCTATAAAACGGAAACCACATACAAGTATACGTTAGTGACCAAATGCATTAAATCTTTTCACTTTGGTGCCTGATGCAGCCTAAAGGCAGTCTGCTTTCCAAGCCGAAAAAGTAACTGTAAATCCTTTTTTTTCACTATAAAACACTTCAAATCAATAAATTACATTACAAGGTACTCATAATTTTCTTGTTTTAATCTTTTAACGAAAAGTATTTTTAATAATTTTTTCTTTTCTTTCCTTTTCACAAAATAATTATTTCTACTAATTTCCACGAAGTTCAAATTTCAACTGATAATAATGGGAAACATGTGATGCTTACAGCCGTGCTACATTAAAGAAATTACAACTTAATTTATCCATAACATGCCCTAAAAATTTCATTTAAAAAAATTAATATTTATTTGGACTTTTCTAGGTTTTTGTGGACCCTGCCTTAAGGCCGTATGGGGCAGTAGAGGGTTAATTTTAATTAACTGCAAATAAGCTTGAAAATGTTGTATAAAGAATTAGCTCCATTCTTGTGTTTTATTTTTCAAAGTTCTTTCTATCATTTCAGTTCTATTTAAATATTTTAATACTCTAAAATATGCAGAATTTGCAGCAAATTGCTTTCAATGATCCCATATTGCTTGCAATGATTTCCGCTTTGGCCATAGACTCCTGTGGAGCATGTGCGACCATGGCTCGTTAGATGAGCAGCGTAGCAACAAACTCGCCTGCAAGCCAGAGCGGAAATATAACCAACAATTGCTGCACATAATACGATTGCATGCATCTGGATCATTCTCTATTCAACTTCCGCTTTCAATTTCAATCCCTTTGACTTCCTGCCGTACTCAACTCGACACAGCAGCAGAAAATCGCTTGAGCAGTAAAGTCATGCTTGCATACATACAACCATAACACACATACACAAACTTAACTTTGCATGAGACACAATATTCCCTGAAAACGCAAGCAAAGTTGCAATCCAACGAGTCAACAAAGCAAGAAGCGTGTGAAAATATCATCACAGCCTGTTTTCGAGTGCGAAATACTGCAACATGTACAAAAAAAATATGAAATATAATTGCAAATTGTGTCAATGTGTTGATGTGGGCCCATGTCCAGGCAACTTGTGTATGCTACTTTTGTTGTATTAGTGTTGTTAGTGCTGTTGGAAAACTCTAAAGGGATTTGTTATGCCATAAAAGCTGACACATTTCACAAATACAAACGAGTGTTTCTTATTGTGAGCCTTAACTTTGTTATATTTCTGCAAAGCGTAGCACATTAATTCAATTTCAGAAAGAGAAAGACATTTCTAAAGGAAAGTCCTTGAACAGATTTTAAAGCCACAGTTTAAAGGTTTAAAGTGGCAAAAAATCACACAAATATATCAAGAAACTTTGAACAAGACAACAAAACGCTCTATTTAATTCAATAATTCAATCAATTTTGGCCATGAAGACCTATTTTGTTTTCTGTATTAGAAACTTCTCTAAATATTTATTAATAAAATAAGTATTGTATGAACATTGTTGCTATTTTTTAAACACTTATAGTGGAAAAACCCAACTCCACCACAAAATAGTTAATTTTTACCAAAACCGAAAGTATTTATTTATTTATATATTTATTTATTCATTCTTTTATTTATTTATTTATATATTTATTTATTCATTCTTTTATTTATTTATTTATTTGTTTATTTGTTTATTTATTTATTTATTTATTTATTTATTTATTTATTTATTTATTTATTCATTTATTTATTTATTTATTTATTTACTTATTTATTTATTTGTTTGTTTATTTATTTATTTATTTATTTATTTATTTATTTATTTATTTATTTATTTATTTATTTATTTATTTATTTATTTATTTATTTATTTATTTATTTATTTATTGAACATAACTTTACTCCCTAAGCAGCATTTAATCATTCATTCAAGTCTCTCTACTACAGAAGCCTAACTAAAAAGTTGTAGAGACATACATACATATATCAGGCTTTATATTTCTTAATTTTTTCAGTGAGCATAAATATTCCATTTAAGTATTAAACATATTAAACACACTAAAAATCACATTTTACTCAAAATGTTGCTAAGTAAACGTTTTGCAGCACAAATGAAATCCATTTCCCCTACCGTAGCTGTGTAAAAAAGACAAATGTGTCCACATTGTCTAGACAGGAAAATGCCCTAAAGATGTATTCCAGCAATTAATAAGTATCATTAAAAATGTTTGCCGTCTGCTGGCTGCTGGCAACTGATAAACGGTTATAATCGCAAAGCAGCGAGCCGATTGCCGTGAATCACGTTGCATGGCGGTTGATGTGAAAATGTATACTTACACACAGACTGCGAATAGCTTCAAGCTAAACGATGTAAATAAAAAATATGGTTTTGGAAGATAAAAATATCAAATAAATTCATTTTGCTCATATCACTTTTTGGTTCTTGACACACACTGGGGAGAAAACCTGCTTTTCGAGTAGCATGTACAGAATTTTGTTGGAATTAAATAATTAAGATCTTAAACGTTCTTTTTTGAATATACATCACGAAAGCTACTTTGAATATTTAAAAGTTTGAAAAGAGTCTGGTCAGTGATTTAAAAAAAATACAAGTTTAAAACCATAGGTTAGGTACGACAGGCAGCTGGCTGTTTTCTCAGGAATTACAAATGTGACTAAAAATGAAGTTTAATTTATTTATAATCACAAAAAAAGAATTATCAATCAATGTTTAGTGTTGGCTTTATTTAAACAATCCAGAAAACAATACACAATAAAAATGAGCACAAAGCGAAACGTGCTCGAGCAACATGTGTCGATTTCGCACTCTGAAATGAAACAGAAAGAGCACATCATAGAATTAATATCTCTTCGAATAGTTCGAGATTCTTTAATAAAAATGTTTGGTAAAGTATTTAAAGTTTAAGTATTTGAAATAAAGCAATCAATAATGAACCAATGCGGCTAGTCAAAGGCAATGGAATGAAACTTGTTCAACAAAGTATAGCAAACAGACAACTGATGAAAAGCATTTATAGAAGTAGAGTTAATTTACTCGGATTACTGTGAAAGACCTATATGCAAAAAACTGTTCATACACTTTTCCAATTCGATAGTCTAAAAGGCCAAAACATGGGTTATGATGTTAAGTGTTAGACAAGTAAATTGGTTTTATTCAAAATAAATATTAGCAAATATTAACAGAAACAATTAAAAACTAACAATATTGGTAATCATAAATATTCACTATAACCACTATTCACACTCAATCGCTATTCCCTTCCATTAACTATCAATCTGCAATAATTCGAGTACAAAAGTTTTGAACAACAATAATTTTCCAGCAACCTTTGCTGTCTTCTTATGCAAAATATTCTCATAAATAAAAGCAATAATTTTTCATTGCAATTCACATCAATTACTGACCGTTGGCAAGCAATTAGAGTTGACACTCTTATTGCACATCAACTTTTACAATGAAATATGAAATATCACTCATACGCTCCGAATAACCAGCTACCAGATCAACAACCGGCAACCAGTTCTACTACGGTTCTGCAATTCTTTTTGTCTTTTGCCTACTTCTGCAGCAAATTTATGGCAACGAACTCGTAGGAAAATTATCATTTGTGTAAGTTGCCATGATGGATGCCATGAACTTGTGGCGCTCATGTGACATTAATTAATTAACGCTGCGTTGAAATGCAAATTAATGACGTAGTGGCATTCATTATGCTCACAATAGCAACAACAACAACCAACTATAACAAACAACAACAAAGCCTACCAGTCACTACAAAACCAATCTCAACAACACAAACACAAATTACAATAACAGCAACAACACTTCTAACTACTTTTGCAGCCATTGCACAACTTTGCTGCCTCTTTCGCTCCAAATGGCAGTGCGCACGTCGAGCAATTACAAAAGCAAAGCACAGAAACCAACGCAACGCAACGTCAGTAAGCCATAGCGTGGCAGTCGAGCAGTTTTTGCAAGCATCATAAAGTTCCAAGTTGGCGTTGTGGCGAAGTGTAAAGTGTGTAGTCGTGTGTGCGAGTTGAAACGGATACAAAAAGTGAAAGCAGCACGCAATGTGTAACCAGTTACACATGGCTAATGCATAATGAGTGCATAAAACATTGGTTTAAAGGAAAGGCAGTCAGAAGAACAACAACAATACATAGCATCAACAATAACGCCGACAGCAATTACAGTTAATCACCGAATGTTCTTTTTAAACAACTGTTCGTTTTATTTGTTTTAGGTTTGATTTGACGTACATACGTGTTGTTTTTGTACTTGCAAGGGGCCAATAACGGCTTGGAGAGTATAAAAATTGACTGGCGACGTAAATATTACCAACAGAATTGATTTTCGCATAATCGTTCGCTGCTATATTGAGCGCAATGTAGAATATTAATATGGATATTTAATGAAAGAGAAAATACCTAGAATTATAAACAAATTCACTTTTTAATTCGCAAGGACGAATAGGTAATACAAATGTCCTTCTAAATGTTATTCTTATATATCCTTGAAAATGTTCGATAATTTTTTTCTTTTAATATGTCTTAAGAACTGGTATGAATGTATTCCACATCCTCGTATTTCCTTCTTCTAACTTTATTAGTTAAGGTTACAAAAATTTAATACGTTTTTCTATAAAGCACAGAATTTATAGCACCGTACGACAAACATAAAATATTTACAAAAAATAACACATTCATGAAAAAAGTGTTTCTTTTCACTCTCTTCTTTGAATTTCAATTCTAAACTGACCAGACTTCTCAGAACTTTACCAATATTCGACTAAATCAACTACCATAAGTAGTTGTGATGACGCTGCACATCGCTTTCTCGTTATTTGAAATGCATTTTTTAATTAAGTACTCATTTCAATTTCTTGTCAAAAAAAGACATTTGATAACTTTCCACACACTTTTCTTTATGCTTTTTTCATTTCTCTAGCACTTTGGCGCAGTTCACTTGACGCTATTTTAATGTTTATGCGGCAGCCAAAACATAATTAAACGGAAAACAAACATTTCCATGAAATTAACTGCCACTGCAGCAGCAATTAAGCGCTCACACGGCACTGGAAATTTGTTATCTCTTTTATTTTTTTTTTTGGCAAACGAACGACACTTTTACTTCATGTCTGCTGCAACATTTGTTGCTTTTTATGTACGCTCGCTGTGCTTAACAGCACATAAAAATGCAACAAACATTTATGTTGCATTAATTTGTTTCTGGTTTTTTTTTGTTTTTTAATGCTACTTTAATTTGGCAAAGAAATGTGTTGTATGCGTTTTTGTAGCAGCACAAAATTTTATAACAGATTAATTTTGTGGGTTTTTTTCGCAACAAATAGCAAAATTTACAGGCAAGAGCCAACGTGGGCGAGAAGTTGAGCGGCCAGGGGGAGAAAGTCTGTCTTAAATATACATTTTCCGCGCACATTAATGAGCGACAGCAAAGACACGCGCCAACAAAGTGTGAAAATGTAAGAAAAAAAACTACACACAACGGGGCGTATGAGTGACAACGAGCGCTTTTTTAATTGGAGAAATTAAGAGCTTCACTTGGTGCAGTGACAACACTCAGCTGCACTTTGAACAGCGCCACACAAGAAAGGGTCGTTTGAGTTTTAGTGTCAGTGCTATCCGGTGTCACTCATACGACCTGGTGTACGAGTGCGCGAGAGCTGATAAGAATTGAAGCAATCTAAATGATGCAACACTGGGGGGATTCCAACACTTGATAATTAACCCTTTCCGGGCAATTTCCACATTTCTTGAGATAACAATTTTTCCTTCAAAATATTGACTCTTATTGAACATTTCAGCAATAAAATACAAAAAAATTTCAAAAAAATAATTTTGGTTGAGAATTACAGCTTCATCAATTTTGTACGATATATCGTACAATGGTTCGCAAATGAGTAAAAATTCATGAATTTTTGGTTTCGGTTTTTTAAGTTTAATGAACAATTCATTGATTTTTTTGATAGAAAACATAAATTATAACAACAAAAAATCAAAACGTGATTTCATTTTGATCGAAAGTTATATAAATTTTATATATAAACAATTGATTCACATTTATTCGGCCTTATATAACCATTGTTGTTGTTGCAAAGCCCTTTTCCTCTCAATAAAACACAGATTCAATTAAAATTCGGACAGTTTTACAGAAAGATACTGAATATAGCCGATTCCTTTTATCGTAGTGGGAGTGGCAAGTACGCATGTCTAACCTTACATAACCCGTGTCTGCCCAGTAAAACACAAAATCGTCTAGTAATTCTTATTTTTAATCGAAAATTGCCGAATAGTCGAATTTTATTAGCCACGTGGTTTACAGATGGGCGTGGCAGGCATACAAACGCAAAAATCTGTTACCAAACCTATAACTTAAAAAAAATGCAAACATAACTTGCAACCTTTGCTTTCCATTTGTACGATATATCATACAAAGCTTTGAAACCCTTGTGGTCATTTGTACGATATATCGTAAAATTTTTTTAAAGACTCGGAAAAAATATTTAGACGCAAAAAATGTTAAATTTAGTAAGTTCTATAAATCAACTGAGATTCAAACTTTGAAATTGTTTCGCTTTTTGGTACCAAAAAGTATTACATATTAAAAAATTCCTACGCAGAAGTACCGTCATTTGCTGGTTTTTCAAATTCTTGCAAAAAGTTGCTTACAAAACGCACTCATACTGTGTAGCCACGGCTATTATGATTTATATTTTTAAACAGAATGATACAATACAGTCTATTTAATAAAAATTAGAAAGCCGTTCCATAAAAAGTGCTTTCGCTATCAAATAAATAATCGTCGAAAAAATTGTACGATATATCGTGCAAATTTCCGGAAAGGGTTAAATAAATTTGTAGAAGCAGCGAAATGCGTTGAAGGTTATTTTAGTTTCTAAAAAGTGTTTTTATTTGTCTTTTATGTTCCTTGCAGGTCACCGATTGGGGCGTCGAACAGTGCCGTTCGTTGCATGTGCACGTCAGATCGCCGCCACGTCTGCGCGTTGATCCCGCCAGCGTTACACTGCAACGCGGCGATTCGCTGCGCGTGCGCTGCCTCTCACCCGGCAACGATGACATCAAACGCTATGCCCAACTCGGCTACAGCTGGACACGCAACGGCATACTCTTTCAATCCAATCCGGCCACAGTGATGTGGGAGGACTTGTATCCCGATGGCAGCATACTAAAAATCAACAACATACAGGCAAGTACAACTACAACAAAATAAATGCTATGATTATATTGTAATGAATATTTTTGGAAATATTCCTTCATTAGAAATCCGCCGAGTATGCATGCATTGTTTCGAATAGCGTTCGTCCCGTTTCGAAGAGTGTCTACATTACTGTCATCGATCGCAATGCGGTGCGCGTTTGCCACGCCGAATCGCTGTACGGCGTACGCTGGCCCACCAGTGCACCGGGTGCGGCCATTGTGGCCGATTGTCCGCGCGGCTTTCAGGGCCATTCGCGTCGCATTTGCGAGAGTCACGATGCGGCCAATTCCACCTGGCTGCTGCCGGACTTTTCGCTTTGCATACGCGATCAACTGATGCAGATTTACAATAAATTTCGTGCACTGAGCGCTGGGTTTCAGCAGAGCAATTCGTCGGCCATACTGAAGGCGTGCTTTGATTACACAATACGCAGACATAAGCATTTCTTACCGGGCGAGGCGGGCTTTCTCATTGACATGTTGCATGAGGTGAGTCAATTTTATGTGCTGAAATTAAATTTAAAATAAAATTCAAAAGTAAAGTTATACCTCAATTTTAAGCCTTTGAAATACCCCTTCCTGGTGTACTAAATAATTTGTCAAAATCTGCTTGCCACAAAAACCAAAGAAACATTTCTTTTCCTGCAGCAAGAAACTGAAAAAACTACTACAGCAATATAGAAACACACTCACACATAGACTAAAGATACGCTTTAGTATTTTCACACTCCAGCAATGCCACGAGACGGTCAAAGGTGTCGAGGTGCCTATGTTACCTAACCTGGTGTTCGGCGCTCAATTGCACTGACCGCAGCACCGTAGCAAACTTTTTTTTTGGTAAAGTTTCTCTAACAGCTGAGCATGAAAAAAAGAATAGCTAAGGCAAAATTGTGCAAATTTTTGCAAGAACTACAAAAGTGCCATTTTTCTTTTTAATGTGCACTCGAAATTTATAGCCGCAAATTCAATTTGCTTTTGGCAGCTTAAAATCAGCTACAGAGTTTTTCCCTATTTTGAGTTTTAAGTTTAAATAGCTCGCCATGTTGTCACCCACAAGCTAAAAAAATATTGTAATAAAAATGTCAGCAACGCACTGAAGCCCAGCCAATTCATTGTTAAAACAGTAAACATTTGATTAACAAAATTTTGCATTTTTTTATTTACATAATTTGCCTATAAATAGTTGCAAAATTATTGGATTTTTTTTATGCAATAAAATTAATTAAAACTCTAAATGAAGTCATTTTAACATTCTAATGTTAAAAATGTTCGAAAATGATGCACGATTTGTTGAAACTTTTCCAAAAGTTAAATGTTTGTTCATTCGACATAAGATACCTCAACACTGTGAAATTATTCAAATAATTCGAAAGTTGAGTAGATTCCTTTCTTTCTTTCTTTCTTTAACAAAAAGAAAATAAGTAACTTGCAACACAAAGTGTGACTGAAAATTTAAATGTGCCAATCTCACAAACTAAACATGGAACTTGTTGTAAAAACTAGCTACAAGCTCTTAAGGCATAATCGAGGATTTCTTGAAGGTTAAAATGTTTGAAAGTTATTTTAAATTAAGAAAAGAGATACCTGAGTATACAAATGTGAGTTGGTAAAATTCTGAAAATTCAAACAAACTTCGTTGCCTCAACATTTGCTCGTCAAGAAGCATCTTTATTTGGAACGCACAGTGAGATTAAAGTCCACTGTGTCCAGATATTCACTTTTATTTTTAAGTTACCTACTTGACATCAAATGATTTTCAGTTTCATTGCCCATTCTCAGTGAGTACTTTTTATTAGTTTTACATGAAATTAAAAGACTTTACTAAGCATTAGAATTAAAGAATAAGTCAGAATGATTCGGCTCAGTTCAAATAGGCAACGCTTTATTCAGTAACTTCTTACCATGTTGAAAGTTTTTTCATATTACTAAAGCCAACTATTAGAAAAAATATTATTACCACACCTTTTACTTAAAAAAAACATTTTTTTTTAAATCCTTTTTGTAGCTGGACTCCTATCTGCAAGTAAAGGGCACACAACTAGAACGAGAAATGGCAGCTGAAATTATTTTGCATATTTTGGATAAAGTCATGCAGAATGCACAGTCGCTCAACAGTCAACAGGTAAGTAAAGCAGCACTAACAAATAAAATAAAAATTGAGTCAGTGGTTTATATGTAAAACGAGCCGTGATTTCGAATCACAATGCAGCTAACACCAAATACAGGAAAAGTAGAAATTCTTCTTTGGTCGTCTGTCATTTCAGCAAACAATGACAAACCTCTAAAAGTCAAAGACTATAGAAAACCACAACGCCATATGAAGTAGTCTACAGTACGATTTTTTGTACCCACTTTTGTCAAAATTTTCATGCACACCACGAATGTTTACAGAAAATTAGGTCCAAGTCTTGTCAAACAGCTCGCACACGTCTCACACACATTGTATACAAAAATATTAATTTTTGTTTTAACTTTATCTCAATGATTAGTTTCCAATCAATTTCTTCAAATGACCCTTTCTATTCAATTTTTTATATTTCCCACAACTCTTCTAACTCGAAATTTTCCACTCAAATCCCATGAATTTACCACATAAATTATGACAAATAACCAAAAAAATAAATACCGCCAAAATGATAAACGCAAGCAAGAGCAAAAGATAAGAGCAAGCGGACACATTTTGTCACATATGGCCAGCAAGTAAGCCGAAAGTATACACATGCAGCAACAATGAAAACCAAAACCAAAAAAAATACCACCAAAAATTACATAATTCAAAGTATGTCAGGCGGCTAGGAGTAGCACAGGCCATTCAAATATTTGCCATTGTAAAAACTTCAGACACACACAAGACGCACTCATGCACATGCAAAACTATGCAGCACACTTATGCATACATAACCTACAAATATGGCCACGAAAATGTGTTGGTGTGGTGCTTTCCTTTTGACATCAAAAAATTTAATGGGTTCGAGCTGCCTAAGCTGCTGAGCCATTAACGGAATATGCCTACCCATATAGGTAGCCAAAGTACACACACACACACATACTCGTTTGTATGTATGTGTGTGTGTGCAGGCATAATATGCAAAATTGTTCGCCTTCGTGTTGGGTGCGAATAAGATTTATGACATTTTTTGCTTGTACTCGTATGTTTGTTGTAGTGTATGTGGCGGCCTAAATGCGGCCACCACTTCCATTGCCATAAAACGGTAAAAGCTTAGTAAAATACTGCCAGGAAAAAAAAAATAAACGTAGACTTTAAGGTGTGAAAAATGCACACATACAAACAGACGCAGACACTGAATATGCTTGTAAGAAAAGCTGCTGTTTGCTGCAGGCATGGCATGCATTAAAATTTTATTATACCTTACGGGCAATTTACAAATGTCATAAGCAGACAGCGAGCCAAACTGTGATATAGTGTTGAAATAATGATTTTTCTTTTACAATTTAGAAGAATCCTTTGTTAACTTCTGTAATTCAGAACTATAACTTAACTATAAGAGCATATTTTCATAAAATGATTATAGCAAGCAGGGCGTATACTTAATATTTATTTCAGTTTAAAGCCCTTTTGTTGCAAACGATGAATTTTGGTGTCATTTGCCAACGTCACTTATATCAGGAATGGTGAGAATTTATTCAAGAAGTACTTATAACTATGTACTGACGAGCTGTAAGCCTTCTTTGACTTCGACTTCTTCTTCTACTTTTACTTCTACTTTTACTTCAACTTCTACTTCTATTTTAATTTCAACTTCTTCTTCTTCTTCATTGCTTCTAAATCTGATCCTACTTCTGCTTCTACTTCTACATCATCTGTTGCCTGTACTTCTTCTTCTGCTTTAATTCTAATTCTAACTCTACTTCTACTTTGCATCCATGTTTCTTCTTTTTTCTACTTCGTCTTCTTTTACCTCAACTTCTATTTCTTCCTGTGCTTCTTATTTTATTTTTATTACTCCTACTCCTGATTCCAATTCTAACTCTACTTCTACTTTGCTTCTACTTTTCTTCTTTTATTTCTACTTCTGCTTCTATATCTTCTTTTACCTCTCCTTTTACTCTTTCCTCTGCTTCTACTTCAACATCTTCTTTTACTTCTTCTACATCTTCTTTTACTTCTTCTACTCGTACTCTTACTCCTACTCCTACTCCTACTCCTACTCCTACTCCTACTCCTACTCCTACTCCTACTCCTACTCCTACTCCTACTCCTACTCCTACTCCTACTCCTACTCCTACTCCTACTCCTACTCCTACTCCTACTCCTACTCCTACTCCTACTCCTACTCCTACTCCTACTCCTACTCCTACTCCTACTCCTACTCCTACTCCTACTCCTACTCCTACTCCTACTCCTACTCCTACTCCTACTCCTACTCCTACTCCTACTCCTACTCCTACTCCTACTCCTACTCCTACTCCTACTCCTACTCCTACTCCTACTCCTACTCCTACTCCTACTCCTACTCCTACTCCTACTCCTACTCCTACTCCTACTCCTACTCCTACTCCTACTCCTACTCCTACTCCTACTCCTACTCCTACTCCTACTCCTACTCCTACTCCTACTCCTACTCCTACTCCTACTCCTACTCCTACTCCTACTCCTACTCCTACTCCTACTCCTACTCCTACTCCTACTCCTACTCCTACTCCTACTCCTACTCCTACTCCTACTCCTACTCCTACTCCTACTCCTACTCCTACTCCTACTCCTACTCCTACTCCTACTCCTACTCCTACTCCTACTCCTACTCCTACTCCTACTCCTACTCCTACTCCTACTCCTACTCCTACTCCTACTCCTACTCCTACTCCTACTCCTACTCCTACTCCTACTCCTACTCCTACTCCTACTCCTACTCCTACTCCTACTCCTACTCCTACTCCTACTCCTACTCCTACTCCTACTCCTACTCCTACTCCTACTCCTACTCCTACTCCTACTCCTACTCCTACTCCTACTCCTACTCCTACTCCTACTCCTACTCCTACTCCTACTCCTACTCCTACTCCTACTCCTACTCCTACTCCTACTCCTACTCCTACTCCTACTCCTACTCCTACTCCTACTCCTACTCCTACTCCTACTCCTACTCCTACTCCTACTCCTACTCCTACTCCTACTCCTACTCCTACTCCTACTCCTACTCCTACTCCTACTCCTACTCCTACTCCTACTCCTACTCCTACTCCTACTCCTACTCCTACTCCTACTCCTACTCCTACTCCTACTCCTACTCCTACTCCTACTCCTACTCCTACTCCTACTCCTACTCCTACTCCTACTCCTACTCCTACTCCTACTCCTACTCCTACTCCTACTCCTACTCCTACTCCTACTCCTACTCCTACTCCTACTCTTACTCCTACTCCTACTCCTACTCCTACTCCTACTCCTACTCCTACTCCTACTCCTACTAATACTCCTAGTCCTATTCGTACTCCTAGTCCTAATTTTCTTCGTCTTCTTTTTTTCCTTTATGTACTTCAATATGATTAACATGAAACCTTTCGGTTCAACTTTTCAATGTTTTGATTTCACATTCCAATTTAATCCTCAAGGTTGCCGTAGTAAAAATCCTCCATATATGTTGTAAAATTTTTTTTTTGCGTTTTTTCTACTTCTCTGTTTTGAACTTAAATATTCAAATTTTATTTTGAAATTAACTTAAAACTTCAAAAATATCCAAAGACCAAACTAATTTCTGAAACCATAGAAAACTTCAGAGTCCCAATAAGGCTACAACAGCGGCTGCTTATCTTCATTTTGTCTCTCCTTAACCCTTACTCGCATTACATTACAGCCAAGCAAATTTTTAACATTCAAATTCTGTTTATTCGTACAGCCACAATGTACAATAATCCCAACTATTATAAGCAAATAACTTCAAATAAAGAAACTTGTTCAATTTCCGTGACATACAATACAATAAATGTTAAAAATATAACCAGCAGACATTTTCTATTGTCTGAGTGCACAATAAGAACAATGCGCTAAAAAAGTATGTAGACAAAATCCCATTAAGTAAACGCCTACAAAGGGAACGACAACTTTTCAGATAATTGCAAGCATGGCAAGCAAATGACAAAACTAATATCACAGCAACTGTTGAAAAAATACACTCAAAAATATGTATAAAAATTTGTAAATGGAAAAGACATGGACATGGCCACGAGCTGTGCCAAGCAATAGTGGAAACCCCTAAAGGATATGGCAGGAAGAAGATATGACAAGTGGAGTGCAAAAAACTGACAACGAAAAGCAACGAGAAAAAATGACAACATGCCGACGAGAAAGTTGCAAGCACACCGCCAACGTTTGCACTCATTAGCGATGGTGTTTTTAGTTTCATTTTTTTGCTGGCCAATTTCGCTTTATTTTTGTTACTTATGCCAGTAAAATGCGACACACACACACACAAACACATTTAAGGCGCTTTGCAAAAATATGAAAATGCGGTGGCATTGTGGGGCAAATTTAGCGGCGAAGCACTTAAGCATGCAGCTGAAAGTGCACAAGGCGTGAAATAAAACGCTACAGCAGCGCGTCAAGGAGAGAAAGAGATGGAGGGGGGAGTAGGCGACAGAGCAGCGCACAAGTGTGCAGAGTGCGAAATGTGCGAAAAAGAGTTGTTAAATGTTTTGATTATAATGCAGTCATAAAATGCAAATAACTGCAAAGTTTAGTGTCTGTGCCAGTGTTGGCTGATTGCAAACACAGACATATATACACACACACACACATACGCCCACACGCACACACTCGCGTGTAGCAGTAACCAAAGCAACCAGAAAATGGGTCATTAAATTTAAAGTTAATAGGAAAATACTTAAAATGTGGAAAGAACAAAACGAAATTTGCAGCGAAAACGAGCCACAGAGCAACGGAGAGGGGAAGAAAAAAGTGCATAAAACTGACAGCAATTCAATGCAATTCTAATTTGCACTCAAATGAATATTAAATTAGCTTCATTTCGTAGCTAAAATATTGCTTTGCTGTGGAAAAGCCATGCAATTGAATTTATTGAATTTTTAAAGCAAAAGTTTTAACACTTCTGTTACCTTAGGGTCATTTTCGAGTAAAATTTGACTTTAAAGAGCCGTAACTTTCTTATTTCTGGTAAAGAATTGTTTTCCTTTGAACTCAGTGACTAATTTTATGCCATTTGAATATACGCTAAATTTCATTTTATTTGCAGCACTGGTTTACGTGCAAATGAGCAACTATACAAATTTGACCTTAGGGTCATTTTATGACCCATAGTACTGAACGCAAGAAATTGGTCAATGCGATGTGAATTTTATTAGATTTGGTTTCAAAGTGTCGTGGATAAATGTTTCTGGCATTTTTGTTTTGTTTTGTGTTGGTAAGAGGGCGTAGCGCTAGCTACACAACCCTTTCTACTATGGAGTAAAATCGAAATTATAAGTCATACAACATTGCAATTTCGTGCAGTGTCCCCGTGTAGACATATTGTTCCACTGAAAATATTTTATAGGCGTTTAATCATGGGCGTGGCACTCTTTTAACGATCCAAATTTTGAACATAACTTCGGAACTATAAGTCGCACATCAATGACTATCAGATCGAACTTACTATTGGGTCATGTTTTTCGACAGGGGAAAAGGGAGGAAGGAGAAAAGGGCATTTAATAAAGGGCGTAGCTTCGCCCACACATCTCAATGAGCAGTATAAAAGCTTTTAAGTTTTAAAGGATCGAATCCCAATGGTACGAAAACCCTGTTTCTGGTAATGAAATCTTGATTGAAGCTTTCAATATAAGTAAATAGTGCATATAGTACGATTTCTAGCAAGTAAAATTTCTAAAAAATTTCAAAAGAAGTGTGAACAAGCTAGATCAAATTTCTGAAACATATTCGTGTCAGCGACAAGCAAAAAATTTACTCGTTGCTGCAGTTCGCAACTCTATTATTCCTTGCGTCACCATTGCATGTGTGGTGTGAAATTCATCCCTGGAATGATAACGTAACGCCGTTTATTCTATAAAGAATTGGAAAAATTACTTCCTGGGCTTCTGATTTTGCGAAAAGGAAAAAAGGAAAGGAAGCCAATAATAGAATCGTGTGAGTTATCCTGAGCAATACCTTCACCAAAGAAAAAGATACTCAGTGAAAAAAAACGATGGGGCGCAATCTGGGTCAGCCGAATATATTCATTTTCTTCTTCGGGAAACCGAATTATGTTAAAAAATATATATTATAATTTGTATTGGTTCATTGGTGTCAATATGTAGTATAACTTTAATATTTTGGCATACTTTTATAAATTAAACCTCTAAACTGAGTAATTTTTTGTGGGCCACGGGAACAGGCTTTCTTGCGAAATCATTTATTTTTGGGCGATTAACGATTAATGATTATTATCTGTTATATATAATATAATTGTCCAAAAATTAGTTACGATATAGTTTTAACTTCTGAAGAAATCGCAAGAATTAAAGTGCCCGAGAAGAATATCAAGAACCTGGACATGGTCTCCATGTTGAAAATATTTGACTCCAGTAAGGCCAAATAATCGCTTTACAATAATAAAAGTAATAACTAATTGTTAAAATCACAATGTCTTAACTTTTTTGAACAAAATACAAAGAAATAAATCGGGGTCATTTTATGACCCGAAGGGTCAAATGTGCGAGTTTTTCTTAGGGTAACAGAGGGGTTAAGGGAATGAATTATTAAAGAAAATCGGTTAGAATTCAATTTCTTGTAATGTGTGAAGCATCATTTTTCGTACAAGTAATTTGACTCCTGTTTACATTATCATGAAAATTACTTCGGCCAGTCAAAGCAGATGTGGTTCGTATCGCTGAATTGTACCAAAATAAAACACACTGAAAATCATTAACGCAGTTCAGCACTGTAGTCACTTTATTAAGAATGTTTCATTCACTTTACTTCACTTTCACTTCACTTTCACTATACTTTCACCTTTTTTGTTTTCATATGTTTACTTCCTTACTTAACTGTTTGCTTCCTTACTTACCATAACAACGCATTTCTGGGTTACAGCCTCACACAAAAGTTCTCTCCTGGCGCCTTTGCCTTCTCCAGTTGGTCACACCATAATATGATAGGGCTCTCCTTCTCTTCTCTCACCGTCTCTCTCTTCTCCGTCGACTTCCAATTACCTTTTTCAGCTCATTGTTGCTTCGTATTCAAACCCGTCGCCAATACAAACAGGGCCGAAGATTTAACGATAAAACCTTCCTCTCGATCACCTCAAGGGCCGTTATGTCGTTACACAACAGTGTCCAGAATGAGCGTCCTATAGAGTGCAAGTTTTTCCAGATGAGAGAGGTCTCTGCTACTCAATTGCCTATTGGCAAGAGTAATCCTTCTCTTCATCTCCAGGCTGGCAACATTGCTGCTGCTTTCATATGTCACTACAGTTCAAGTTTTCTAGATCAAAGCTCGACTGAAACTGCCAGCGCTGGCCAAACAACGCAGCAACCAATTTGTAGTTCAACTTTTTTTAACACCAAAACATCACAGGCAACTGCGTGGCCGTTGAACTAACGCGACCAAAAACGCAAATTGCTGACATATCCTCGACAACATACTTTTTACCCCCAAACCGCTTGGCCGCCTAACTTTCTCTACATAATTTGCTTTTTCAATTTCCAAAAATGTAATTGTTTGGAGTTCAAACGCTGTGCTCACGAGGCGTATGAGTAATATTTTTATATTTTAAATTGTTCCCTACAAATCCTCAACTTTTGCCAAATTCCATGCATTGCTGCATTAAACATTAAAATTTTTTAGGTCAAATTTAACTGAACATGCGCACACACTCACATAATTGCTATGCTCAACAAACTGATTTCCCTTTCATGCACAGTGACAAGTTTCAAGTTTTTTTTAAATGATAGTCATGCAATTGGTGGAATATAAAAATAAAAATAAATGTAGAAAAAGTTATTTTATGCAGGTAAATAAACATGCCAAGTATGCAGCCACATGCTAACATATGCACATATCTATGTATGTGTGTGTGTATTGTTTTAAACTCGTATGTAGAGAATATGTGTTGGTATGCCGCAACCTGTTGAAAATTGCCAACTTTTACTGCCAGCAGCACACAGCACAACAGTAAACATTCAAATCTGACAGTGCTGACGAAAAGTCTGACATTTTTTTGTTACATAAAATACAAAATAAAAATTAAAAAAGCTATTAGAAAAATGGAAATTTTATATTTTTGTATTTTTATTATTACTTTGGTGCATTTTTTTATGAATTTAAAAATATTGCTGCGCTGTCCAACTGTGCGAAACCTCAACTTTCACACAGTCAGTCACTGTGTGCACAACGAAATGAACAGCAAGTTAGACCCCTTAGGCTCCCCAACTGTTGTACAAACAATAACTTTCCGACTCATTACTACGCGCACCATTAACCTGAGTCACAAAAAATTTTAATTGTAATTTTCTGAAACAATGTCTTAAGCTTCAAATTTTTTAAAGCAAATTTCAATTTCAAATTTTTCAAATTCAAATTTCAAATTTGTTTAAACGTTTCGCAACAAATTTAAAAACTTTAATCTAAATAAAAAAATATCAAATTTTAAACTCAGCAAAGATTGTTGCACAGACCAAAGTAATTCAATCATGCAACACCAGCCAGAAAATGCCTAATGCAAAAAATTTTACTAGCAATAATAACAATAATGTCAACTCTGACAAGCATTACAATAACTACAACAGCAACAACAAGAAAAACAACTGTAAATCGAATCGATGACAGCGATACCAACAGCCGTTTTCGACGTTCATTGACTTTTTTTGCATGATTACATTTTATCATGCGATAAGTTTAATTGTGCTTGTTGTTGTTAAGCGATTTTTTTTTTGGCAACAACATTAAATGTATCTTAAAAATAAGAGAGGCTAGTAAACTAAACGATATAGGGGGTAGAAATGTGGTGCCAAATGTAGTTTTAGTAGCACATTCTGTCGTTTCCAATTTGAAATTCAGTTATTTTTAGAAAGTGGAGTTATAGAAGAAGTGCCACGCCTACTTTAGTAATGCACTTTTTATTTTCTGAGCAAAAGGAAATTTAAAAACTTTTAGTGTCTTATTGCTTCATGTTCAATGACTTTTGTCTTTAAATTTGTAATGTAAAGCTTCCCTTCTTATAAATCCTTGTATGAGAAGTGCCACACCCACTTCACTAAGTTATTTTATATTTTTCTGAAATAAAGAAAGAAGCACATAAGAGTTTGTATACCAAAATTAAATGCTTTCCACATTTAAAGTCCAAAGCTATTCATTTGTTGAAAAATCGGTTTTGAATATCGGTTTTTTTATAAGAAAGGAAAGACCACTTAAATTATTTTTATCGAGTTTTAAATGGCGTGGCATGGACCACCACACCCACTTTACGAATAGGCCTTTTTTATTATTAAAAAATAAACACTTTTTACTAAGTCTCACTACTCTCTTGATTAAAGCATTGCAAGCTATGAACTGTTTAAAAATTAAAGTATATGGGAGAAGCCACGCCTACTTCAGCAATATTCTTCATAATTGTTGAGCTGAAGAAAAGGAACACAAAAGGACGTTTGGCTGAATTTCGATGCTCTTCGACCTATAGTGCCACTTTTATTCAGTTTTTGAGCATTCAGTTGTATGGAACTTGCCACGCCCACTTCACCAAAACCATTTCTATTTTACGAGCTGAGAAATAAGAAGGAGAAAAGATGCTTTACCGAGTTTCAATACTTTGAGATTTTAAGTTGCAAAGCTATGAACTGTTTCAGAATTTAGGCGTATGGAAGGTGCCACGCCCACTTCAGCCAATTTCTTTACATTTCTTGAGTAGAAAAATAAGACAAAGTAAGAAGTTGTTGCTGAATTTCACTACTTTTCAACCCTGTAATGTCAAACCTGTTAACTTTTTGAGAATTCAGTTGTATGGGACTTGCCACGCCCACTTCACCAAAAGCCTTTGTATTTTTTGAGTAAAGAGATAAGAGGAAGTAAGAACATTTGACCAAGTTTTAATGCTTTTCCTCTTAAATTTCTGAAAATATTCACTTTTTTAAATTTAAAATTATAGGAAGTGCCACGCCCACTTCAGCCATGTTTCTTTCAGAAGAAAGAAAAGAAAAAGTAAAAACTGTTTGCTGAATTTCAGTGCTTTTTGGTTTAGTGTCAAAGTTAATCACTTGTTGAAAATGTATTTGTATGTGACATGCCACGCCCACTTAAACAACATCCTTTACATTTTTAATATGGAAAAAAGGAGTAATAAGAGCTTTGTAGCGATTTTCAATGCAAGTGGCAGGAGAACATTTTAAAATATTCAATTGCATACAAACTGCCACGCCCACTTTTCTAACATAATTTATAACTTTCTAATAGGAAGATTGAAGCAAATGATAGTTCCAATTTAAATTTCAATATTATTTGACTTCCAGTTCCAAAGCTTTATCATATCAAAAAACCCATTAATAAATCAAATGCCACGCCCACTTAACTAATAACATTACCATGAAGCCTATAAATCAGTGCACTGATTCTCGTATGTTAAAATTACTTTGTCAAAATTTCATTTCTATACTCTCAGACATTTAAAACTGTAAGAGATATAAATAGGCAAAATTATCATTCACATATAAAATTTATTATTCTATCTATATGCTTCAATATAATATATATATATAAATCCGTTTACAGCTAACCAGATTTTGCTTCGCAGCCCTTGCATTGATGCTTATCACTATTGATTTACAATTTTTCTTCTTCTTACTGTAAATTTTGATTGCTGCTTTGAATTGATTTGCAGTTTGCAGGCATTGCAGTATTTATTATTTGATTTCCTTATTTGGTTGCATTGAATTTAAATGCAATTTTCAAATCACGCAACAGTGGCACAAGCTTACAGCAATAATGGCACTGGAAAAATGTTGCTCGAACAGCACAAATGCGACTTCGGATGCGGTGCAGCGAGGCGTATGAGTGTTATTTATTACAGGCAATTGCACTTAAGCGACTGGCTACGGCAGCAACAATGGCGACATCGACTTTAAAAAGTATGGTTTGCATAGAAGCAAAGTACGCGTGCTTGGTGTGCGTGAGGCAGCCGAACGAAGCGCGGCACCAAAAAGAAAATTGGAATAGAAGAAATGCAAAGGTAGCAACATTGGTGCGATTGTCATTCAACCTAAGCACTTACCTAAGCGCCTAACATGTGTGCCATGGAATATATATGTTTGACACACATAAAACCGTTGGAAGGATATTTGAGCCAATTTTATTTGCATATTTATATTTTCGTTCTGGCTGGAAAATTTATGCCATTTATTTATGTCATTTGTAAGCAGGTCGCACACTTTGTCAGAGAGTGAGTGGTCTGACATGTCTAAGCTCTCACTCTGGTCTTGGAGAGTCACGTAAGGAACCAAGATTTTGTGGAGTTGAGTGCCTAGAAAAACGTCATATTTTCATTAGAGAATTTTAAAAGCTTTTCGCTGTAAAACAACAACAAAATATTTCAAGTTATTTTAAGCATACATTTTTTATTATATTCAATTGCATTTCATGACAGAATTTTCATTATTTTCATTAAAGAATTTTAAAAGCCTTTCGGTGTCAAACAACAACAAAATATTTAAAAATATTTTAAGTATAAATTTTGTATTATATTCAATTACAATAAAATCTCCTTTACACTCACCGAGGAGTCTATGACTCTGTTGAGGTTGTTTATTATTTTATTGCATAGCTTTCTGAAAGAAAATCTTCCATGACTTTTACTATTCTTAAAGCCAAATAAAATAAACAAAAATTTTAAATATTTTCAAAGCCCATTTCACACTTTTTTTTAACATAATTCCATTTTATCTACTTTCAACCATTATTCATCATTAGACTCAACACTGCAAACACGTTTAAACCACTTTCACTTCTGCCTTCAGTGCAATAAATTGTTCAAAAAAAATCGATAACGGCCAAAAACAGCTTCAGACAGCCATAACTCCCATAATAGCCACAGCCAGCTAGCACCGAAACAACAACAACAACACAACCTCACCCAGCAATAATTCAAATTGTTGTCAATGTTTAATGTGTTTTTAAAATGCCGCTAACGCCTATTGTATGTTGTGTTAAACGACTTGCAAGCCAAACCCCCTAAACCCCCTTGAAACAACGAAATAAATAAATTATTATTGGCCAATAATAAACATAAATAAAGAACAACAACAAGCACAAGGTTGCTACTTCATACAATCATGTGTGTTCATGGTGCTGGCAAGAATTTCACCGTAGAAGCTGCAGTTAATTTATTTCTGCCCTAACACAAAATGCTTCAAGGCCACAAAGCAGCCTGAAAGTACCGAAACGTGTGCCTGCACAGACGTAAAGAAGTTGCTTGCAGTGAATGCCATTACGGCTAAGCCAACAGTAGCAGCGATTGAGGCAGCGAAAGTGCTAATGTCAGGCAATAAATTTAGGCTAGTCGCCAATTTTTGACTCGGCGAATTTGATTGAATTTTTCGGCACATATTTCCAGTTCATTTCATTAGAATTTATTTTTATTTTTTTGTTTACATTATTTATTTGGATTTTGTATGCCACATTGGCTGCTACCAGCTGCCAATATTTGTTACATTGAGCACAATGAAAACCTGTAATTGCGGCTCTATGTAATTCCAATGCAACGACCTAATTTTCGGTCGAAATAAAAATACATTTTTGTTACGTTTTATTGCCATGAAAACATTAAACATACAAAATTACACATTAAGTAATACATTAATAGATTAGCTTCAGCAAAAACCATTCACATGAATGGTAAAAGATTTGTTAAAGATGTTAATTAATCTATATGGCGTATACGTAACATTAATTGATGATATGCAAATATTGAAGCAATTTAAAGTTGTAATAAATTTTGCATTTCTGTGAGTGTTGAAGTATTTTTGCTGAATTTTGAAATGGTTTTAAAATTTAATACTTGTCTGTAAATACTAACAAAAGAAAATTTTTTTAAGAAAATATTTTAAAATAATGTTTCCGCATTTTTAAATTATTTTGGTAGTGAAAAACTATGAAACTAAATATTTTTGTTTATTACTTTTGACTTTATTAAACACTTTAACTTTATTTTAGGTCAGTTTCATGTACATATATAAGCAATGTTTTCTTGTACCAATCATTAAGCTATGTACGAACTCACATTAGGAAGTAAAGAAATACGTACTTAGGAACCCTGTCTTCAAGCCAATTGGTTGTATGGAGCAATCTTTGATAGCGTTGGCTGCTGATTTTATTATTTAAAGCAATTTAGCTAGAAATATTTTGCACGTGGCACTTGCTTTTCACTGAATTGGACTTTGTTGAACTGAACTAAGCTTAACTGAACCACATTTAACTGAACTGAACGAAATTGAACTGAAGTGAACTGACTTGAGCTGAAGTAAACTGAGTTGAACTGAACTAAATTGAGCTGAACTGAAGTGTATTGAACAGATCTGAGCTGAATTGAACTGAACTATATTGAACTGAACTGATCTCAACCGAGCTGAACTGACCGAAACTAATCTGAATTGAACTGAACTGAACTGAACTGAGCTAAACAAAATTCAATTAACCCTTTTAGTCACAATGTCCAATATATTGGACTACAGCCCATACAATTCATACAGAACGGGTTTATTTTCATGTCGGAAAGGGTTAAACTGAGGTAAACTGAACTGAAGTGAGCTGAGCTGAATTGAACTTAACTGAACTGAAGTGTATTGATCCGACCTGAACTTAACTGAAATGAAGTGAGCTACACTGAGCTAAACTGCACTAAAATGCAATGAACTAAATTGAGTTGAACTGAACTGAATTGAACGGATCTGTGCTGAATTAAACTGAACTAAACTGAACTGAACTGAGCTAAACTAAATTCAATTGAACTGAGTTGAACTAAGCTAAGTGAATTGCACGGACCTGAACTGAATTAATCTTAGCTGAACTAAACCGAGCTGAACTGAACTAAACAGATCTGAGTTGAACTGAAGTGAACTGAATTGAATGGACTTGAACTGAACTGAACTGAACTGAACTGAAGTATATTAAACGCACCTGAACTGAACTGAAGTGTATTGAACGGACCTGAACTTAACTGAAATGAAGTGAACTACACTGAGCTAAACTGCACGAAAATGCATTGAACTAAATTGAGCTGAACTAAACTGAATTGAACGGATCTGAGCTGAATTAAACTGAACTATCATATATTAAACTGAACTAAATTGAACTGAACTGAACTAAATTGAACTAAACTGAGCTAAACTAAATTCAGTCTAACTGAGTTGAACTGAACTTAAGTGAAGTGAACTGAACTGAGCTGAATTAAACTGAGCTGAACTGAACTGAACTGAACTGAACCGAGCTAAACTACATTAAACTGAACTATATTGAACTAACAAAGCTGAATTGAACTGATCTTAAATTAGCTAAGTTCAGCTAAGTTGAACCAAGCTGAATAGAAGTGACTTAAACTAAATTAAATTGAATTGAACTGAATTCCAATGAAACTTTCTGCGAGTTTTTATGTCGATTTCAAATAACCAGTTCAGGGCTTTTCTATAAGTAGGCAATTTTTCTCTTGGAAGCCCTCAAACTGTTAAAGTTTCCTTAAAACAACAGTATAGAGTAGAACAGATTTTGACACGATTTCTGATTGCTTTATAAATAGAAAAAAAGTGAAGATTTACTTTACCAATTAATTTGTTAGAAGTTCTGCTGCCAATATTTGCAACGATTTCCTAAAATGTTGTTCTTTAAAAAATTGCGTTTGAAATCACACCAAGTTTTAAACTGTTTTGTGTAATTCATTGTTAGTTTTTTGAGGAAACAATTTTTAAAATTTCCCCTGTTTGACTTAAAAAATGCCACCATGTCTAAATTTATCTTAGCTGAAATAATTTGTAAGCTTATAAAATGTCTTCAGTTGTGATAAAAACCCGGAAGTAAATAGTAAGAAATAAATACAATTTGTATAAAAGAATATAATTCTAACAGCAGAAATTATGGCAAACAAAATAAGAAGACAAACTGTGAATTGCCTCTCTATCACAGTGCTTTTCTCGCTCACAGCTGACATCTTAAACCTACCGAACACCCAAGCGAGCCAAATAAACCAACCGCTGTAGCAGTCACCCTCTCGCTAAATAAATATCGTACCACAATTTATTGCCTATTACGTTCGTAAAACTTGCACTAATTATTGAATTTTTTCTCTTTTTCTCTTTTCAATCTTTGCTCTCCAATAAACAATGAAAAAAACTTTGCACAGCAAATTAAAAAGTTGCAGCTCTTAACACAATCAGCCGCGTTGAACCGCGAAACAATTGCAGCATCGCAATTAGCAACATCAACATCCACCGCATCGGCAGCAGCTGCTGCCGCGGCTGCAGCTGCATCATCATCGTCGTCGTCATCGACATCAGCAGCGGCAGCCGCTGCCATCGCTACACAAACAGACACAACAGCAGCCGCAGCAGCAACCAGCGGCGCCGGCACAGCGCTCTCACCCACATCGACACACACAGCAACAGCAACTGGCGTCGGCACTGCAACGGGTGGACGCGGCACACCGCTGAGAACGGACAACAGCGCCAGCATACTAACTGTTGATGAGGACTCGTTGTCCTTGGATCGGCTTAACTCGTTGCGCATCTATATGACGTCGGTGAAAATGCTGCCATTCAATTTGCGCATATATGGGTGAGTGTGTGAGTGTGCCTGTGTCGCTCTGTGTGCGTGTGTATATGTGGTGGGTAGCATAAAAACAGCGTTGCATAGGTGACGCTGAGATTTCTGCTACTGCCAGCTATTTGGATTTTTTTACGCGTAGCAGCTTGACTGATGGAAAATTTAAGCCTAAAACAATGGCGTTGAAGCCTAAAGATATGCTAAAGAATTATTGGTAGTATTATTGGTGGTATTTCACGCCACTTTTCGTACCATTTAAGCGTCAATATTTCAAAAAAGTACTTAAATCCTTTGCAAAAGTTTATACATTGCCACTGCAACTTCATTAAATGCATAAAAATTGAGTACTTACTCATAAATAAAAATGCAACAATTCCAAAAACTAGCCGCGTTGGCATTAGTTTGCCAATCAACTAACAGTAAATAAGTAAAGCAGTGGCACAATGAAAAGTGCACCTGAAATGCAACTCATGACGGTGAGCAGCACAATCTAGACACGCAAAAAGTGAGAGTGGTAAACTTTTGATTAAGACTTAAGAGCCAACAAGTGCAAGCGAGAGCACATCAGTGGAACCCCTAACACTAATGGACTTAGTTGTGCACAAATTTAGCGTTAAATCGATACCAAACTCCAAACTCAAGAAAAAAAAGTAGTAATAAAACTAGTAAAAAATGTAGTAAAAAAGTTGGCAAAAAATTTCAAGCAAACTAGTGGCAATCAACAGTATTGGCCAAGTTGACTATAAGACCAGGTTAGAGACCAAATAGTGGTGAAAAAACTTACAAACTAAACCCAGCTAAATATGACAGCAAAATGAGCCGCAGCAAAGTGTAGTTAAAAGTAGTAAAGGTAGCTGAACATAGCGTTGCACATTTAGCTGGCAGCTCTGTGTTCATTCGTTCTTACTCGCTCACTCCAATAAGTTTGTGCTTGCACCATTTGTGCCATTTTCCATGGTAGCAAAACTTTCACTTTATTAAAAATGAGTGAGTTGCTACCTGGGCCACATAGTCCTGGCGCCCATTTAAGAGAATGGCGCGGAAAATTGAGAATTTTTTAACAGAATGTAATTTTGTGTATAATGAGCTGAGTTAATAACTGGAAATATTTTCTTCAACAAAATTCTTTTAATTTTCTTTATCACATTTGGAAAATTTACCTTTTTTCAAAAAACACTGCAATTTTTTGTGTATAATGAGCTGAGTTAATAATTAGAAATATTTCCTTAGACAAGTACTTTTTTTTATTTTATTAATTTATTTATTGATATTATTGAAATTTATTTAATTTAGACGAAGTGCTTTTTTTATTATATTAATTTTCTTTATCAAATTTGGAACATTTATCTACATAAAAAAAATTCCAAGAAAACTTTATGAATTTTTTAAATATAAACTTTTTGACAACTTATAACAAAAATCCTCTTTTAATTTTGAGTTTTCTTTCTTTACTTTTTTGTGCACATACAGCGATGATTTATTCTCGGATCAGCTTTATATGGACATTGGACTATCAACACGTCTACTCAACATTATGGCCAACTCAACTATATTTGCTTCGGTTATATCGTACAAGAATTTGAAAAGTTTTCTACCCAAAACTTATTACACACGCGGCAGGTGAGTGACACAAGTAGTTCACTTATTAACACTTGAAAAGTATACATCGGAATTGGCTAATCCGTTTCCAAATTCAAATTTTCAATTTCACAAAATAATTTTCAAAAAATATAAAATTGTTCACGATAAAAAAATAAAGGTCACCAAAGCAAAAGTTTATAGAAAAGTTTAAATACAGATATCTAAAAATGAAAACCCGTCAAAATTACCGCTATTGTCTTTCTAGTGTTAAAACAAAGAGCTCTTAGAAATTCTGGGCTCCTCATTTTCATGCTAACCTTACTGAGTTTTCTACTCTAAGTGTCAGCAATAGAAATAGTTTTACATTGGAATACACAGTTTCTTTCCAATTTAGTTGCTTGGTCGGCGATAGCTCAAAGATTACTGACCCGATATAAATCTTGGTATTTATACAAGATGTGAGTCAATTATTTTAGAATTTAACAGCTACCCTCATATATGAATCTATTCTCCCATTTCGCAAAATTAAAAGCACTTCGTATATTAAAAACAAATCAATTCTTCATCTGTAGATATTTCGTATTGTAAAAGTGCAATCGAAACATGTATGATGGCATTAGAAAGATAAAATTTCATACTAAAAAAACTTTTCAGACAGTTGGGTGATTGCTTCACTCAGTTTTATTTGAGCGCGCATCAAAAGTGAACCAGCAAAGAAATACTACGCAATTTTTTGCAGTTTTTCTTCCCTAAAGAAAAAACCGCTAGCCAAATTTCTTTAATGAAAAAAAAAACAAAACAATCAAATGCTCAGTCTACGGACTTTGCAATCTTGATTTGGTTTTTAAGGCGCCAACAATTTTGATCTAAAAAGATTTCTCTTATTGCATTTCACTGCAGGCATTTCATTTACTTTCAACATTGCTGCAAAGTTCAAATTACCCCAAAAACATTTCCAAAAACTATTTTTGATGCACTTTACGAGCAAAACTAAATTCATAAAGTACAGTTCGACATTGGTCGCGCTGCACATTTCTTGCACAAGTAAACCAACACCCGAAGCAAACAACATGAACACAAAAATTCATTCCAATGCCACAGCAAACTTTTGCCAGTTTTTAAGTTATTGATTTGTGCAGACGATGCCACTGATTAAAACTTAATCAAGCACTGCCAATAAGTAAAAACATTTCGATTTTACATATTTAAATTTTAAAATATTTTCCGAAATGTTTATTTTTTTTGTTTAGAAAATAAAAATTTTGTGATTTTGTTTTTAATATACAAAACTTTTTAATTGATTTTTTATTTTAGTGATTTTCCTTTATTTCATGCAATAATTGTGGTTGACAATAACAACAAAAACAATATAACAATTATGGCAGTGGAACATGAACAACAACAAATCAAGTTCAAACTTTAAGATGAAGTCAAATGTAATGTAAATGGTGGCGAAAAATCAATAATGAAATTTAAGATTTTATTTTTATTAAATTTTTAAGTAAAGTAAAGAGTAAAAAAGTTAATGTAAAAGTGGAATTGAAATGAGGGGTAAGTTATTAGGCAAATTTTGTGACCATAGAAGGCAAATATATTTTTTTATTTCCTTGAATTTGTTCGGGCGCTGAATTCAAATCTGTAGACCGTTTGACGTCATCAGTTCGGGTTTCTTAGATATCTCAGAGCCTGCTGAATGGACTTGTTTAAAAACTACTAGTTTTGTAAAACATTGGGAACGGCCGTCCATTTGCATTATTTAGACATTGAGTTGGTCTGGTTACAGTAGCAATAGAATTATTTATCTCTTCAGTAAAAGTAAGTCAGACATATCCAGGTTAACGAGTATCTGAACAGAACACTGGACAGTGGCCTTATAAATTCAGAATTTTCTAGAACCAACTTTCAAAGCATGCGAACATTTCTGCAAAGAATATTTTGGTTAACAAAATTAAACTCCGTCCCAAAAGAATTAAGGGATAACACCACTAGCGGCCGAAAATAAGGACCTAACTTTGACTATTTATTTCTATTGTGTAAGGAAATGTCGTCAGGGTTGGCCACCCTTTTGACTCTTGTTCATAACTTTCATTTAAGGAAGAATTTCGTCAATAAAAGCATATTGCTAAAAAGGTCTGGGTATAAGAACACCTTTTTGAAGTATTGAAAATTAGTTGTGTGAAAAATAAAAAATTTATATAAGAATCGAAAAAAAAATAAATTCTGTCAAGGTTGGCCCATGTTGTTTAGGTTGGCCCATGTTGTTTAGGTTGGCCCACTCCTGAAAATCGACAAAATGTATGCTGAAATGTTCGAAGAATGATTACAAAAAATTTACTGAATGAGAACAAAAATTAAATTCGTTTTTTTATTTTAAATTCCATTGAGCATCATATTACAAGATAATGTTGCACAAACTTGCTTCGGATGAAACATTATTCGGATACACAATTTTTGCAAGTGAAATAGCTTTTCGTCATTTTGGCACATTTCAAATGCACTTCTCTCCTGCATTCAGTGACGGTGGAAATGTCCTCGTATTCAGTCGACACTTTATCTAAATATCGTCGCAAGGTAGTACGTGGCAGGTTGTACAACAGTGCCGCAGCTCTCACTGTCTCGTTCCCTAACTTAATAGCCCTAATGGCTTGAACAACATCCGCCAAATTGACGTTGCCCCGATCGGTCTTTCGCTTGTTCCGAGATGTGCTGCTAAAATAAAAAAAGCCACTTTGCATGATTTTACATTTTTATTCCTCTACATTCTATCAAAATTTACTGCAATATTTTTTATATTTTTTCCGACAATTTTTGTGCATGATTTTTCATGTTATTTTCTCTTTAGTCGATCAAATTTCACTAAAGCTAACCTTTCAGAGCACAAAAACTTAACGCGGCGTTGTTATAGCCCGGATTGAAAAAAAATCAGGTACGGCGTCGGCCGATATTAGTTGATGTCGGCTAATATCAACACCGATATCGGTCGATGTCGACTGATACCAACTACCGATATCGGCGAATGTCAGCTGATGTCGACACTGATATTAGACACTACCATTATCTTTTTTTTCGATTGGGTACGTGCCTTAACGCACACAATCATGGCGGGCCAACCCTGACTACACAAGTGGACCAACCTTGACGACAAAAACCATGGTGGCATTGCGTCACACCATAAACAAACCGGTTACGCAATTAAATTTATCTCACGATTTATTCTTGGAGGCTAACCACACAACATATTTTAGATGCTTACCTTGACGAATTCATGTTTTCGCTTTAAAATTCGATGCTCTATTCACTGATGCTGGAAAACTTTTTTTGTCATTGACAAGTCACTAAGTGCACAAAACGTTTCAACTTCACGGTCCGAAATGAGTAATGTCACAAAAAGTTCGCTGTTATTGAGAGAAGTTTTCCTACAACCGCACATAGGTGGCGCCAGTTGTCTACACTGAAAAATCACAGTGGGCCGACCTAGACTACGGGCCAACCCTGACGACATTCCCCTACAGGAGTTTTTGTCTAAAAAAAATTTGCAGAAATGGTGCATCTTTGGAAAAAGTATATATTTTTGAGTATATATTTTTTGAAAAAATTTCATTAAATCAAAAATCGGCTTCAAAACGATTCATACAACAATGTTCAAGTAATTCTTTTAACCAGTTTGCAAAAAATAATTTCGAGAAAAATTTGTGTGAAGCTTTTCAAGCATTCAGTGCGTGCTTTGAGGCGCTGTGGAAAAATCAAAAATTGAACTTTTTAAAATATTTGTTTGACTATAGAAACCACTGAAAATGATTTTTCCGACTCCAAGCCAAAAAATAAAAAAATAATTTTTGCAAAATTTTAGAGCTGTGTTACGCCTTAAATGTTTACAAAGAACCATCATCAAAGTTTTTTTTTAAATATTTTTGATTATTTTAAAAAATGTTAAATGTTTTGTACTGCCTGGCTTCTGACCACTCGCCTGTCATCAATTTATAATTGCCCAAACAATTGTCATGAAAACGAGGGCAGTTTTTGTTGCAAATTGTATTAAATGCGCCATAAATGTTAACCATTTTGACAGCAACCTCAAATAATCAAAATTGAAAACTCAAATTTATTTAGTTACCAATCAGTCACTTTTTGTTCATTGTAATATTGACAACTAATCTGCCAATTTAACATGTCCGTTGTCGCTGTACTCGTACCGTTCTCTCTCTTTCCCTTTCCCACACATCAAACCAGCTTTAAATGATGTGCCTGTAAATTTGCATATCTGCTGATTTCATTAAATTTTGCCTAATCCGTTGTTGTTTTTAATTATCGCTACACACACTCACACACACACACACTAGCACACACAAACGCAGTCATTATGCAAAAATATCCGCTCATAAACAATCAAATTGCTGAAATTCGATTATGGTCAGCACTTGGCATTGCCATGGCCGCATGTGGGCATTTTGATTGCCACACGTGTGGCTGCCTATCGGATTTTACATAAAATTTACCAAAGCCATTGAACGGCCCAATGTTGGCAATTCTCGTCAGCACCGGCAGCCAAATCGGCAACTGCATGTTTAATGCGTGTTTATTTGTTGGCAAATACTTGTTGCCCAATGCAATATGCAAAAGTGCACACACATACACACGGACACATGCACACATATCGATAATAGCTGCAGTGGTTGTCCTGTATGTCCTGTCGCATATATATTGGAAATTTGAATTGTCTCATTGATTAATGTGCCAAACAATGCAGTTTCTGCAAACTGTTTTACAATTCATACGTCCAAATGAAGATTTTTTTCTTTCGTTCATTTACCCATCTGTCCATATGTCTTTAAAAAACTTTTAATAAATAATTTTTTCGACTCATCTATCACCTCGTACTGTCATCTATACTACCGTTTACTATTGCTCCATGCCGTTGTCCCCTACAAACCTTTAGTACATAACTTCATCAACTTATCCATCTTTTCATACCTTCATCTATATATTCATCATTGTTTCAGACATCACATCCTTCATTCAACCATTTTTTTTAACTACTCATCAACCTGTATTTTTGCTGATTTGTTAGTATTTAATTGTATTCACTCACCTTTTGCTCCTTACGTACGTTTTTGATGAACATTAATGACATCAATCCATCTACGAATCCATCTATTTGTACTTTAATTTATCTTTCTTTCTTGGATACCCACCCAAGGTGTATGGACCAGTAGGCCCCTCATTCAGCAATTTTGTAATCAATCTATTTCATCAACCTATGTAATCAATCAATTTGTATCTACCTACCTTTCGTTCTGTCATTCCACACTTATACACTCCGGGCCACCAGAATAGGTTCACTTAAGTATTTTTTTATTTAAGTATGTTGATCCCATCAGATTTTTTTGAAAAAATACTTATCTAATTATTTCTCGTTTGAAGTGCTTTCACCACATTTGACACCAGTTGACTGGCGCATTAAATCATGTTTCCTCATACAAACTCTTAACCCATTGTTGAGCCCTGTTGATTTTTATTTTCGAAAAAATAAAAAACACATGTCAATTATTCCTCACTTAGAGTGCTTTCTCCATACAAACTCTTAACCCATCGTTGACTCCGAAAGATTTTGATTTTAAAAAAGTGAAAAACACGCATCGAATTATTTCGTATTTCAGGTACTTTCACCAAGTTTGAAGTCAATAGGCGGAAAAACACATGTTTCTTCATACAAACTTTTAACCCATTGTTGACCCCGTCAGATATTGATTTCCGAAAATATGAAAAACACATATAGAATTATTTCTCATTTGAAGTGCTTTTAGCACATTTGAAGTCAATTGGCACAGTAAGTCATGTTTCCCCATAAAAACTCTTAACCCATCGTTGACCCCGTCAGATTTTTATAAAAAAAACATGTCAAATTATTTTTCACCAAGAGTACTTTCACAAAGTTTGAAATCCAAAGGCCCTTTTTGTTTCTCCATAAAAACTTTTAGCCCATCGTTGACCCCGTCTGATTTCGATTTTCCAAAAATTAAAAATACATAAACATATATACAAACATATACAAATACATTGAATTATTTCGTATTTTAAGTACTTTCACCAAGTTTGAAGTCAAAATACGTATAAAATAACGTTTCTTCATATAAACTTTTAACCCTTGGTTCACCCCTTTAACCCTTTCGGGACTACTGGGATAATACGTCCCGCCACGTTTTTAAGACCTCTCAAAACAATTATTCGAATCTTAAGACATAATATTTAATTGAATTATATGTCCTCGGATAAAAGGATGATTTCAGAATAGTAAGTATGCAACACAATTTTCTTGTCATAACTTTCATAGCAAGGGAACATTTTTACCAAAACTAGTTTAGTTCTTAAAATTAAACTCCGTCCCGAAAGGGTTAAGTTCCGATTTTCAAAGAAATGAGAAACACGTGTCAAATTATTTTGGATTTCAAGTGTTTTCGCCAACTTTGAGGTCAATAGGCTCATCGTTTCATCGTTTTTTTGTAGTCTTCCCGTATACGAACCTTAACCCATTGTTGACCCCGTTAAGTTTTGATTTTCGAAAAAATAAAAAATATGTATCGAATTATTTTTGATTTGAAGCAGTTTCACCAACTTTGAAATCAATAAGTTCATTAAATCAACTTTCTTCATACAACACCTTAACCCATGTTTTGCCTTTTAGACCCCCGAATTTCAAAAAAATCCGTCTTAGCGGAGGTTCATTTTTCACGGTGTACCTACAGTTTAAATTTCATGTTTGTAGCTACAGCGGTTTGCGCTGGGCGATGATGAATCAGTCAGTCAGGACAAACAATTATATGTATAGAGAAGAAGCAGAAAAAAATTAGAGAAATTTGTAATTGAAGTTTCCTATTTTCATAATTTTTTTATTTATTTTTTATTTATTTTTATTATTATTTATTATTTTAATTTTTTAATTTTATATTTTTTTTATCATTTTAGCTGAAGTAAATGAAGATATATTCGGTTTTAAGTTATGCGTAAAAAATTTTTTGTTTAACCCTTTCAATACTGCGGGGATATATAAGTCCCAGATAATGTTCAAAAATTACTGGTGCGAAAAGTATTCGCTTTTAAAGTGCTGGTATGGGACTAAACAATAGTCTGTAGTCAGTACTTCACAACACGTGTTTTGGTTAGCATAACCTAACTAATTCCTACTTGCTATACGTTCAGAAGTGTAAGTGTGCTCTTTGTGCATAAAAAAAAAAATAATAATCTGAAATTATGTAAACATGTTCTTTTACTTATTTACAGCACATTTAGTTCAATTATACAGAAATATCTTCACTGGCCAAAAGTCGTATTGAAAGGGTTAAATAATTATTACAGCCACAATGATGTCGTTGCTGACAACCCAACACAACACTGCAATACTCTGAAACACAGAATCCGAAAACAAAAATGAGAACAATTATAATGGATGTTTTTTACATAACCACACAAAAGACAAAATCGATAAATTTAAAATTTTAACTTTCCCTTTTTCCAGTAAAAACCTGTAGGGAAAGAGTTAAGCTTTCTTTTATTTCATTAAAGTTAGCCATTCTCCATCATGAGAACTTAAACAGGTTCAAGAATTTTCTGTGATGATCCACCTACGCCTGCATTTACTTATTAAACCTTCTGTTCATCTTTCGATTGGTATAATAAATCTGCTTTTTTGTCCATTCATTCATTCATTTACTTCTGTATGCATTTTTAATCTGGTCCTACAGTAATTCAGTGAACATTAACGACGCAATAAACTCAACACATTGATTTAATTATCTTCAAACATTTTCAACACTCTTATAAGCAGTCGAAGTTAAATAATTTAACGCAATCACGTTCAGGGTCAACTACAGCAAATAAAAACATTTCAATGCATAAAATAAGACTACAACAAACCACTTCCAAACGCGCTCAGTGTCAATTACACTTCAGCACACATTACGCCACATTGAAACATGTGAATGTGTTAAAGTAACTTAAAATTAATTCAATTGAAATGCCACAAATACCAGACACACTTGACTCATGCATTTTCTACCATATCTCAATTTTAGCGATCCCAAGGATTCGGATTACGTGCTCGCCTCGCGCATCATACAGACGTGGCTCTTTCAATCGAATCGCTCCAATGACAACTTCCGGGAACCGCTCGATTTGTCCTTCGAGGCCGGTCATGTGGAAATCATATTCCAGCACGAAGCTACACCCAAAACGGGTGACTGGGTGGCCGTTTGTGGGTGAGTCTAGCCAAACAACAACAATAACACCAACCATGTGTCAGAGGCAATATGTGAAAGTTGATTGATTGAATTGATAACGTTTAAAATTTATTTTTATTTAAAATTATTATTTCCATTAAAATTTTAAAAATTTGTATTTTATAAAAACAACATTCTTCAACTAAAAGTTGTCATAATTGTGCAAATATTTTTCTTAAACAAACATTTAATTTATTTAAATATTAATTTCAAATACGCGTTAACTTAAACAAACATTTCTTAAACAAATATTTAATGTATTTAAATATTAATTTCAAATATTAGCTAACAAATATTTTTTGCTAGTTTTTTTTAATTTTGATATTTGAAATTAAAAAATTTAAAGAACATAAAAAAATAAAAAGTTCCTCTAAACTAACTAAATCCTCTAACTAAAAGTTGTGATAAGTATTTCCTGCAATGTTTTTAAAAATTTTGGTATAAATTTCAAGTATAAATTTATGTACAGAAAATTTGTGTAGAAAATATTTTTGTATTTTAATAACTTTTTATTTTTTATTACACTAACAATTTTAAATATTTATTAACTTTAAGACAAAAACTGGCTGCCAGTTTCAAAATTTTGCAAATATTTTTCCAAAACAAACATTTTCAAAATACTTATTAACTAATTAATTTTTACTGTTTTTGTTAATTTTTTTTATATTTGAAATTAAAAACATTTCAATTACATAGATCAAACAACACGAAATTCTTAAACTAAAAGTTGTCATAATTGTGAAAATATTTTTCTTAAACAAACATTTAGTTTATTTAAATATTAATCTCAAATATTAGTTAACAATTATTTTTACTAGTTTTTTATTTTGTTTAATAAATATTTTAAATTAAAAACATTTAAATTACATAAAAAATACAAAATTCCTAAACTAAAAGTTGTGATAATTATTTCCAACAATGTTTTATAAATAAAGTTTTGGTATTTAAAATTTTCAAGTATAAATTTATGTATAGAACATTTTTGTAGAAAATATTTTTGTATTTTAATAATTTATAACTTTTTTTGTAACAGTAACCACTATAAATATTTGCCATAATTTAAGGCTAAAACTGGATGCCAGTTTTAAAGTTGTGTAAATATTTTTTCAAAAAACATGTTTATATATTAATTAACAAATACTGTTACTATTTTTTTTTTTTAATTTTGTTTGATATTTCTAAATAGAAACATTTAAATTACATAAAAAACACAAATTTTTAAAGTAAAAGTTGTCATAATAATTTATAAAAACATTTTGTAAGTAAAATTTAGGTATTTAGAAGTGTAAATTTATGTAAATTGATTGAATTGATAACGTTTAAAATTTATTTTTACTTGAAACATAATTAATAAATATTTAATGAATTTTTTAAATGTAATCAAATACTTAAAAAAAATTTAAAAATAATTTCATAAATATTTTCAAATGTACTCAAATATATGAATAAATATTTATATTTATATTTATTTATCAGTGTGTAGCATTTACAAAACTGAATAAAATTGTCTCTTCTTTGGTTTATATTAATTACATGTCGTTGTGTATTTTGCAGTCATGACTACAAAGCCTCCTTTGAATCCACCTGGCGTTCGGATCTGTGCATCACCAAAAATCTCATGGAGAACATAACGCGCTGCATTTGTCCGCTTTCGGGCACCTACGTTGTTATGCTAACCAAACGAAATTACAATGTAAGTACAGTTGTGTGAACATGTGTGCTTGTGTATGTAAGTGTAGATATTTTTAGTTTTATGTTTATGTTGTTTACAAACCCTAAGTTTTGACACTTCACTTACGCTTTTACTGCACTTTTCTCACTTTTCTATGACTCAACTAGTGTCCATGTCGGCTCTTGATAGCAAATTTTACTTTAAGAATATTTCACACCACACATTACACAAATACGCCGCAGCTCGTTCTCCAACAAAATCTACCGCACAGAAATCCTTGAGCCTTAATTTTGATTTATTGCAATTGTGCTGTTGTTATTTGGTTTCTGTGCTGCTACTGTTAAACGTAATCAATGCTGCCACCTACAGCTATTCGCCTTCAACTTGCCATTCCACTGCCTGCTCACTTCACCTCACACCCTTCGCAACATAGGCAACTTAGTGCGGCCCAAGTTGGCTTAGGCTCAAACCAGCCGAGACGCATACACATACACAGAAATGCCCTCCAACAGAAAAGCGCGCGCACACATACACACACACACATACACTTTCAAACGCAAGTTCAATGCCTCATCGCCTAAGGTTAAACCGAAAACCAACGCCGCATGCAAAAGCTCCCAAGTTTTGCTGCCGTCTCCATCTGCCGCTCTGTTGTTCTGCGTATTTTCTTCCTTTTTTTGTTTTTGCTTTTGTTATGTCTTTGCTTGAAAATACGCAAAACTCATACATTTTAATGCTTTCCGCTTTCTTAAATTTTGAGCTCTTTCTTACTTATTGTTGTTTTTGTTGCTTGATTTGGTTTTTTGTTTTTGCTTTTTTCATGCCTGCATTTACTTTTATTTTCATTTGATTGAATTTATACCAACGCTTCCCTTGACTTAAGGCCGCTGTGCTTTGTTTGCCTTTTGTATATAAATTTTGTTTTTGTTTGTTTTTGTTTTATGAAATTCCATAAACAGCCAAAATGTGTAACAAAGCTTAGTTGATGTGGTTAAGGTTCTTGTGTGAGAAAGGAATTTAAAACAATTGTGAAGAATTTAAAAAAATAATGTTTAAAAAAACAGCAATCATTCGGTTTGGATAAAAAACAATTTACAAAAACGATACAAAATTTTAAGCATATATAAGAAAAAATAAATAAAAATTAAACTAAAAATTTTTAAATTTTACGAATTTTTTTGGATAGTTTTTATTTTATTTTTTTATTTAATTATTAATTTTAAATATGAATTAACAACTATTTTTACTATTTTTTTAATTTTGTTTGATATTTTAAATTAGAAACACCTAAATAACATAAAAACTTACACAATTTCTAAACTAAAAGTTGTCATAATTATTTCATACAACGTTTTATAAATAAAATGTTGGCATTGAAAACTTTCAAGTATAATTTTATGTAAAGAAACTTTCTGTAGTAAATATTTTTGTATTTTAATAATTTATTATTTTTTATTACATCCACAATTATAAATATTTCTTATACTTTAAGACAAAAACTGGATGCCAATTTCATAATTGTGCAAATATTTTTTAAAACAAACAATTTTGAAAATACTAATTAACAATTATTTTTACTGGCTTTTTTTATTTTGTTTGATATTTGAAATTAAAAACATTTGAGTTAGATCAAAAAACATAAAATTCTTAAACTAAATGTTGTCATAATAGTGGAAAAATTTTTTGAAAACCAACATTTAATTTATTTAAACTTTAATTTTAAATATTAATTAACAATTATTTTTACTAGCTTTTTTAATTTTGTTTAATATTAGAAATTATTATTAATTTTGTTTGATATTAAAAAAAACAGCAATGATTCGGTTTGGATAAAAAAATAATTTACAAAAATGATGCAAAATTTTAAGCATATATAAGAAAAAATAAATAAAAATAAAATAAAAATTTTTAAATATTACTTAAATTGTTTTCGACTTTAAGATAAAAACTGGGTGCCAGTTTCATAATTGTGCAAATATTTTTTCAAAACAAACAATTTTTAAAATACTAATTAACAATTATTTTTACTGTTTTTTTTTATTTTGTTTGATATTTGAAATTAAAAAAATTTGAGTTAGATCAAAAAACATACAATTCTTAAACTAAAAGTTGTCATAATAGTGGAAAAATTTGTTTAAAACAAACATTTAATTTATTTAAACTTGAATTTTAAATATTAATTAACAATTATTTTTACTGGTTTTTTTAATTTTGTTTGATATTAGAAATTAAAGTCATTTAACTAAAATTTGAAAAAATATAAAATTCGTAAACTTAAAGTTGTCACTCAATTATTCAATTATTATTCAATTATTTTAATATGTCAGTTATTTCCGATAATGTTTTGTGTATAAAATTTTGGTATTAAATTCAAGTATAAATTTATGTACAGAAAATTTGTTTAGAAAATAGTTTTGTATTTTAACAAGTTATTGTTTTTAATTACAGTAAGAATTATAAATAATTGTCATATTTTAAGACTAAAACTTGCTGTCAGTTTTAAAGTTGTCATAATTGTGCAAGTATTTTTCCAAAACAAACGTTTTGAAATATTAATTAACAATAATTTTTACTAAATAGTTTTTGGTTAATTTTGTTTGATATTTGAAATTAAAAACATTTAAATTGCATGAAAAAACAAAAAATTCTTAAACTAAAAGTTGTCGTAATTATTTCCGTTTTGTAAATAAAAGTTTGGTATTTAAAACTTTCACATATAAATTTATCTACAGAAAATTTGTGCAGAAATAATTTTTGTATTTTCGTAATTTATTATTATTTTTTACAGTAAGAATTACAAATATTTGTCATACTTAAAGACTAAAACTTTCTGCCAGGGCCATCTGCAAGTTTAATAGAAAAAACTCAAATAAAATTTACTTCTTTTTTTGTTTCCTCTCACCCGACAGTCGCATCCCGCCGCACCAGCACAACATCCGATTTTCGTCATCATTAGCTGCGCCTGCTGCCTGCTGCAATCCTGTTCGGCCTTTCTCATTCTGCTGCCAATCTGGTATAATCGCAAATGTACCATTACATTCCTGAAAATGCAATTCTGCATTTCCACATCGAGCATTATGGTGATTTTTCTTCTGGGATTTCTAAAAATGCTGCCCGTGGTAAGTGCAACAAAAGTTTATGGCAAATTCAGCCCGCCAATGGTCATTTATATTCATTTTATTGGCTTTTGCTGCCAGCGAATTTGCGCAAATTTTTGCTAAATTGACTGGAAATAATCTTTAGTATTTTTATTAATGAGCTACGCCAAACTTGAATAACAAAATTTTAAGTAAAATTTGGCAGAAGCAGCACAACAAATGATGCTGAAAATTGGCCCCTTTTAAAGTTGCTCTATTTTGAATATTTCAATTTAATATATAAAAGATAAGATTCTGAATAGCTTCAATGAAAAACACCCTAAAATTAGGTCACATGTGTGACACAATGAAATTGAAAATGAAAATGTCTGCCCGAGTGAAGCCAATGAAATGAAGTTCAATTCTGTGAATTATTTGTGCTGTTGATATATGAAGCACAGCCAGACGGTAGACATAAAAACATGTTTACTTAACACAAAGTCACTGAACTTTTGTGATGGAACATTGGGTTTAAGTTCCTCTTGGAGCTCTTTAATAGTTTTTCAACTGTATAAATGTTCATCCTAAAAGTATGCAGACTTTTGCAATGAATACAGCGTAGTGAGCTAATCGCTTCAAGTTTTGTTTTAGCATAGTTTTAGGCTATGTTAAGTTAGGCTACAATGGCTGGTCTGCAGTGCTCACATAGACTCCGTTCGAGTCCTAAGTTTTACCAGATGGACATCTTTAATGTACAGAGTAACCATGATGATCTACTTTTAGACTAGCTTTGCACTAAAAGAAATACTTCCACCTTGTCTTGTGTTGACTGTATATAGTTGCCTGGTTTCCGCTCATTCATCAGACAAACAATTAACAAAACATTTTGATTTCATAAAGGCTCATAAAAAACCACTCAGTCCACGACCACTCAGTCAAACCGCTGCCTGACCTGTTAGTGCATTGAAAATAATACAAAAGTCCATTGCAAACAAACTGATTTTGAAAAGACCTGCTCCAGTTGCATATATAACATTTTTTTAACATACGCAAAATGGCAAAATCGTTTAATTTCTAAGCACCGCGTTTGAATAGAATACAAACAAAAGCTTTGAAATGTTCCATCGAACATGAACAATGCACAATAATAACAGCAAGAATTATACATTTTCAATTTACAACGACCAGCTGAAATACATTGCGGCGCCATAAATTTCCAATATCATCTTACCAACAACAACAACGATATGAGCAAGCGCCAAATAATTAACGATATTGTTTGAAAATTTGCATTATTTTCCACGTGCATTTAGCATTTGATTGCGCCTATAACCATGCCTGTAATTATGGGTAGTACTGGCCACAGGGCTGCATATACAATTTCATATACCTACACATATATCTCAATGAGAATAGTGGCACCAATTTGTTTTCCTCCAAACAATTGTTGAGTAATTTATTCTGTGAAAATGACCACAGACAAAATGGCCAAATGAATTGCAAATTTCTGCAGGCTCAAGTGCACAAAATCGTTTATGTTGCCTACAATAGGGCGCAACTGCTGAAAATTGGCAATATTAAGAAATTTTTTTAAGAATTATTTTTTTTTTAATTAGGCGTGGCAATTTTTGCAGCATTAGTTCACATCCAAATTGAACTGAACAAATATGAAAAAAATATGAAAAATATATACCTAATAACGCGTTGGTTTCATTTGCATGGCATGATTTTTAATTGTCAAATCGTGCAGCCGAATGCCGATTGTTATTCAATGAGTCAATTATGGCCGCAGCGCAATTCACCACAATTAGACGAATACACATTCAACAAGCTGTCAAATGTTGCCGCCATAAACGTTGAAAAATGTGGTATAGTTTCAGGCGCTTTAAACATTCACTATTCATCGATAGTTAGTCACAATATATTTGATTGGGTGTTAAGGTTATAAAACCCCGTAAAAGAATTTGTGGAACTAAATGAATTACTGTGGCCAACCTTGAACGTCTGTTTGCTCATCCAACAGTCAATCAACTTAAGGGGGTAGCCAGGTAGAATCGACCATATTTTGAAGTAATTTTTTTTATACACATTTGTATTCCACATTAAAAATTTGTTTATATGTTATTGTACATAGTTTTGAGTACTGAACAAAATTTTTTTTATAAATTTTCGTTTATATCCGGGGGAGTTATGGGCGACAGGAAGACGCCATTTTGAAATCTGGCTGACACGATTTCTCCATTTTGGATGATCTGAAATATACCAAACAAATTTCATTTTGAAGTACAAATTAATGGCTCTCGTTTGAACTATAACTGTAAAAAAATATTAATGAATAAACATTTAGTGCAATTGTAAAGTTTTTTCCTCTTTTTTTGCTTGTTTTTTGTTAAAAATTGTGTCATAACCAGGGAAAGGATTTTGAGGACCTAAAAACCTATAAAAAAGGCAAAATAAAATAACAAAAAAGGCACTAAAAACCGCCAAAAAGGTAGAAAAAGGCACTATAAACTGCCTAAAAAGGCAAAATAGGGCATTAAAAACTGTTAAAAAGGCAAAAACAGGCATTTAAAAATAAGAAAAAAATACTAGAAAATCTAAAAAAAAAGGGGGAACGGTATGTATTTTTTAATAATTTTATTTCATCTGACGTATGCAACATACAATATTTATACCTCGTTTTTTGTAAAAGAAAAGGAACATCAAGGTTTTCAAAGATAGTTTAAAAACTAAAACTAAGATATTTTAATTGAAATGTAGGCACATATTTTAAATTCATATTTTAACTTCTCATATCACAAAAAAATAAATACAATTTTTGCGCTAACCGAACTTTTTTATTTTTGGCATGTTTTTTTCTTTAAATTTTCCACTGCACAACAAAAAATAACGGCTTAAGAATGATCAAATCAATGTAAAAACATCGATAAGTTAACGAAATTGCAATGTTACCACTTAATTTTTTTTTTTGGTTTCAAGGTATTTTTGCGAAACAAAAGGGGGAAAATATTAAAAACGAAAAAAAAAATAAAAAGGCCCTCGACAAATCTTGAAAAAGCCATTTTGTGGCATTTATAGGTAAAATATTCACTAAAAAAAGGCATTTATGGGTGAAAAAGACAAACTGCCTTTTTAAGGCAAAAAAAAGGCAAAATAAAAGTGATATATTTCTAATCAGGAGGACCTAATTCGTGCTCATTTTCAATCAGAAATGCTCTATCTAGCAGCAAACAAAAAAGGCAATTTCCACAAAATCCTTTCCCTGGTCATAACGTTGTTACATAGAAATGGACAATAATGATCGTAGTTCACGCGATAGCCAAACCTTTTCTGAAAATGTAAAAACAAGTTTAAGCAAATCGGTGCAGTAGATCGGCCGTAATCGTGTCAGCCAGCTCAAAACAACAGCATCTACTTCACGCGCCAGGTGTGCGATTCGAGCGCGCGAGCCCTTACAGCTAATCTCATTTTCAATAGCTTTCGGATACTATCCGAGGTAAAGGAAGGTTTCTACATGATTCCTAAGGGTTTAAATAGACCAAAACTGCAAAGAAAAAATTTTCGATTTCTTGAAAAAAATCTACCTGACTACCCCCTTAACACAAGAGTGCCCCATAGATTCAAAATTACCTCATTGAGATCGTATTTTATTTTATTGTAACCATTTTTAAAAGAAAATTTTCCGAGGCTTTCATTATTTTTTTAAGCCAAACTAAATACAAAAATAAAAAATATTAAAAAAAAGTGCTGACTGCTATTTTCTAGCATGATTTCATATGAACCTTTCCAGAAGGTTGGATCGGACGAGCATTAAAAATATTAAAAATTAGTAAGAATGACATACATAAAATTCGCATACTAAATTGATTACATTAAAAATACATTTTTATTTTTTTAAGTAATCTTAAAAAAAGTGTAACTTTTTGTTTTTAATTTTTTCCTCAAATAAAAACCACTTTTGTTAGATTTTTATTTTTCCCTTTTTATTTGACATTCATTTTCCCACTGTACATTCTTAAGTAAATACAAAAATCCTTGGAATAAAAACCATAAAAATAATATTAGTCAGATATTAATTTTCTTCATTTCATGTGACATACATTTTCCCACTGTACATTCGTAAGTAAATAAAACAAAACCCCTAAAATAAAGTACTACAAACAATCACTTTTTGGCTGCCAAAAGTTGCAACATTTAATTCAATATTTATGTTATTAACTAAATAGATAAAAGTATGCACAGCTTAAACTCAACACACAATTTTGCCAAGAAAAATAAATTCAACAAAGTTTTCACATTTCGTTTCATGCAAATTCACTGTTCCCTTTTAATAACTTTGTTTACATTTATTACTTGTGCACAAGTCAGCCGAAAAGTATACCACAAAGAGTGGGTTTAATTTGTTAAGAGTTCTGATAACTGACAGTTTATATTACATTCACCATGTATTGCAGAGTCCGTACTTTAAAACTATCTCTTACTTTGAGCTGCACAGCAATTTCTGTGAGGACACGTGGCGGCTTTTCGAAGTGAAAACCACACAAAATTGTATTGAGTTAGGGAAAAATTTACTTAATATAGGTAATATAAGTAAAATTATAAGACACATTATTGCAACAGAAATGCAACAATGAACCAGTCGCGCACACAGGAAATCATGTTGAAGGCTTTCATACCCAACTTTTGAGGCAATTACCATTTGAAAACATATTTATGTTTTGTTTATATTTATGTTTTGTTTATATTTATGTATTTGTTTATATTTTTATAAGCTTAGCGTAAAAAAAAATCCAATTCTGCGCCAACTACGCTGCTCGCTAGTCTCCCATAAATCTCTGTGCAAATCACAACGCAGCGCCCCTCAGAAACATTTTGAATTTTATTGCTACTGGGCCACGGCCAGTCGTGCCCGTCTCACCACTGCACAGTGATTCGACTCCATACAACCGCGGGACAAAATTAGAAGAAGTGGTCCGTTCTTCAAAAAATTTGGTATACTAGTTAATCAATGCCTCAGCTCAGCGGGTAGCGCGCTGGCTTCTCATACCGAGCGCCCGGGTTCGATTCCTGGCTCGGGCTGGAAAAAACACTCATCTACTTCTATCGCTATCCACATGAAGGGAATGAGAATTACAAGAATCGCACAAGTACGCTCTTGGCAGGCAATGGCAAAACCTCCAAGTGTGAATGAAAAAAAAAAACTGCCAATCACCGTTCGGATTCGGCGTTAAACTGTCCCCCTCCCTTTCCCCATCCGTTTGAAATGTGTGTTGTATCACATGTTGAAAAAAATAGTGTTGCATACGCATTTCAAACGGGTGGAATCTGTAGTATCACAACGGGCCCGTTAAGAGGCCTAAGTGTGTCTCATACAGAGGCAGCCACCGCAACCTAACCTAATCTAATCAATGCCTGCTGAATTGAAATCTCCATTTTGTTGTTCTTAAACTTTTGTAGTTTGGCAATGCCTGAGACTTAAATTTGCAAATTTCGTCATTTTTGGAGAGCTATAGCAACGAGTGTGTTGGCTAGATTTTTCAAATTTTACATTTAATCGGTAACGTCAACATTGATAATTAGAAAGAGTAACAGAAATTGTCTTACGACCCTTTAGTTTTGCAATAAAAATGATAATAATAGACGTATGTTTTGCATTTGTGCAGTTTTATCAATTTTTCATGCTGATTGCATACTTTTAGGCATAAATAAAATAAATTTTGTGGAAAAATCGGTGTTTAGACCACTTTTCAAATGGAATTATTTTTTGAGATCGGAAGATATCGGAGGATATAATTACATTATCCGACAAAGAAAAAATGCTTCTTAAAATTTAAAAAAATCTTTTAAGATATTTTCCTCTAAGTTTTGTCAATTTTCAGATTTTTAATTTAGAAAAATATTTTGAATTTAAACTGATGTAAAAGTCTCAGCTTTGCAAATTTTGAGCAAACATTAAAAGCGAAAATGGCCACATCATTTTTTAATCTATATTGAAGTTTTAGCAACTTCTTGGTAACCATGTATTTTTATAATTTTTTTTACTCAATAGACTAAAACACAGAAAACATGTGTTTAAATTTTTTTGTGAATAAAGTTTCGACTTTGAGCCGCTTTTGCACACACACTAATTAATTTTTTCCACAGATTTTTTGGGGTTTTCTTAGTTAGAGTTTTACCTTTCAAATTACATCAAAATCGTTAAATTCTGAGACTATAAATTTTTTGAATTTTGTCTATGGAACGAATCACTGTGCACTGTGACAAATGTCAACTTTACGTCGCGTTGCGGAGAGTTTTATTTGTTTTTCATTACTTTTCTTTGTGTTGTCATTTCTTATTAATTTGGCATTTGCCTGGTAAGCGTTGCTTGTTTGTTTTTGTCTTCGTTGTTAGGACTGTAATTATTATTATTGTTGTCATTGTTTTTTTGTTGTTGTTTGTGTTTGTGATGTTATGTGAAGCTACTTTTTATCAGTGGGATACAACATTTCAAGTTATTCCATTTACTATTTACGCATTTCATTTGCCAAACTTGTGTTGTGTTGTGTTATGTTGGGTGTTCTGGCAGCATTGTTGGCGTCCTTTTTGTTTGTCTTGTCACAACATAAATACAACCAACATAGCTACCAAGAAAAAGCATGCATTTAAATTAGAACTTTTACTTTGGAGACTTTTATATTGAAACGATTCATGTTCATGAAAATAATGAATTAAAAAAATTAACTTAAATTCAAAGCAGGCAAAACACTTCGTAGTGTACACAAAAGTATAAAGTGGCGCAAAAAAAAATTGTCGAATTTTATAATTTTCAGTAAAGTTAATTTAAACTTTCTCATATCAATATTTAATTTTGCAGTGGCACTCAGTTTTCTTAGCGCTCAGCAACTTTTAGAGTTTCATGAAAGTTGGTATGCGCCAAAAAGTATGCCACAAAATAGTGGTTTTAAGCTCGCCAGAGTTCATTTGACATTTATTTGGTCTTTTGCGATTACGCAACGCAATACAGGGTGCGCCAAGTCATATTAAACAACTAATACCTCAACTCCATTCCAACTTTCTTACAATACCACAATCTTTCATGGGATGGAGTAACCCGCCTCCAGTTAATTCCAATTCTTAAACACAAATATCCGCATTTATTTGCCGCCTGCAGCGACAAGTCTGTCACTGGCAAGATAATAAAATTTCACAAATTTATGTCTTATTTGCCTAAAAATTCTTTTGTGTGCTCTGCCTGTTTTCCTTTGTGCGCATTTCATTAAATCCCCGAATGCCAGGCGGCTTTGGACAGCCAAAGATAATGCCGCAGCCAGTTGAAATGACGCATAGAGAGCACAAAATCAGCTGCTTAACTCATTTGCCGGTGGCTCTTACTGTCTTCCTGTGATTAGAATGAAATGTCTTTAAGGCATTAGAACGACTTGCCGCATGGATTTGCATTGGTTGGGCAATGCGATGTTGCTGCTGCACGACTTGAGGTGTGATAGTAAAGTTTATAGCATTTTTAATGCAAAGCCAAGAATTTATGCTACGACTTTCGGCATGATTACATAAGTAGGTTTTTATGGCGGAAGTGCAAAATTTAAAAAGTTTCATATTATATTAAAATTTACGTATTTATATTTTAAAAAAATTCAAATACCAACTCTGGTTTACTTACTAACAATCACTGTTCTGTCTTTGAATCTCTTTGCAGAACTGGCAGGCCATAATTAGCTCATCGCTGGCCTCGCTGCTGCTGCTGGGCGTTTCCACGCTCATTGCCATTGCGCTGGTCGTGCACTCTGAGCTGGTGCCGAAAAAACTTCTACTGCACATTGGCAAAATATCCGCGGCAACAAAATTTGCCGCCACACACGCAGCCAAAAAAAAACAACAACTGCAACAACAACAGCAACAGCAACAGGATATGGCCAAACGACGCCATTCGACGACAAGTGGCAATATTGGCACAGCTGGTGGCATCACAGCCGCCAGCATAAGTGTCACCAATATAACACAAATCAGCAATGGCAACGACACGGACAGCGGCAGCGTACAGAGCGCCACACCAGCCGCCACAGCGCCAACAACACAAAGCAGCGCAGCTCCAGCGCCAACGACAGCAGCAACAGCCGCCCTCACATCGAGCGATCTGTATTTGCCGGCCAGTGTGCGTGCCGCCATTGGCATCAGCTGGCTGCTGCCGCTGCTCTTTGCCATAACGTCGCCGCTAATATGCAGCATTATAGGCAAATGGCCGCGTCATTGGTGGCTGGAAGTTATGAACGGCTCAGCGTCGACAACGGCAACTATATCGACGACGCTGGCACGCACGCCAACGCTGCTGAGCGCTGCTGCTGTCGGCGGCAGTGATTACTGGACGGCGCAGCGCAACTTCAACGGCGATAATGCGTTCGATACAAATTCCAACAACAACAATAACATGGCGCCTGTGACAACAACAACTGGAAGCACCACTCAACACTCAGCAGCAACAACGACAACAGCTGCCGGCGCCTATACAACAACAAGCAGCGCCAAAGCGACAGCTTCGTTTGCCAGAAATTGGACGCAAGCGCGCAACATTTTCAGCACCGACATCTACAATGATGATTTCGGCAGCGGTAGCAGCAGCAGCACCGATGCCGGACGCTTCAATGCGGCCAATGGCAACAGCGACGGCAACGGCACCGCGCCCTCGCTCAGCTTCGTCATCTTCGTTTGCGTTGATGTGTTATTCATTCTGCTCTGCTGTGCGCTGCTCGTCATTTTAATCAAGAAACTTTTATGGCTTTGGCATAAAAATCGAAATGTCCGCACGCATCCGCTGGATAAATTCAACATGGCGCTGCAGCGACGGTAAGTCGACAGCGCAGTGTTTGCGCCAATTGTTGGCCAAGTTGCTATGGGCCACCAAACCGCAAAAGACAGTTGAAAATTCATTTAACTATTTCCGCATAAAATGTGAAATATATTTCGGAGAAGCAGAAAATTTACTAACAGAAAGTACGCCAATAAGCAGCCAAGAAGCAAAATTTCATAAGCTGCATAAATTGCTTTTAATTAAATTTTCTTCTTGACAAAAAATTATGACAATGACTTGTTGACAGGCGGAACTTGCGTACTTCCTGCTTCCATAATGGCAACATGTCGTCCAAATGCTGTTATGATTTTGAAAAATATATCGCTGACCCATTGACCTTGTATATTGATTCAATATCTGCTTCATTCACGCCGTTTTGTTCTTCTCTTTTCACTCTCAGCATTGGTTTGATTTATCGCGCCGGCTGCTTGCTGCTCATAAAGCTATCAAACGACGCGCTGTTCGTTGCCTACGTAAATACTGCGCACGATTCGCTGTGGTGTTATCCCTTCGGCATATCCTGCATATTACTGGTAAGTGAAATATGAAAATGTCTGATTTTCAGTGTTGGCCACGGCTCAGTGGTAACTTGTTTGAATTGGGACTCAGTCAAGACCAAATATTGAAACTTTTCTTTCTTTAGAACGGAACCAAATGTTGAAACTTTTAATCAGAGCTGTAAACCACAGACATTTGTAAAAGGGTTTGGTTCAGTGGTTCATGACTATTTCGAACCACTGCACAGTGATTCGTTCCATAGACAAAATTAAAAAAATTTATAGTCTCAGAATTTAACGATTTCTAAGTAATTTGAAAGGTAAAACTCCAACTAAGAAAACCCCAAAAAATCTGTGCAAACAATTAATTAGCGTGTGTGCAAAAGCGGCTCAAAGTTGAAACTTTTTTCACAAAAAAATGTAAACACATACTTTCTCTTTTTTAGTCTATTGAGTAAAAAAAATTATAAAAATACATGGTTACCAAGAAGTTGCTAAAACTTTTAATATAGATTAAGAAATGATGTGGCCATTTTCGCTTTTAATGTTTTCTCAAAATATGCAAAGCTGAGGCTTTTACTTCACTTTTAATTCAAAATATTTTTCTAAATTAAAAATCTGAAAATTGGCAAAACTTAGAGGAAAATATCTAAAAAGTATGTGAAAGTATGTTCCTGGATTTTTTTATTTTAAGAAGCATTCTTTTCTGTCGGATAATGCAATTACATCCTCCGATATCTTCCGATCTCAGAAAATAATTCTATTTGAAAAGTGGTCTAAACACCTATTTATCGACAAAATTTATTGTAAAAGTATGCAATCAGCATGAAAAATTGAGAAAACTGCGAAAAAGCAAAACATACGTCTATTATTATCATTTTTATTGCAGAACTAAAGGGTCCTAAGACAATTTCTGTTACTCTTTACAATTATCAATGTTGACGTTACCGATTAAATGTAAAATCGGAAAAATATAGCCAACACACTAGTTGCTATAGCTCACCAAAAATGACGAAAATCGCAAATTTAATTCTCAGGCATTGCCAAACTACAACAGTTTAAGAAAAACAAAATGGAGATTTCAATTCAACAGACCATGGTTAATTGGTACACCAAATTTTATGAAGAACGCACCACTCCTTCTAATTTTGTCCCGCGGTTGTATGGAGTCGAATCACTGTGCACTGGTGTTCATGAGTCGGTTCAAACACACTCGAACTCTTAAAAAATTATGAAAATCTGAAGTTTTTTCTCTTCTCGTTCATAAGGCAAATGCCCTAAATTGAAAACCATTAATGAAAATGCAGCCAGCGATTGCCCATTGCTAGCAGTTCTAAGTGATGTGACTGCTATCTGTACTCTTCTAAGAGAGAAGTTTCCATATGTGAAAGTTTATAACTGGACTGTGCTGAGCGCCCTCTGTGCATTTCGTCGCCGCAGAAAACGAATGTCTTATGTTCCATTGAATTTAATAGCACATACGACAATCGTTTTCTCAGGCAACGATTTGTTTCTGCTAGATAAGACTTGTTCTTGAAAAACGCAAAGGTTGCTGTCTTATTTTGAATGATTTATGCGCTGCGATATATTTTCGTTAGTCCATTGCTAGTAGGGTTTGTTGTTGCGATAGCACGGCAACTGGATATATAAATTTACCGCCAGCTGCTCATCACAACTGATTGGAGTGGGAATGATAGTAGTTTGTCCAAATGTAAAAGATATCACTGGGTAATGTGGAAGGAAATTTAAATTTAAATAGGAAATTTATGAAAGTGCGGGACTAAGTCAGGTAAGAATCAAATCCATGATCTCTGAGATGGCGGCCTGGCCGGCCTGGCCTGCGATTTAAAAAAGACTTTTGTCCTCTAAAGAGTTCATAATAAACTAATAACAACAATATGTGACAACAAGTGATAAGTAATGCGATTTGATTTGATTTAATTGATTTATTTGATTTGATGCGATGTGATGTGATGTGATTTGATTTGATGTAGTTCGATGTGATTTGATGTGATGCGATGTGATGTGATGTGATATGATGTGTTGTGTTGTGTTGTGTTGTGTTGTGTTGTGTTGTGATGTGATGTGATGTGATGTGATGTGATGTGATGTGATGTGTTGTGATGTGATGTGATGTGATGTGATGTGATGTGATGTGTTGTGATGTGATGTGATTTGATTTGATGTAGTTCGATGTGATTTGATGTGATGCGATGTGATGTGATGTGATATGATGTGTTGTGTTGTGTTGTGTTGTGTTGTGATGTGATGTGATGTGATGTGATGTGATGTGATGTGATGTGATGTGAAGTGATGTGATGTGATGTGATGTGATGTGATGTGTTGTGATGTGATATGATGTGTTGTGATGTGATGTGATGTGATGTGATGTGATGTGATGTGATGTGATGTGATGTGATGTGATGTGATGTGATGTGTTGTGATGTGATGTGATATCATGTCATGTCATGTCATATGATGTGATGTGATGTCATGTGATGTGATGTGATGTGATGTGATGTGATGTGATGTGATGTGATGTGATGTAATATGATATAATGTGATATGATGTGATGTGATGTGATGTGATGTGATTTGATGTGATGTGATGTGATATGATGTGAAGTGAAGTGATATTAGGGGGTCCAGTCCAATCAAACCATTGTACTATGACCAAAGGGAAAGGTAGGAGAGAAGAAAGGGATAGGGGGATGGACTGGAAGGGGTTAAAGGTTCCCCCACTTCCCTGATCTTCCTAGTTTATTTTGGGAACTTGAGGACGTTAGGAAAAGGAAGAGTATGAGCTTCGCTTCACAATACATCGCTGCCCAATATGCGCCTTCTGCTTCTCGCGAACATGGGACACTGTCAGTTCAAGTTCACTGTCTGTTGTGTCCACGTCCTCGAAGCAGATTTGCATCTGAGGTCATCGATGATTCGCATGTTTGCCATATTTTGGTCATATGCATTGTGTCCTGTGATTGCTCCGAACATGAGACGCAGTGCTTTTCGCTCTAGTCAAAAGAGAAATTCCGGTCTTTTCTTACTCTATGTTGTAATAAAACACTTTGCCATTCTGCAGGATTCCAGTAAGAACCATTTTCCCACTGCTTGCATGGTTCTTGATTCTGTAGAACTGTATTGGCTCTGGTCTCACTGAATTACTCGCTGAGCCTAGATTATCCACTTTTTCGGTTACTTTTCTTTTCAATAGAACACCAAAGTGTACCAGAACCCATATTAGGGTTAGCTGATTATGTTTGTATGTTTTCAATGTTATTGAGGCAATCTTTAAATATTACTTTAATAACATTTTTATGAATATTTAATTCTTTAACTTACATTAAAAAATGTCTACAATTTTTTCGTGCGCTTTGAACCAAACGTTGTTATCAGTGAACTAAAAACTCTGCAAATTTTCAGCTTTTTTAGTTACACTCGAAAATGTTAACAACATTTTCAAAAAGTGAGCCGCAAAAACGCTGCAGTTAATGAGCGTAAAAACGCACACTGGCAGCAGCCACACACACACACATAGGCTGACCAAGCCGACAGCAACTGCCAGAAAACGTAAGCACGGCGCGCAAAAAGCTTTCAAGTGTCTGCCTCAAACGGCATTCATGTTAAATTGTCGGGAATTTAATGACAGTGCAGGCACACACACATCCACAACAATACACACACACACACACACACACAAACACAGACACAGAAGGAGAGTTGTATGCGTACTTTTGCAGTTTTATGATGCGTGCATTTATTTAAATTCTTATTTATTTTCATTTGCATTGTTTTTTGTTATTTTCCAAATGCCAAACGCACAGTTTTTGCTTATTTTGCTTATTAAAAATTTTTTTCATTTCGATTAAGCGAATTTGATTTTTTTTATTTTTTAACAGCGACAGCATTTTTGTTCATTGAATTTTTAAATACAAAAATCATATTTTTTCTTGCGCCAGGTTGCTGATCCTTGCCAAATGCGAATGTGTGTAAAATTTTTTTTTTAGCGGCAGCTTTTCATTGCTGCATTTTACCAGAAAATTGTTGTTTGTTGTTGTTTTTTTAATTACATTTTAACAATTTTTTGTTTTTATTCATGTGTGCGTGTGTTGGTTTAATTTCAGCAATAATGAAGAGAGTAAGGATTATAGAAAATGATTGAAAACTCAGTGCGGTTAAAATCTAAAAACATGGGCTTGATATGGTTGAAAATTATCAAACTTCATTTTATTTGCGTACACAACTGCATGGTTTTTTGTAACCTGATTCAGTCACCTCAGGTGTTCACCTCCGCATTAGGTTCGAACCCCCTGAAACTTATTCAAACCCTCATTACTCTAACTCCAATCTTTGCTCGGCCTCTATTTATCTTCAACCTAACCTCAATTTCAAGAAACATCACTAAACTTTAGCCCCTATCTTTCCTCGGCCTCTATTTATCTTCAACCTAACCTCAATTTCATAAAACTCCACTAAACCTTAGTCTGCCATCTTTGCTTAGCCTCTACTTATCTTCAACCTAACCTTAATTTCACAAAATATTACTAAACCTAATAAACAATCTTTGCTTAGCCTTGCTTGCTACTTGTCTTCAATCTCATCAAACTTTCGTCTGATGAGATTTTCAGTTTTTCTTTCGATTCATGTAGGCATTAAGATCGAACCGCCTGAAACTTATTCAAATCCTCATCATTCTAAGTCCAATCTTTATTTGACGATTAATTATCTGCAAACTAAACTCAATTTCACAAAACATCAATAAACCTTAGTCTCTAATCTTTGGTTGGCCTCTCAATTCAATTCAATCAAACTTTTAAATTACTAACCTCAGTTTTTCTTTCGTTTTATTTAGACATTAGGTTCAATTTCTTCAAACTCCCATCACTCTAATCTCAATCTTTACTTCGCTTCTATTTATCTTCAACCTAATCACAATTTTACTAAATTTCACCAAACCTTAACTCGTCTTATTTTAAATTCTTCATTCGTTCCGTTTTTTTTCATTTTATGTAGAATGTTCAAACCAACTTCAAATCTCTTCAAAATTTCATCACGCTAACCTCAATTTCTGCTTGGCCTCTACTTAACTTCAACCTAACCTCAGTTTCACTTAACATCAAAACACCTTACTTTAGCTTAACCGAAATCTTTCATCAAACTTTCTTTTTGCAAACCTCAGTTTTTCTTTTGAAACATTTTGCAAAAAAGATTCTCAATTGAATTCAATTTTTAATTAGTGCATTCCAAGAAATTCAGCACAAATACTTGCGACACATACGCAAATATGAATTTCCCCCGATTGCTGCGCAAAATTTCCATATTGTAGCAACAATTTCCATATTGTGTGATTACCACAACTGTACGACTGACATTTTCCAGTGCCGCGATTGCATTTCCACCACACAAAAGCCGGCAAAGCTGTGAAAGTGCAAAAAAGACGCGTGTGGAAAAAGTTTTCGCCTGAGAATAAGTGGGATGAACTTTTTTGTTCATCAAATTAAATTCGCTCGCACAGCGCACCCGGGCAACGCCATTTTAATGCTGCCAATTCCACCGCAAGCACAAACACACACACACAAACATACATTGCTGCGCTTTTGAAGCGCTGCACGCATTGCGTTTGGCGTTTCTTATTTCCGCCACGAATTGGCGCGCCCACTCTTACACGGCTTAGTTGTGCCACAAGTCACACCGGCACGCACCAGCCAGTGACTTTTGATGTGGTCGTTGTGCACGACTTGCACGACTTGGCAGGTTGCGCGCCGCGGCCGTGTGTTGGCGCCTTTGCCACTAATTCTTACATGCGCCCCAGCAGCACGACGCAGTCACACGCTAACACTCACACACACACAACACGCAGTTTTGCATTTTCCCATTTTACTGGGAACGACGGCTTAGCGTTTTTTCTCATTTGTTTTTGTTTTTTATGTATAGCTATGAGTTTATACATGACACATGTCAGTGAACTTTGCGTTGCTTAGATCAGGAACAAAAAAGAAGAATTAAAAGAAGAAAGTGGAGAGGGTAAACACAGTTGGCGAATGTAAAAATTTTAGATTTTCTGTAGAAATGCGAGCAGCTCAAAATGTCAGCTCAATTATTTAGTACAATGTGTGGTCGAAGTTAAGAGATGATTTTTCGAATTTCAAAGGAATTTCTTCATACCAATTCAAACTCAGCTATATTCAGAATCTTAACAGTGTGGCATACTTTCAGACGCAATTTTGTTTTGTTAAATATTGAGACCAAAACAAACGAACCCCGAAAACAATTATAAACCAAACCAATATACATTCTTACTCCCATAAAGGAAAATAAATCTAAATTTACTGCCAAAAGTGTGTGGCTACCGTGTAGGATGTAAACAATGTTAGATGAAAGCAAAAAAAGTCATAAATGTATCATGTGTAATACGGGTCGTATGAGTGATTTTATTAAAAAATTGAGCAGCATTTTAAATGAATTGGTGGAGAAAAGTTGAAAGACGCAGTTATTACTAACTAAACAATGTATACAAATATTATATGAAACTATTCATATATTTATTATGTGTAATACGGGTCGTATGAGTGATTTTAATAAAAAAATTAAATTCATTTTAAACGTTTAAATGAATTGATCGAGAAAAACTGAAAGACACAGTTTTCTATTACTAAATAAACAATGTATCCAAATATTATATAACAAATTTCATATATTTATTCTATGTAATACCAGTCGTATGCGTGATTTTAATAAAAAATGTAAAAGCATTTTAAACGTTTAAATGAATTGATCGGAAAAAGTTGAAAGACGCAGTTATTACTAACTAAACAATGTTTACCAATATTATATGAAAAATTCATTTATTTATTATATGTAATACGGGTCGTATGAGTGATTTAAACTGAAAGATTTTTTTATTTATTCTTAAGTATTCCTTCAGAGTGCACATAAACTTTCAATTTAGGCTAATTTGTGTTGGATTGTGTTTGAATTTATTTATTCAATTATCAGTACAGCAGCCTAAAGTCTAATGGAATTATATGGCGTAATAAACACATTTTAGCAACAAAAAAGTGGCATCTAACAACGTAAACACATTCTAACACCGATAATATAAATAAATAAACACTTTAATATACCATTAGACACACACCTAACACCCATACACATGCATACACATAACACCCACACAAAGACACACACACATACAAATACACAAACATGAAAACGTGTATTGGCCCATTTCTGCTCACTTAGTTAAAGTTTGCAAACTACTTGTGGCATTATTATCGCCAATCGATTTCCTCGCTGCAAATCCTACTTAGGTGTATGTGTAGTAGTGGGAGTAGATGTAGTGGTGAGGCCAGTGTCGCACATGCTAGGAAATTGCTTAATTATTAAAGCAAGAAAAACAACAAGCAAGAGCACCAACCACAGCAGCCAGCAACTATTATGTGCCAGTAAAAATACACAACTTTATGCTTCTACTCGTCTATGTACATATGTACGTAAGTCTATCTATTTGTTTATTTGTGTATGCGCGTGTTATCTTATACGATTTACTCAATATTTATGAGCATCTCTACTTGTGCATACTCTATGCCAAAGCCATCCAAGTCCGCTTATATGCGTATCCCATTTCATCTACAAACACACATAAATATACATACATGTGTTTGTATGTGATTGTCTGTATTTGTACGCGTAAAGCATTCGGTTTAGCTGCGCTAATTTACCAATTAATTCTAATGAAAATACGTTACGGCATTTTGCTATTCCTTGCACCATTTCTCTCAATCAATTTGCCAATATTTCTTTTTTCCTTTATTTCCTTTATTGCTGTTTGGATTTGTGTGGCATTTAAGGAGCCGTTCGAGTGTGTTTTTTTTAACGTGTGTTTTTCCTTTTGAAGTTATTGTCATTTTGTAACTTTATTTAATTTAAATATTAGCTAAATAATTTTGTATACAGATAGAAAAATTTAGGATTTGAAAGAATTGTAAGGGACTATGATAATAATTATAGTTGTATTACATTATAATTACGTTCCATTATAATTCATTAATTACAATTATTCACATTGAAGGTGTAACTTTATGTAGATTTCGAACAATTTATTGCTCTGAGATTTTACCAAAAGACATTTTGTATTTAATTTGTATTGACTAAGTCGAGATACGAACCCCAATCTATCGGGCTAGTGATCCCATACACCGATCACTGAGTCATGAAGGTGCATCGGCTTTAACGGTGCTTTTCGACCGAACACTTATTATAACAACCGACCGCTGGACTTAAATCGTTCTGAATTATTTAATATTTCACTTAATGTCATTTACTCATTGTTAATCTTAACCCTCTAGTTCCCAAGTTTTTAATCTTGTTAAAAAATTACCAGTGATAGTTTTGTGGTGGAGAAGTAATGTTTGTTCGGGGAAAAAAATTGCATGTCAATAGGAGGCGTGATAGAGGGTGTACAAAGTAGAAGGCCTACAGGCCTGCTTGAGAAACAAAGCCAAAAAAAATCCCATATGAAAATTTTTTTTTTTAATTAATTTAAATTTTTAATTGTTTTTAATATATGTAAACATAAATAGCAGGTAACAGTTTCAGTTCATACGCCTAATAGACATTAAATAAAAAGGGATAGGGCTAAGGCGAGGGGTAATGTGCCATGGGGTAGTTTATACACTGCTTTTTGGGGGTGTATAAACTAGGAAAACTAAAAACTTCGGTATAGGTATATATACATATATGGCGGTTCTTATTATTTTTAATGCCTTGTTATCTTTTCACACAAATGTCGACAAATCTACTCCATGAAATAAAGGACTAGGGGAGACTAGTTCTCTCATCTACCCCCACGGACTACGCCTTAGTATAAATTTTTGCAGTGACATGATCTTTTTTACATTGTGGTGTATCAAAATTTCGATTCAAATAGAAAAATAATGCTTAAATAGCGAAAAAATATCATCAATGGCCGTTAATTATTCACGCTTTTCATCCCAAGCAGGCCTACAGACACTCTAGGGTTTGGGTTAGGAAGGAGGAGTGTAACAACTTTTTTTCACAATTTTTTTTATTTTCTCAAAGAACACATTAACAGCTGCTCACCAGTAATTTTTGTAGTTTTATTGAGGCTCACAATTTATTTAAAATAATTTTTGTTTTTCACACAATTTCAAAAATTATTATTTGCTTACTTTCTCACGAAACTTCAACTCTGTCTTACAATTACTGCCGTTGTGCATGTGGCAGCGTTAACTGACTACATTTATTTTGTAAAGTGAAGATTCCCCTTTCCATACGTGTAAAATCAGCTATAAAAATCATAAGGTGTAATTTACAGAATTTTTTTAAGCTTAGGATGTCTACAGGCCTTCTTGGGAACTAGAGGGTTAAATATTAACTATGTTAAATATTTACTATTGTTGTATGCTAAATATTTTCCGCGGTATTTGTATATAGATAGAAAAATTCAGGAATTGAAAGCCTTGTAAGGGACTATGATAATAATTATAATAAAATTTATTAATTATATTAATTGAATAATTGTTCACATTGAACGTGTAACTTTATGTAGATTTCGAACAATTGCTCAGAAATTTTACCAAAAGACATTTTGTATTTAATTTGTATTGACTAAGTCGAGATACGAACCCCAATCTATCGGGCTAGTGATCCCATGCACTGATCACTGCGTCATGAAGGTGCATCGGTTATCGGTTAATCTTTACGAAAAACTTTACTCTTTTACTGAACTTACTGAATTTATTTAATTTTTCACTATTGAATTCATTTATTTCTTTTCAAATTCCAGGGATTCGCCATACTCTTCTGTTTCGTTATACGTGCCGAGTGTAGTTTGCGTGCGCCCCCTGGCGGCAGCAACAATAGCGGCACTTTGAAGAAAAAGCTCAGCTCCAGTAAAACCAGTCTGGATGACAACTACTGTACAGGGTCCATAAATAGTCCACTAAGTTGTAAGTAACGTATTCGAATCAGCTCATTTATAATAAATATTTTTATTTATTTTCTGCTTTCTTCGAATGTCCCATTCCTACACATCATTCAAATATCCCGATTTCTTTTTATACCCATTACTTTTTAGTACTTACTCATTTTTAGATATGAAGTATTTTTGTGTTGAAGCAATCACGTTTATCTACAGATTTGTTTAATGAATTTCTCTGTAGATCTCTTTAAAGATCTCACTGTAGATTTTTCTATAGATCATAAATCTCTCTGTAGATTTCTCTATAGATTTCTGTATAGACTTTCTATAAAACTCTCTACGGATTTCTCACTTTATAGATTGCTTTATAGATCTGTGCATAGATCTCCGTAAGGATCTTTCTATGAATCTCTCATATATCACTCTATACATTTCTTTATAGATCTCTCTGTATGTTTCTATATTTCTCCGTATAAATCCCTAGAAATTTCTCTATAGATCTCCCTATAGAGTTCTCTATAGTTCTCTGTATAGATCCCTAGAAATTTCTCTATAGAACTCTGTCTAGATCTCTGTAAAGATCTCTCTATAAATATCTCTCTGGATCTCTCTGTAGATCTTTCTATAGATCACTTTATATGTAGGTCTCTATAGAACTCTCTACAGATGTCTCTATAGATCTCTCTTTTAAGCTTTCAACAAATTTCTTTATAGATATGTGCATAGATCTCTGTAAAGATCTCTCTGTGAATCTCTAATAGATCACTTTATAAATTTCTCTACAGATCTCTCTGTATATTTCTCTATAGTTCTTTGTATAGACCTCTATAGATTTCTTTATGGAACTCTGTATAGATCTTTGTAAAGATTCCTTCAATTTTCTCTCACAGATCACTCTATAAATTTCTCTATAGATCTCCCTATAGATTTCTTTATAGTTCTCTGTATAGATCCCTACAGATTTCTCTGTAGATCTCTCCATAAATCTCTGCAAAAATCTCTCCATGATCACTCTATAAATTTCTCTATAGATTTCTCTATATATTTATCTATTGTTCTCTGTATAGATTTCAATAGATTTCTTTGAATTTTTTTTTCCATGAATCTCTCAAAGATGAGTCTATAGAAGTCTCTATAGGTCTCTCTACAGATTTCTCTATAGTTCTCTGTATATATGTATATCTATAGATTATATATTTATAGATCTGTGAAACTCTACATAAACCTCTGTAAAGATCTCTCTATGAATCTCTCATAGATCAGTGTATAAATTCCTCTATAGACCTCCCTATAGATTTCTTTATAGTTCTCTGTGCAGATCCCTGGAGATTTCTCTCTATAAACTTCTCCAGAATTCTTCGTATAGAACTTGCAATAAGTGCATTTCTGCCTTTTCGATGTGGTATCACCACAGGTACACTTGCTGTCCTTCAGATACACATAGACCAATTTCACCCATTGTGATGCCTCAGAATTTTAACCTACGTAGAACTAGAACAGTGCAGAACTTATTAGAAGGCATCTCAGACTCAGAATGTCAATATTAGAACTATCGGAGTGGTTCTCTGAGTAGAAAAGTCTTCTTGCACATTTGGCAAAGAGACGGACAGTGAAAGAAAAGATCTTCGTCCTTTATACGTGTTTCGGCAATTTCTGTGAATTATTAGACGTTGACTGAACTATCTTAGTTTTGAACTGAATTATATGAAATTTTTTAATTTTTCTTATATTATTTTTCTGTTTTTTCACCCTACCTAACACAACACCTTTTTGAATTGGCTTTCCTTTTTTGCATCTCTTCCATTCCTTTCAATCTGACACTTTCTACTTCTGTTTCAGTTCATTTTACATACCAACTCTCTCTTTAACTGGCTTCACTTGTTTCCATCTCTGCACTTTTTTCCTAAATCTCCTTTTGTTCAACTTTCCAACATTCTCTTTTTCATTCTACTTTAATCTTCTTTGTTCGATACATATCTTGTCGCAATTTCCTGCCACTTCTATTTCATTTCTATTTTATTAGTATTTTTGATTTTCTCTTTTCTTTCACATTTTCCATTGCTTCCTTCACTCTTATAATTTCTATTAAATTTCTCCTGTTATTTCTCTCCTTGTTTCAGTTTACGCCAGCCACGAAAAGGAGAAGGAAAACGAATGCGGCGCCCCACCGCCAGCACCCTCGCTCACCACTTTGTTGCCACCGCAACAAATTGAAATTTCCAGCGGTGTACAGCTGCCGCTCACCATCATCTCCAGTGCACCGCGCTGTCAGCTGCTGCCGGCCACAGCTGGCGCCGGTAGTGGCGCCGCTGGCAGCGTTAAATCCTTTCTGAGCGCTGCAACACTCGATCGCAAGTTGCCGCATGTGACGTGCTTGCAGGAAAGTGCCAGTGTCGGTGCTACGACGGGCATTGCCTCGCCGGCCACCAGGTGTTGCAACATATTAGGCGGCGGCGGCAGTGGTGGAAGCGCGACGGCCGCAATGGCTGGCAAAAGTGGCGCAGGTGCGGCGACGGGTGTGACTAGCGGCAACATAGCTTACTACGATGTCTACAGTGGCGCAACGGTGGGTGGCATGACGGGCAGCTTGCAGCGGCGTTCGGGCGCTGGTCAAGAATTTGTGGGCGTTGAAACGCTGGACATACTGCAGGGAGTGGCGGCAGGTATGTGGGAATTTATTTTAATCTTTTATTTATTTCTTGAAGGATTTTTTGGGCTGCCTAAAAGTATGCCATTAGCGGCAGCGATTACAAAGTAGTGTTTAAAGTCGGAAGTCATATTGTTGTTGCATACTTTTAGGCATGAATTATTTTTAACAAATATTTTAACATTGAAACGAGTTTTATTCCGTTGTTCTGCGCTTCGAACCCGCCGGCGCACTCTTCCGCCTAATGTAAGCCAGAGAAAGCTGAAAGCCAATTGGGCTTATAAATTTAAATTATTAAACTATAAAGTACGTAAACAGCGCATTAAATCTCAGCCAAGTCGAGCATAATAAAGACCCGCAGCGGCAGCGGCCATGGGGTGGAATTTTGTATGAGTGAAAACGAATCCCGATTTAAAATTGTAAATCCCTTAATTCCCTTTTTAAGGATAACTGCAAATGTCCTTTTTAAATATTTATGCAACAACACCAGCAACAACAAGCAACCAGCACTTTCGGCTGGCCGCCTGGCTGCTGGGCCAATATTGTGCGCACTCCAACGTCACCGCCGACATTTCGGGAGTGTTCCTAAGCACCTTAGTGTGGCCGAGGGTGCGCTCTCGTCCTGCCTCGCTTCGGCCGCTTAGCGTCGATTGTGCGCCCGCTGCCGCAGCGGCAGTAACCGTAACCGATCCGGCTCAAGCGTTGCAGCTCGGCGAGCCAACCGCCCAGCCGGATGTACAACTCAACTATAAAAATGAACATAAAAATGTGCTGTTTACATTTATATTCGTTCATGCGACGTGTGTGTGTGTGTCTCGCTGCAACTACACATCGATGTGTGCATGTGTCGACCTTGTATGTGTTTATGTTGTTTTCTTTCTGGACTTGAAACGACATTACAACATTACAAGCAGCGTACAACGTCAACAATCTTACCAACAGCCACCGTCACGGCCTCCACTTAGCCCCAGTCTTCTTCTTATTTTCTTCTTCTTCCCCATGCAGTTCGAGCGCGTGTTTTTGACATTGTCGTCTGTGGTTGTTGGTTGTTGTTATCGTGTTTTTCTACACATGTTTGCCACTTTCCGCATTGTAACTTCTATCCATGTGAGTCTACTTCACTCCCTGTTTTTCTCCTTTTTTCATATACCCGCCATTTTTCTTCTCCTCCGAGCACTGCCTTCTGCTGCTTCTACCTTCTTTTGTTAGTTGTTTGTGTATGTTTGTTTGTAAGCTTATTACTAGCTTCAACCAAAACTTTGCGCTCCGCTTCATGTCTTATACGTACTTTCACTCGTTGTTGTTGTTGCTGCAACTCTTATTCATATCTTAATTCTTGTTGTTGCCTTCTTATGATTATCTACATGGTGTCTCAACGGATTTCTACATTTTTGTACTCACACACGTAGCTGCTGATCAAACACACAAACTCGGCTATGCAAATGTAGCGCAAAAGCTAGTTGCTGCGGCTTACAAAGTTTGTGACATAGTGTCCCAAAATGTGTGACATGTATTTCAAGTAAATTAAGCTTATTGGAGTTACTTCATCGCTATGTGGTACTTAAAGTAAATAACCTAAAGTCCCTAATGTGTGTGACAAGCACTTTACTCAATGAAAAATTTCCAAAAACGTTATTTTCAATAAATGATTCTCAATAAAAAATTTTTTAACAAATTTTGCAATTTCAAATTTTTAAAAGCTATTCCAAAGTTTGTGACATAGTGTCCCAAAGTGTGTGACATGTATTTCAATTTGAGTTAATTTATCACTTTACCTTTACACTTAGATTGTGGAACTTAGTATCGCAAATGTGTGTGACAGGTTTTTTCTCAATAAAATTATTCCAAACAATGAAATGATTTTCAATGTGCACTTAAAAAACGTTCAAATCAAAATTAAAATTTCAAATGGTTTGGAGTTTAAATCAGGAGTTTGTGACATAGTGTCCCAAAATGTGTAACATGAATTTAAATCAAAAAAAGCTGATAATTGTTAATTTATCCCTCTTTGTACCACTTTAAGTACGTAGCTCAGTGCCCCATATGTGTGTGACAAGTACTTTCCTCAATTAAATGGTTATAAAGATTTTACGAGTTGTTCAAATCGTATTTCTATCGTTTGTGACTGTGGTTTTTAATGTATTTTTGTTACATAAATCACATTTGAACTCTTCATCTTTCTACACAACATTTAACTCTTTCAGGACGACTGTGATAAATCATCCCACCAAAGTGCAAACTCTCTTAAAAAATCTTCCAGTAACAAAAAACAATTTCAAGGTTTCTGACTATGAAAAATATAATTTTTAGCCTGATTTTTAAGAATTTGCAAACATTTCGACCAAGAGTATCTATGTTTTTCTAATAAAATTCCGTTTCACAAAAATTAATATGTGTAACTGAAGGTAGGTAGGTAGGTAGTGTGTGGCTGCTCCGAGGAGCACACTTAGGCCAGGCGGCCCATTGTGTAACTGAATGTCCCAAACATTTTTAACAAATACTTTACATAATACAATTATTTTAATCATTTTTTTTATATTGCAAAACAGAGTTCTGAAGTTTGTGACAAAATATTCTAATTGCATTAGATGTATTTCAATTGTATAAATTGTATTTGAACGAATTTGTAACTCTATACTGCCTTTTAAGTATAAAACTTAATGTCCATTTGTAATAAGTATATTGCGTACAAAAAGAGTTTTGAACAACTTAAAAATAGTCTCATACAGATTTCTGTAGTTTGTGACATAGTGTCCCAAACTTTGTGACACATATTTCAAGCAAATAAAGCATTTCTGAGATAGTTTATAGCTCTACAAAGTACGTGGCATAGCGTTTCAAATATTTGTGACAATTATATTATAGAAAACAGCTGATTTTGATGCGTAATGGGTTTTCTTACGACAATTTTGGTGTTATAAAATGAGAATATTATTACAGAAGTATACAGGAGGTGTAGGATTTTACAACTGAATCCAAATATGTTTAATTGTTTTTTATTCAGACTGATTTTTCATTACCTTTAGTATACAGAAAGTGTAAGATTTCACGACTGAAGTCGTTGTAATATTTCCATCCAAGCTCTTCTTACACAACTGTCTCACTCGATGCCTTCACCCTATTGCGATGTTCATGTACAATGCCACACGAACCACGTGACAAGTGGCTGGGTAACAGCTCCAATGCTGCTTGCATTCTGTCTGCCTTTTCTTGTTGTCTTGCTTACTTCTGTATGTTTTCCTTCCATTGTTGTGAAGTGGATAAAAATAAATTCGCTGTCATTGCCAGGATAAAATGCTTGAGAAAAATTCTGTGCTTACGCCAACCGCAACAACAACACCCATACAAACAGCTAAAGCAGCAGAAATTATTTATTAATAGTTTTTCTGCTGCAGCTTTTAGCGCACGCAGCAATGGTCATTCGTGCCGTACGGAAGTTTAAGCAGATTAAATGTTGTTGGGCGGTGTTTTTGTGGCATCATCTTCGTTCAACAATATGTTTTGGTGAAGTGGAAAGGCGGAATTTATTTGGCGTTAGCAACGGGTTTCTAGTTGTAGTGGCACAAAGTATTCCAAATACAAAAATTGAATTAATGTTTCGAATTTTTGTATAGACTGTTTCTTAAACTAACATTTTCACCAAAACTCTGTTCTTCTTTCCTTATGCGCCCACAGACAGCATCATTGGCATACGCACCAGCGGCATGTTGCCACTCGGCGCACACTACCACCAGCAGCAACATGCGCCGCTCTACCATCCGCAGCATGCACAGCAACATGTTGCGCAACATCACACATCATATCTGGATGCGACAATGTTGCCCACGGCCATTGTTTCCATTAGCGGCCTAACGCCGGTCATCAGCTATGCGCAGAACAGCTACAGCAGCAGCGGCAACAGCAGCGCGGCTGTCACCACAGTCAGCACGACCACTGCCACAACGCAAACACCCAAAGCGCAAAAGCGTGTCACCATCATGGAGCCGACCACGCACACCTCCTTCGATCCGCTGCTGCCCACCATGGTGGCCGTTTCGAGCGCCGCCACATCGCACCATCTGCTGCTCGGCTCACCAACACCGATTATCACCATCACCAGCAGTGCTGCCGGCGAATCGAATGCCACCACAGTTGTGGCTGCGGCTGCTGACAGTCAGCTAGCCGCCGCGGCCACGCCAAACGCCAACGACACTGCCGCTGCGGCTGCATCCTGCAACAGCTCGCCGGACGACGAGAATTCCATGAGCGGCATGCTCGATCGCATCACGCACGATTTGGATTATCTGCTCAATCGGACCAACGAGGTGCCGCCACAATCGCCGACAACGGCAACCAGTGTCGGTGAAATTGTGGCCATCACAACGACAGCAACCACAACGGCGGCTGCTGTTGCCAGCAAGAGTGACAATGACTCCAGCGAGCAATTGTAGTAAATTGCTGGCAACAGTAAGAAAGAGACAGAGTTAGTGTTAGTGTTTAGGTTAGCACTAAGTTAGCGTTAACTTATTGTGGAAAAACTGCAGCTTTTGATTGTGTAAAATAATTGTAGATTTTTTTTTAATTGTATTCAATTTTCAACAATCACTGAAAATATTTCATAATTGAAAAGTGCGCAAAGGTTGTCAGTGTAAATAGGAAAATACAGTTAGATTTCATAGTTGCTTAGAGTAAATGAAAGTTGGCATAATGGAAGAATGAGGATGAAAGATTGTTTTGTTGTTTTGAGTCGTAATGACTTCTCTTGACTGCTTGACTGTTTTTGATAAAAGTTCAGCTGTGTGCGAAATTAATTCTGTATATTCTTTGCCTACAGTGAGGCCATCACAATATCATATGAACTAAATATAGTAGTTATGAAAGATTATGAATGCGTTATCTATGTTGGCAACTGCTTTAAAGTTATTTCTGCCTTGTTGAAATAATTCTTAGCTCTGTTGTTATAGCTTTAATTTTTTTGTTCTAACGCTCACTCTATGTAAATAGTAGTAAATAACACCTACAAAATCAACATGTAAATTACTACAATGTACTTAAATTGTGTATTTTCAATCAAAAGTAGCGCACGGTTGGCATTTAGAGACGGAAATTATTGATGATCAGCTTTTCAATGGTGTTGTTAGCTTTCTAAGAAACTCGGTACAACACTCCGAGATTGACTTCAAAAGCAAGTAGTCACATATCTTAACCTCTAATGAGCGTTTAAGTGCTGAACAAATTCAAATCCGAAGCATAAAAACATTGAAATTCGGTTCAAACATTAAACAACTTTAATCCTTTTTTTACACCTGAGTCTGGTCAAACCTATTTTGTTTTTAAACAAAATTTTTCAGATTTCCTGATTGACTATCATTTTAAAAGTCCATGATATTCTTGAGGTAACATATCACAAAATAATAATACATATTTCAAGTTTTGTTTCTTTGTCAAATTGTAGTTGCATTCGTATCACCCAAAATGTGACCACATGCCATGTTTCTTAGACATGATTTAGTGTTGTTTGGAGATTCATAATAATGGATTCTCGATGCTGAAGAACCTCTCCCAAAAAATTTTAGGGCTATAGTGGATTTAAATGGCGTCGCATTGAAGTCTAAGTTCACAAAAAAGCAGGTAAATTCGACAAATTGCTCCTCAGCTGCTCAGTAGTTGCTCTTAGAGGGTTAAAATCCATGACTGACCCCCACTAGTTTTTTCCACTGAACATTTCTTTCAAAGATATTTATACCTCAACTCCAACCCTTAATGGGGCTCCCATACAAAATGATCGTTTTTATAAAATAGGCTCCAACTGCTCCCAGGTTGCCCCCAGATTTGCTAAATGTAAGACCGACACTAATTTATTTTCCCCTCCGAATATTTCTTCCAAACATACCTACCCTTTTTCTCCAAGTCTTAAGGGGCTACCATACAAAATTGGCCATTTTTTATGGAATTGGCTGCCCACTTGTAAATGTAGTAAGTTAGAAAACATTGTATCTCGCAAACTACTGAACCCATTTGAATTATTTATACAGCGATCAACAACATTTTTGAGTACAAAAAATACCAAAATCAATGAAGGTTCAGAAATTCACCACCAAAGGGCGTCTCCCATACAATCGGAGTTGTTAGGTTGTCAACTTTTGGACTTCTACGAAGCAAAAATTAAAATGTATTGAATGAAAAATCTAAATCATGTCTAATGTAGATACATATAAGGTGTCCCAATAATAGTGTACGATTTAAATTTTATGGCATTTTGTTTCTGTGCCAATGGCAACTCTGAAATTTTACAGTTGTCGTGTACGTTTGTTCCGATTATTAAAAATGGAATAATACTGCCATCAACCATCTGGAAGTTACCACCTCCAAAAAGGCTGAAATTTACGAAAAGCTTTAACATGGAAGATTAAAACAAAGGTTGCACAAAAGATCAAAATGGTCGTAGTGCACTATAGCCTATATAATAAAAATAAATATAAAAATTATAATAAAAATGGAGCACTACACAAAGAAAGAATACGTTTTCATGGTGAAAACAATCCATTAATTGGGGCAAAAATTTCCAGGCCGAATCATCTTTCAAAATTCTTGCCAATTTCTTTCTTTGGGGTGTTGCGAAATCTCTGGTCTATGCAAATAAACCACAAACAATTCCTGAGCTCAATGCAGAGATCCACGTCTGAACGTTGAAATTGAACCACATCTTTGTCAAAATTTCATCGAAAATTAAAAAGAAAAGGCCTGAGATCAATCAATCTTAATATTCACCATTTCATTCTATTCACGTTTTGATTCAACTTTTAATAAGTGAGTTGCTGTCTCAAGGTATATTTTTTTTTTATCAAAATTAATGCCGACAACGAAGTAATAGACGAGACTGACTTAGAACTACCATCAGTTCAAATCATGTTTTGATTCATCTTTTTATGAGCCAGTTGCCGATATTTTAACCGATACTTTTGAAAGAGAAGGAAGTACAAAAGGCAGAATCAAACGGGGAGTGATGAAGATCAAACATTTATTTCGAATGAGAATGAAACATGAGACATAGAACACACAGAACCAAGCATTAACCCGAATATGCCGGAATTATTTTTTTCTCGAATTTCCCGAAAACATGTTTTGACCGATTTAATATGAAGCATAATTAAGAAAATAAATTTTTTGAGTGAATGTTTGGTGTGACCAGGCGCTACCAGGTTAAATTGATGGCCCATAGCTGACTGGCTTTTCTTGCTTTGCTTTGTTTGAAAATGTATGAAAGTTGACTCAGTGGTAACTCTAATGTTTCAAAATAGCCGAAATTTCTATTAAGCGGAGCTTTAAAAACTGTAATAAAAAAAGTACGCAAACAGCAAAATTCAAGCAAAAATGTTTGCTGATTGACGAAATTCAAAAATGTTGATGTAGGTATTTGGAATAAATTCAACGTCGTAATAGCAAACAAAATGATTTTTTGGTAGGAAAAGCTTTGCTAGAAAATGCTAGTTTCAGGCCAACTATCACATCTTTGAAAGTTCAGCAAAGCCAAGGTAAGCAAAAAAAGTTAGTCAGTATTGGCCATTTTCTTCAATAGTACGAAAGGACTTTGACAGTGATGAATTCGTTGGAGATGAGAAGCATCGATGTGCGCCTGAAGCAAAGAGCTAAAAGTAAAATATTTAATGACAAAAATTATTGTCAGCTCAACCTAAATAAACCTGTATTTACTTTTGAAACATTACGAATTATACTGGAAATCTAGTTATGGTAGGTTGGTAGTTTCAACTGGCTGGCCAAGAATGCCCTTTGTGGATTCTTAGCGACACTAGACGGAGATCCTTTCATGTGTTGTTTTTATAGAAGTTTCGTTACACTGAAAACAAATTAAAACTCTGTTGCATTTATGATACAAAAGATATAGACAAAAGACATAAAATCACGTCCCTTTCAAACATTCAAATACCTTAACCCTTTCGAACCCAACGTTGCAAATTCACCTATTTGTCATCTTATAGCAAAAGCTACGATTGATTTATGGGTTTAATTTAAGTAGGCACCAACAAATTAATATTTTTAGAAGTGAATTCAAAGCAAATTACATAAATTTTACTGTTATCCCCAAAATAGTTTCCAATAACACTGATCAACAGCAAAATTGCTTTTCTGGGTTTGACATCAGTTCTAGGGTAATTAGGGAGCGCTGATTTCGAATCCGCAAACCGTTTTTAAAACTTAGTTTCCGTTTTCGCAAAAAATGGGCGTGTAACTTTTTCGGATTTTCCCTGAATTTTTTCACGTTTGGGATTGTAATTTCTAAACCAATAAACCGGTTGACATGATTTTCTCTTTGTGGCATTTACAACATCTCACGGCTTCTTTTCCAATGTAATTTATTTCTATAAGTTTTAAAAATCCGCGGCAATCGGACCTCAAAGTTGGAAAATATGGAATTTTAAGGCGTTTTCTTTGATGGTCAAAAACATGCACATTTTTCGTAAATCAAGTATCAAGTTAGGTGTTAAATGAAAGCGGAAACATCAAGTAATAGAACACAGCCAAATTATTTGGTGTGATTCCCATTCTCATCAAAATAATAGCAAAAATGTATCATAGTAATTTTCATCATTTCTCATACTT
>OZ057399.1:82776382-82944038 GCA_964056695.1 Melieria picta | reverse complement strand
AAAGAAGAAAAAATTAGAGAACTTTTTAATTTGACGTTTTCTTTCAATGTAGATACTTTTTTTTTTAATTTTGGCTGCAGTAAATGAAGAAATATTCAAATTTTCGTTGTATGTTAAAGTAATTATTACAGCCATAGCGATGTGGTTGCTCTCATAGAAAAACACTCTAATTTTAACTTTCCCCAGTAAAAACCTGTAGCGAAAGGGTTAAGAATGTCCTTATCCAAGGTTTTCTGTAACGAATTCTTAGGTCAAGTTTAAAAAATTCAGAAAATTTCCCCCTCCCTCCCTTAAAATACAGAAAATACAAAATTAAGCTCTGTTAGGTGAACGTTTATGATTTCAAAGTAAGTACTAGAAATTTGTACAAGTTGTAGTTTTCCTTCATTTTCTGTTTCCTTTTTTCAACACCGTACGAAAGGACTTTGACAGTGATGAATTCGTTGGAGATGAGAAGCATCGATGTGCGCCTGAAGCAAAGAGCTAAAAGTAAAATATTTAATGACAAAAATTATTGTCAGCTCAACCTAAATAAACCTGTATTTACTTTTGAAACATTACGAATTATACTGGAAATCTAGTTATGGTAGGTTGGTAGTTTCAACTGGCTGGCCAAGAATGCCCTTTGTGGATTCTTAGCGACACTAGACGGAGATCCTTTCATGTGTTGTTTTTATAGAAGTTTCGTTACACTGAAAACAAATTAAAACTCTGTTGCATTTATGATACAAAAGATATAGACAAAAGACATAAAATCACGTCCCTTTCAAACATTCAAATACCTTAACCCTTTCGAACCCAACGTTGCAAATTCACCTATTTGTCATCTTATAGCAAAAGCTACGATTGATTTATGGGTTTAATTTAAGTAGGCACCAACAAATTAATATTTTTAGAAGTGAATTCAAAGCAAATTACATAAATTTTACTGTTATCCCCAAAATAGTTTCCAATAACACTGATCAACAGCAAAATTGCTTTTCTGGGTTTGACATCAGTTCTAGGGTAATTAGGGAGCGCTGATTTCGAATCCGCAAACCGTTTTTTAAAACTTAGTTTCCGTTTTCGCAAAAAATGGGCGTGTAACTTTTTCGGATTTTCCCTGAATTTTTTCACGTTTGGGATTGTAATTTCTAAACCAATAAACCGGTTGACATGATTTTCTCTTTGTGGCATTTACAACATCTCACGGCTTCTTTTCCAATGTAATTTATTTCTATAAGTTTTTAAAAATCCGCGGCAATCGGACCTCAAAGTTGGAAAATATGGAATTTTAAGGCGTTTTCTTTGATGGTCAAAAACATGCACATTTTTCGTAAATCAAGTATCAAGTTAGGTGTTAAATGAAAGCGGAAACATCAAGTAATAGAACACAGCCAAATTATTTGGTGTGATTCCCATTCTCATCAAAATAATAGCAAAAATGTATCATAGTAATTTTCATCATTTCTCATACTTGTTCCTCAAAAAATTAAGGGCCTCAAAATATGCTCTTTTCTATGTTCCATTTACAGTCTGGAATACAAGCAACAAACAAAAAATTTTGAATTGCTCAAAACAAAACAAAATTAAAAACTTTGCATATTTTGAGGCCCCAAATTTTTTGAGGAACAAGTATGAGAAATGATGAAAATTACTATGGTACATTTTTGCTATTATTTCGATGAGAATGGAAATCACACCAAATAATTTGGCTGTGTTCTATTACTTGATGTTTCCGCTTTCATTTAACACCTAACTTGATACTTGATTTACGAAAAATGTGCATGTTTTTGACCATCAAAGAAAACGCCTTAAAATTCCATATTTTCCAACTTTGAGGTCCGATTGCCGCGGATTTTTAAAACTTATAGAAATAAATTACATTGGAAAAGAAGCCGTGAGATGTTGTAAATGCCACAAAGATAAAATCATGTCAACCGGTTTATTGGTTTAGAAATTACAATCCCAAACGTGAAAAAATTCAGGGAAAATCCGAAAAAGTTACACGCCCATTTTTTGCGAAAACGGAAACTAAGTTTTACAGGCATGTGCTGCAAATCGCACGATTTCAAATCGAAATCGGAATTTTAAATCGTACGAATTTTTGGGGGGTGTGCTACAAAACGGACGATTTGACTTCAATTCGAAATAAAATTCAAGCTGATTTTTTTGTTGACGTCTATACAATTTTTTGTCGAAACGTTAACAGAAAATTGAATATCTTACATGATGAGCATTTTCTTTGCGAGTTTGATGTATTTAGAAGAAAAAGAAAGAAGAAAAGTGGAAGCAGTAAAACGCCGCATTTTGAGAGACCATTCCAACCCACCGCACATGTCGGAATCTCACTCTCTCTAATTTTCTTATTTTGGCTAACAACGTAGATTGGAATTTTTGCAGGTTTTGTTATGTTAGGTTAAGGTGGCTGTCTTGGCATGGGACTTGGCGAAAGTAACACTTAGGCCACGGAATGGGCCCGTTGTGATACCACAAGTTTAGGGCCTGTCTTACTGCCGAGATGACTTACTGTCGAGATGACTATTCAAGCCATTTTGAATTGTGTTTGATGTTGTTGAAGAAAGGAGAGCCTAGGGCTTTCCATCTTCGTCTAAATAGAGCCGGGCAGTTGCAGAGAAAATGACTAATAGTTTCCTCCTCCTCTTCAGGATTGCGACGACCGTGCCAATGTGCTCTTGGATTAAAAACAGGCCAGAGCTGTTTGGTAATGGTACAAGTGTTCTCCTCCAAGGAGCAGATTTTTAGCTTGGTGTTGAAATACGGGGGGGGGGGGGGGGGGGGGGGGGCTGGTGCCACGTCTGCAAAGCTGATAAGCGCAGTTACCAGTTACTGCTGTTTTTGTGGCGCGGTACCCAGGTAAGGGTATTGTTGTACACATGTCCTAAGTCATTTAGTGGGGAGCGGCAAAGAGCAACCACTTTCGATGTGGTTAAGACCTTCTTGAGGGCTTTAATTGCTGCCTGGCTGTCAGCGAAAAGACGAACCATACCCCCCTACTCTGCCATCTAGCTTGGAGCTGTCTGTATAGAAACCGTGTCTTATTCCCACTCCTGTCTACGAGGTATGAGAGTTGAGAATTTAGAGTCGAACAGATATGATGGTAGCGAGTAGTATATGTTGTCAGGTGAACAGCCTAGGATCCGGCAGTAAATCAGTACGAATCCATCTTTTGATGGTATTTAGTCTCACTGCAGAGAGGGTTGCAGCTTGTTTACCGAAGAGGTCAACAGGAAGAAAGTGGAGCAGGGCGTAGAGCCCTCTGGATGGTGTTGATCGAATGCTCAAGTTATTATGACCGCCGCCGATCTTTGGACTGAGTCCAGAAGTTTCTGGTTAGCCACATTATCCAGGGCAGTCCACCATACTACTGCTCCATAGAAAAGAATGGGCCTAATCACGGAGTTGTAAATCCAGTACATGATACGTGGTTGGATACCCCATTTCTTGCCAACTGCTCTTTTGCAAGAGTACAGTGCAACAGTAGAGGAGTTGTAACGATCTTGGTTAACAGGTTGTGAACTATGTCCAATATCGGCCTGCATAGTTTCATGTTAGTCAGTGAGCCAGTAATATTGTTGAAAGCTCCCTCAACATTTTCACGTTCAAAATTTCTTTATAAGTTGAAACGCAAATAGAATATCAGCCGTTTTCTAATCGCAACGAAAACGGAATTTCGGTTTTCTGGCACATATCATTTCAAACGATTTCGTTTTCGAAAATTGACGAAATCAAAACGAAATTGAGCACACTCTATCACGTTTTCGCTCCGAATTTGAAACGAAAACGATTTGTAGCACATGCTTTTTAAAAACGGTTTGCGGATTCGAAATCAGCGCTCCCTAATTACCCTAGAACTGATGTCAAACCCAGAAAAGCCGACCAAAAGTCGAAATTTGTTGCCCTGTGTAATTTGCAGCCATATCAGGGAAAGTTTGTGTTCTAATTGAAGTCTAAGAATTGGGTGCGTTTGATCAAAATCCTGTTTCTTTAACAATGGTTAAATAAAATCAAAAAGTGGTAATTTTGTATTTTTTCATGAACATTAAATAATTTTTCTGCAATTAAAAAATATTGATACAAAATTTATTTAACCCGTTTTAAGCTAAAATTGTTCAAAAGTAAACTAGCTCTAGAACTCTAACAAAGAGGCGTGACGACTTCAAATATCGTGTGCACACTTCTTACGCAAGTGTTTCAAGTGTTAGGTAAAATTCGGGGTCGAAAGGGTTAAAGATTCCCATACTATACCATTGAGTGTTGACCTTCAATTGTTATACCGTCGAAATGCCAACTCACACAGACCGCGTCAGAAAAAGAGAGAAATGTGTGATATACAGGCATGTGCTGCAAATCGCACGATTTCAAATCGAAATCGGAATTTGAAATCGTACGAATTTTTGGGGGGTGTGCTACAAAACGGACGATTTGACTTCAATTCGAAATAAAATTCAAGCTGATTTTTTTGTTGACGTTTATACAATTTTTTGTCGAAAAACAATTTTTTGTCGACGTTAACAGAAAATTAAATATCTTACATGATGAGCATTTTCTTTGCGAGTTTGATGTATTTAGAAGAAAAAGAAAGAAGAAAAGTGGAAACAGTAAAACGCCGCATTTTGGGAGACCATTCCAACCCACTGGACATGTTGGAATCTCACTCTCTCTAATTTTCTTATTTTGGCTAACAATGTAGATTGGAATTTTTGCAGGTTTTGTTATGTTAGGTTAAGGTGGCTGTCTTGGCATGGGACTTGCCGAAAGTAACACTTAGGCCACGGAATGGGCCCGTTGTAATACACAAGTTTACGGTTTGTATTACTGCCGGGATGACTTACTGTCGAGATGACTAGTCAAGCCATTTTGAATTGTGGATGAACTCAAGCAAGTTTTTGATGTTAGCTGAACTGAGGTCATTCAAGTTGTTGAAGAAAGGAGAGCCTAGGGCTTTCCATCTTCGTATAGATAGAGCCGGGCAGTTGCAGAGAAAATGACTAATAGTTTCCTCCTCCTCTTCAGGATTGCGACGACCGTGCCAATGTGCGGGGGAGGGGGGTGGTCCCACGTCTGGAAAGCTGATAAGCGCAGTTACCACTGCTGTTTTTGTGGCGCGGTACCCAGGTAAGGGTATTGTTGTACACATGCCCTAAGTCATTTAGTAGGGAGCGGCAGAGAGCAACCACTTTCGATGTGGTTGAGACCTTCTTGAGGGCTTTAATTGCTGCCTGGCTGTCAGTGAAAATGCGAACCATATCCCCCTACTCTGCCATCTAGCTTGGAGCTGTCTGTATAGAAACCGTGTCTTATTCCCACTCCTGTCTATGAGGTATGAGAGTTGAGAATTTAGAGTCGAACAGATATGATGAGGTGAACAGCCTAGGATCCGGCAGTAAATCAGTACGAGTCCATTTTTTGATGGTATTTAGTCTCACTGCAGAGACGGTTGCAGCTTGTTTACCGAAGAGGTCAACAGGAAGAAAGTGGAGCAGGGCGTAGACCCCTTTTGGATGGCGTTGATCGAATGCTCAAGTTATTATGACCGCCGCCGATCTTTGGACTGAGTCCAGAAGTTTCTGGTTAGCCACATTATCCAGGGCAGTCCACCATACTACTGCTCCATAGAAGAGCCTAATCACGGAGTTGTAAATCCAGTACATGATACGTGGCTGGATACCCCATTTCTTGCCAACTGCTCTTTTGCAAGAGTACAGTGCAACAGTAGAGGAGTTGTAACCATCTTGGTTAACAGGTTGTGAACTATGTCCACTATCGGCTTGCATAGTTTCATGTTAGTCAGTGAGCCAGTAATATTGTTGAAAGCTCCCTCAACATTTTCACGTTCAAAATTTCTTTATAAGTTGAAACGCAAATAGAATATCAGCCGTTTTCTAATCGCAACGAAAACGGAATTTCGGTTTTCTGGCACATATCATTTCAAACGATTTCGTTTTCGAAAATTGACGAAATCAAAACGAAATTGAGCACACCCCATCACGTTTTCGCTCCGAATTTGAAACGAAAACGATTTGTAGCACATGCCTGATAGTTATATGAAATATAGCAAACAATATACTATATCTATCCTATATAGAAGCATATACATATACATATATATATAAATTAAATTAAACTTACTACAACTAAGCATTCATTATATGACGAGCAGTGATTCAAAACATACAGAAATATTCATAAATAGTGAATGGGCGACGAATTCACTGCAAATTCTCTTACAAATCGTTGCAGAGTGAACTAATTAAGGCGCCCCCAAGTCAACAACAACAACAACGCGCAAGTACTTGTAAATGTTTACAATACGTAAGAAAATCAAGAATTTACTTATACCTAAACCATTTACCAATTAAGTAATATGAACTAATTAGCTCTAGAAATACTTGTTCAAATGCATTTACTGATTCCCGCGCTCGAGATATTCCAACAACATTTGTAACAATTAACTCGTCACAACTAGTCCCACACTCATTGTAAGCGTAGTTAGCATTGAAAATTTGTAAAGGAAGCAACCGAGAGCCGTGTTGAACGGGCGTATTACTAAGAATTGCATTGATTTACAATTTTTTCCAACTCATGAATTTAACAGTTAGTTGTGTAAATTTCAAATCTCATTCCATGCTGTAAAATCAAAAAACCAAAACAAAAAACACACACAAAAAATCAACTTAATGGAAACAAATAAGCTAACAAAATGCAAATGGAAAGCATTTTTAAAAGAAACCAAACAAACTCAAAACTTTCAATAAACATTTTCAAGACTCTTTGTTATAGAAAAAAAGAATATTTCAATTTAAATGCAGTTTTATTTGTCACACAATCCAACACAAAGTATAATTTTCAGCTCGCCTCTGCTGTGCCGCTGTCACTGTGTGGTTTTGAGGTTTCTTGTCGTTCAGAATTTATGGGTAATGCGTTGTTGTTTTTTTCAATGTTATGCAAATAAATTAGGAAATATATTACAGCAACAATTAGACATTGCATATACACACGTTTACATATACAAAACAAACTCTACAAATACAAATATTCAATACAAAAAGCAAAGTTAGAGCGCGGCCAGCGCTCAAAACTTGGTCACGTGTCCCGCAAAGTAGGTGACGTCACGACTGCGTATGGCAAAGTAGAATGGATGATCGGCGCGGAAGAACTTGTGACGTGTATCCATGGAGTTGCTGATGACAATTGGCTTGTGGGCTAGGAGAAAGAGAGAACAAATCGAGGTTCAATATTCGAGCAAAGACTATGGAATAAAAACAAGTACAATGGTTGTATAAATATTTCAGTGTTTTTAATAAAAGTAAGTTGAGATGTACTCGATGCTTTAGTTTGCTGACATTGCATGAAGCTGTTGGCAGGTTTTTGAAAAAAAATATTAAAAATTTTGGTACAATTTTGAAAATATTTCTGGCTTTGTAATCGTTTTGCTATTTTATTGCCATATGGCAACATGGTACTTTGTGGACGTCTGAAACCTCTATGGTTTCAAGAATACATTTTTTATTGGTCTTTAGAATAGTTTAAATTTTTAGGAATAATACAAAACTAATAAACTGAATAATTCAGTTCAGAGAAGAGAAGTGTAAGTAAGGAAGTAAGTAAGTAAGAAGAGAAGTGTGCACGGTTTTTTAATGTTATATAAAAGAAAAAGCAGAAAAAAATTAGAGAGAATTTTAATTTTTTTTAAATACGTAATTACAAAAAAAAAGTTTTTTAGATGGTCTTCATAAAAAGTTCCTTCTTGTAGAAACTCTAACGAATCCAACTATGTCATCATGCAATTACTTTGTAGCCCTTGACATCACCAAATCTTAAACTAACTTTAACCTCGAACGTAATAACCTCAAAACTGATCTCTGAATGTATCCAAAAAATCAACAAATAAAAAACTCAACAGATGTAAAAGCACATATAGAAAAGACCAACGCGAACTGAAAGCTAATACAGCTAAAAAGAGGTTAAAAGAGGCCCGAAAAAGGTAGGATTAGCTGGTCCTATCATCTCTTGTTGCAACCAACTGTAGAAGATGCACTCAAAGTAGATGCAACTGGAGAGAACTTTTGCGACAAGCCTTAAGCCGGCAACGGGTTGTTAAGTAAGTACAGCTGACACTTAACACAGATGAAAGAGGTCTGAACAGTACGATTGTGGGCCTGAACATAGCAGTGGATTAGGCGCTTCAGCAGTCAAAGGTCTGGTCGACAATTGGATAATCTAAAGGCACCACGAGAGGCAGTTAGGGATGACCAACTATCGAACAACGAAAACACTGAAGTCAAAACATTCCAAGACTAAATCAAAGAACTTTTAGATGGCTGACTGCATTGCAAATCGGACACAGTAACTTCTGGATACATCTTTAAACAATGGAATAATCTAAAGGCACCAAGAAAGAGAGTCTCGGACGACTTTGAAGAAGCTATTAGACAGTGAAAACAAAAAGGTTCCAAGACTTAAACGAGGGGCTCTTTTTTAGGCTAACTGCATTGCTAATTGGACACAGTAACTTCTGGATACATCTGGAACGATGAAACAATGAAATATCCTGAAGGCATCTCGAAAGGTGGATTTGAATGGCCAACTATAGACAGTCTCGATCGACTTTCGAGAAACCATTAGACAGTTAAAACAAGTAGGTTCCAAGACTAAGTCGAGCTGTTATAAGGCTAACTGCATTACTAATCGAACACAGTAACTTTTGGATATATTTAGAACGGCGAAACAATGGAATAATCTGAAAGCACCACGAAATGTGGATTTGAATGGCCAACTGTAGACAATCTCGATCGACTTTAAAGAAGTCATTAGACAGTGAAAACAAGATTTGGAACCTTCTTGTTTTCACTAAATCTGGGAGACTAGATCGAAGAGATTTTATAGGACTAACTGCATTGTTAATGGAACACAGTAACTTTAGAATACACCCAGCATGTTTAAATCTTGTTAACCCTTTCGCTATTTTGTTGCCATATGGCAACATGCTACTTTGTGGACGTCTGCATCCTCTATGGTTGCAAGAATACATTTTTTTGTTGGTATTTAGAATAGCTTGAAGTTTTAGGAAAAATACTAATTTAATAAACTGAATATTTAAGTTTAAAGAAGAGCAGTATACACGTTTTTTTATGGTATATCTTGACATAGTAAAGAAAGAAGAAAAAATTAGAGAACTTTTTAATTTGACGTTTTCTTTCAATGTAGATACTTTTTTTTTAATTTTGGCTGCAGTAAATGAAGAAATATTCAAATTTTCGTTGTATGTTAAAGTAATTATTACAGCCATAGCGATGTGGTTGCTCTCATAGAAAAACACTCTAATTTTAACTTTCCCCAGTAAAAACCTGTAGCGAAAGGATTAAGAATGTCCTTATCCAAGGTTTTCTGTAACGAATTCTTAGGTCAAGTTTAAAAAATTCAGAAAATTTCCCCCTCCCTCCCTTAAAATACAGAAAATACAAAATTAAGCTCTGTTAGGTGAACGTTTATGATTTCAAAGTAAGTACTAGAAATTTGTACAAGTTGTAGTTTTCCTTCATTTTCTGTTTCCTTTTTTCAACACCCCCTCACTCACCTGTCACGCTTGAGGCCTCCGAGCCCGACTCGTTCACCTCGATGCACACTTTGTGCAGTACGTCGGCCATGTGCAGCGCCTCGGGGCAGTTTTCGTGGAGTAAATTTTTGAAATTTGCCTCTTTTGTGAAAATGGTGGAGATGCCCAGCTGAAAACGACCAACACATCATTAGCGAAAATTACACGCTCCATTAGTGCAATTCGCCGCGACTCACCTGCTCGAGGCACGGCCGCAGGCTGCACTCGAAATCGATGCGGAATTTCGGCAGCAGCACCTGCACGCTCTCCATCTGCATGCGCTCCATGAGCGCGCCCAGGTCCAGCGTGCCCAGTTGCCGCTCGAGTGCCGCCAGGCCGTCGCGCTGATTCGGCAGCACCAGCAGCATGGCCAGCTCGTCGTCGTCGTCGCTGCCCAGCTCGTACGGCAGCTCGATGCCGCGCGCGTCCAGCTCGCGAAACTCGCCATACTTCACAAACATGTCGTCGTCGAAGAGCATTGGAACCGGCACCGCACACGCTGCGCCGGGCGCTGTCGCGTCGCCGTTCGCTGTGGCGGCGGGCAGCTGCTGAAAATCGTAGATGCCCGTTCGGTAGGCGCTGAAGGGCAGGAACCATTTGCTTTTGAAATTGACCGCCACCAACAGAACGGCCGCAGCTGCCGACGCCGCTTGCTGTGCGCTCTGCAGCAGATCGGCGCCAATGCGCCACGCATTGCCCGGCGCTGTCTGCGCCAGACAGGCGCTGAGATGCGTCTGCAGCTGCGCCGCATCGACCTCATTGGCTCCGTTGCGCTTCAGCGCTGCGGCAGCGGTGTGAAAATATTTCTGTGCAATTTTCTGAAACTCATCGGCCACCGCAAACTGTTCGCCGAGCAACAGTTGACTGCACAGCTGCATGCCGGTGTCCGGCGCGGCGCCGGGCGCGGCCAGCTGCGCTATGAGCGCCGCATAGTAGTTGGCCATTTTGGCGTTGCTGGCGAAGCGCTTCAGATGCAGCGCGCGCTCCAGCTCCACAGCGGTGGCGCCATCGCTGCCCAGATAGAGCAACGTGAGCAGCGCCTCCAGCAGCAGCGGCGAAACGATTACGTTCTCGGCGGTGCGGGCAGCGGCAATGGCGTTGAAAATTTCCCCATCGAAATTCGGGCCAGTTTGGATGGCGCTGCCATTACCCGTGGCGGGCTCGCTGGCCATGTTGAGCGGGTCGACAGTGGAGGTGGTGTGGGTGTTTATGTTGGTGTGGGTGCGGCCGGCGCGAATGAGATGTTAGATGTTTTGTAGCTGTGTTGCTGCAAGTTGTCAAGTATCAAGTGAGCTAATTAATGATTTCGTACACTCAAATACAAATTTAATGATTGAAATAATTATGTAATAAAATTTTAAAAGTTAATATCATATAATCTCTATGCATATACAGTACTTTTCGCTTAAAGCGAACTTCGAGGGACTGGGTAAAATGGTTCGTTTTAACCGAAAGTTCCGTAATAAGCGAAAACATAAAGCGCGTACTTTTGAAATTGGTTCGTTTTAGGCGGAAATTCGTTTTAAACGGGTTCGTTATAAAAGAAAAGTACTGTAATTGTTTGTCCTGACTGACTGACTGATTGATCACTGCCCAGCCCAAACCGCTGAAGCTAAAAACATGAAATTTAAACTGTAGGTACACTTTGAAAAATGAACCTCCCCTAAGATGAGATTTTTTGAACTTCAGGGTCTTAAAAGGCAAAACATGGGTTAAGATGTTGTATGAAGAAACGCAATTTATTTGGACTATTGATGTCAAATTTGGTGAAAATACTTCAAATAAAAACTAATACCAAATGTATTTTTTTATTTTTTTGAAAATCAAAATTTAACAGCGTCAACAATGGGTTAACGTTTGTATAAGGAAAGACTACGAAAAAACCATGAACCGATGAGCCTATTGACCTCAAAGTTGGTGAAAACACTTAATATCAAAAATAATTTTACACGTGATTCACATTTTTTTGAAAATCACAACTTAAAGGGGTGAACCAAGGGTTAAAAGTTTATATGAAGAATCATGATTTTTTACGCCTTTTGACTTCAAACTTGGTGAAAGTACTTAAAATGCGAAATAATTCAATACGTGTTTTTCATTTTTGGAAAATCGAAATCAGACGGGGTCAACGATGGGTTAAATGTTTGTATGGAGAAACAAAAAGGGCCTTTGGACTTCACACTTTGTGAAAGTACTCTTGGTGAAAAATAATTTGACACGTTTTTTTATAAAAACCCAAGGGGCAACGATGGGTTAAAAATTTGTATTAGCACTTAATGTGCCAATTGACTTCACTTTTCATTTTTTCGGGAATCAAAATCTGGCGGGGTCAGCAATGAGTTATAAGTTTGTATGCAGAAACAAAATTTGATGGGCCTTATTGAAAGCACTTTCATGTGAAATAATTCGATACGTGTTTTTAATTTCTTCGAAAATCAAAATCTAACATGGTCAGCGACGGTTTAAGACTTTGTATGAAGAAACTGTGAAAAAATATGATTTAACCATTGCCCATTGACTTCAAACTTAATGAAAATACTCTTAGTAAGAAATTATTCGACACGTGTTTTTTACTTTTTTAAAAATCAAAATCTATCAACAATGTGTTAAAAGTATGTATGGATAAACAAGCTTTAAAAAGCTTTTGACTATAAATATATTTCAAATAAAGAATTATTCGGCAGGTGTTTTTTCATAAAAATTTACTGGGGTAAACAAAGGGTTAAAATAAACCGGATTTATTGGGCCAATTGACTTAAAACATGCGTGCAAAGCCACTAGGCCCTGCTAGTGATAAATAAAACTTAAAATAATAAATAATAACTGCGAGTAAATTAAAAATTCAATATAAATTATTAATAATATTTATAATAATTTTAATATTTCAGTAAATTTAAACAAAAGTAAAAAATATAATAAATAATTACTACCAGTAAAAAAATTAAATATAACCTATTAATAATATTTACAATAATTTTAAAAATGAAATAAAAAGTTTCAAATAAAATAAATAATAACTTAAAGTAAAATTAAAATCAATTAAATTTATTAATAATATTTATAATAATTTAAATATTTAAGTAAATTTAAACAAAAATCAAAAATATAATAAATAATAACTACCAGTAAAAACAATTGCAATATAAATTTCTATAAATATTTATAATAATTTTAATTATTAATTAAGTTAAAAGAAAAACTAAAAAATGTATTAAGTAATAAATAATAACTACCAGTAAAAAAAATTTCAATATAAATTTCTATAAATATTTATAATAATTTTAATTATTAATTAAGTTAAAATAAAAACTAAAAAATTTATTAAATATTAAATATTAACTACGAGTAAAAGAAAAATGCAATATAAATTATTAATAATATTTATAATAATTTTACTATTTGTGTAAATTTAAACAAAAATCAAAAATATAATAGATAATAAATAATAAATAATAAATAATAACTACCAGTAAAAACAATTTCACTAAAAATTATTAATAGTATTTATAATAATTTTAATTATTAATTAAGCTAAAATAAAAACTAAAAAATATATTAAACATTAACTACGAGTAAAATAAAAATTCCATATATATTATTAATAATATTTATAATAACTTCAAAAATTAATCAAATAAAAATTTAAAAAATAATAACTAAAAGTAAAAAAATATTCAATACATATTATTAATAATAATTATAAAAATTTTAAAAATTAGTTAAATTAAAATAAAAATAAAAAATATAATAAGTTTTATATATGTATGAGTGAAATAAAAATTCAATATAAATTATTAATAATATTTATAACAATTTTAAAAATTAATTAAATTAAAATTACAAATATAATAAAAAAATAACTAAAAGTTAAATAAAACTTCACTTTAAATTAGGTACTAATAATACTTATAATAATTTAAATATTTAATTATATTTAAATAAAGTAATTAGACTTTATAGAATAAAAAACTGATGTAAAATAGTTCCAATCTGATTTTGTAAAAAAAATCATTTATAGATATAGAAAATAGTAGATACGCATTAATTTTGCGCTACAAAACAACGAAAACACAATCAACAAGTAATTTTTTTTTTTTATGACCGCATACACTTTCGAAATAAACAAACAGCAGCGTACTTCTAATGTGTTTATATCGGAAAAGCGTGTCCATATGTTTTCAATGTTTTTTAGGAATTTTTTTTTATTTTTATTTTTTAAGTGGCGCAATTTTTAGTACACTTTTTCCATCTTTTGATTGCCCTTGAAGTAACAAAAACGCCAAATACACACAGCATTTCAAAGTTGCTTGAATTCACATTTTTGTTTTTGTTTTCAATCAATTTTGATTCTCATCATTTTTGATTCGAGTGAGTGGAACGCATATGACAGCATTTGTCATATGCGTTCCACTGTGCGCAATCATTTAAAAATATTTTCCCACTTGTGTTGCAATATGACAAACAAAAGCATATATATCACATATATGTATTGTCTAGTTCGCAGCGATTGCAGAATGGCATAGAATAATTTCCCCAAAAAAATATTTAAAATTTATTGAGAAACGTCAGTGACACCACAACGCTTCGCCAAATTGCTTCAATTAAATTTTTATTTCTTCAGTTTCATTGTGGGCGTGCGTTGCCGCAACGCACACCAACAACTAATTACATCATAATTTTCTCTTTAGGCAGCATTTGCCGCGCACGTTCGCTGTTTGTTTGTTGTCGCCGTTTGCATTCGCCGTATTTTTAGCTGACACTTTTCGGCTTTCGGCCGCGTTTATCATAATCCCCACCCCACTGATTTATGGCCGTTTAATATATTCACTAATTTCTTGCACGCTTAGAAACGAAAAAACGCAGCAACAGAAAACACTTCAACAAAAACTTATAACACTTTGCTTGTACCTCGGCGCGTATTCGAAACGCTCGAGCGGTAGAACAGACGTTCGAAGTGCGCCCCAGTCGCGGGCGTATCTGACACTATCCGCACGTATCGCGAAAATCCGCTTTCCTCTATGTCCAACAGCCGCACGACAACTGAAGACCGGCCGCCAAACGCAAAAACGCTCATCGCGCGCACAAATTAAACATTTTTTTCGAAAATACAAAAATGTAAGCGAAAAATCTAAAAGTTCCCCTCGCACGGCGCGCATCGTTTGGCGGCTATTTTTATTATGAATGAATGGTTGTTTGTACGCGTGCTCGGCGAGCACTTGGCCGCCAATGATGCCGTAAATGCTGCGCGCGACGACGACGCCCAACCAACACATATGTGTGTGTGTGTGTGTGAGTGTGTGTGTGTGGCCGCGTTCTGTAACAGTTGATGACGTTATCAGTGCGATCATCTGGCGGTGATTTTGCGCCCTCGCCCCAATCGCGCTCGCTGATCATGTAATGTGGTTCAGGGGGCCAGTGCGTTGTTGTCATTCGGCACACCATACACCGAACTGTGAATGGATAAATGTGATTCTATGTGGTTGTATTGCGTTATAAGGTGGATTGCTTTAACAACTAGAGGCGCATAAGTTCAGAATCCCATGCCTGATGATGCCAAGCAGACTTCGAGAGTAGTCGTTCGAGAGGTGGATTCACTGGCGTACGCAGAGGGGTTTTACAAATATCTGTTTGCTGTATAAATAGTGGTTGGAAAGTATGGTAAGTGTTGGACTCAAAAGTTGTATGAAAACCCCCACTCAAAGTGTGTACACCTTTGGGTAGATTGGCAGTCGAATAGCTTAAGAAGCCACTTTTTTCGGCTATTAACAGCGACGCCCCAAATGTATTCGATTAACAAAAGAGTAATTTCGGCAATTTCGGCAAAAATATATATTTTAAAGCACTATGTGAGAAATATATAGAAAAGAGTTGGTGATTGTACGGAAACATAACCTAAAAAATGAATTAAAAATTTCATTTTATTTTTTAGGTATCAAACACGTATAAAAAAAATCTAGCAAAAATATACATATATCTTAAAGCACTATGTAAGAAATATATAGAAAAGAATTGGTGATTGTATGACAATATAACCTAAAAAATTAATTTTAAAAAATTCAAAAAAATTCATTTTTTTTTTTAGATATCAAGCTGGTGTAAAAAAAAATCTAGCAATAATATATATTTTAAAGCACTATGTGAGAAATATATAGAAAAGAGTTGGTGATTGTACGGCAAACATAACCTAAAAAATGAATTGAAAAAATTCAACAAAATTCATTTTTTTTAGATATCAAGCCGGTGTAAAAAAAAATCTTGCAATAATATATATTTTAACCCTTAAATGCATGGGGCAATTTTTTCGAATCAATCTAGAGCAAGCACAAACATGATTTAAATTGATTCAACAGATGTACGAAGGATTTAGGAACTGTACCATATATGGTACGCCATGCATTTAAGGGTTAAAGCACTATGTGAGAAATATATAGGATTGGATTGGTGATTGCACGGCAAACATAACCTAAAAAATGAATTTAAAACAATTCAAAAAAATTCATTTTATTTTTTAGGTATCAAGCAGGTGTAAACAATCTCGCAAAAATATATATTTTAAAGCACTATGTGAGAAATATATAGAAAAGAATTGGTGATTGTATGGCACACATAACCTAAAAAAAATTACAAAAATACATTTTATGTTTTTTAAGTATTACGCAGATGAAAATAATGTGGAAAAAATATATGTCGTAAGATATTATATGAGAAATATATAAACAAACTTTGGTGATTGTACCGCATACATAACCTACAAAAAAATTTAAACATTAAATTTTATTTCTTTTAGGTGTCACGCAGGTGGAAAAAAATTTGGAAAAATATATGTTGCTAAACATGATATGAGAAATATATAGAAATAAATTGGTGATTGAATCAAAATTCTAACTAGATAAAATTTTTTTTTTAAATAAAAAAAAATTTTTTTTTTTTTAAGTAAAAAAAAAATGTTTGAATAAGAAAAAATTTTTTGAGGTTATATTAATTTTTTAGTTCCACCGATTTGTTTGGTAATGCGTCAAAGTGATATCTAGAATACAATATGTCTCAATCTCATCTAAATCGGATTACAATCTACTTAGAAAGTTATTAACTTTTGTTTTTATTGACAATATTAATTCTTGCAGATCGGGGATTAACTATTATGGACTAAAACTCTGGGAAATGGTTACCTAAATTATAAATTAAGTAATAAAAAAATTTTACAATCAGAATTGGTCGGGGGCACTTTGCCCCTCCTTATCGGGCTATGGCCCTTATAGAAATTTGTTTCTTTTTAGTTAGTTTACTGTAACATAGTCCACTTAAATAAATATAAACTTGGGTACATTTTTGAAAAATTTTAAATATTTTTCAAAACCTATCCCAATCTTGAAAAATCTAATAAGCGACCGAATTGCGTGTTTTAGTTTTACAAAATTTAGTTCTTAGCAAAAGCTTAAAGATGGTTGGCCCTTTCACTTAAAAAGTATTGAATCACTATCTGAGAGATGGCAGCTGTTCTTCAAGTGGGTTTTTCATAGAGTCCACCACCATTCAAATGATGCTCAGCCTCATCCTCTCTCTCTCTCTCTCTCTTCTACGATCTGACACCTAAAGCAGCAATGCTCTGCTATCACTGAAGTTAGCCAGGTTAGACTTCTCTGATCTATGTATATAGATTAGATCTATGTATATAGATAGATCTGTATAGTTGGCTTACTTCTTGGTTGTATTTCTTACTGGCTTGCTGTATGGTTTCATAGCTAATTGTTTCAATTATGACAATTTTTTTCTAATCATCTCATTCCAGCTGCTCTGGTAGCTTAACCTGTTGTCAACTGAACCCCGGAATGCCAAGTTACTTGTCTCAATTATTTGTTTAGGTGTCCAGAAATTCTTAATATATTTTTTGCCGTTAACTCATTCAATTCCATATCAAGGTTTCATTTTCCTGTCCAACAATTTTACATGCTAATTTATCCCTCTTTTCCAAGCATTATCACCATTCGCGAATGCCTAATTGCCCTGTACGAGTGCGGCATGTCTTTCATGGCAGCGCACTCAACAAGAATGAGAACGGAAAATTGTTTAGACAAATTAAATCGGACATATGGGGCACGAATACACTCGCTGTGCTGCGCTGTGCGGAGGTGAGATGCGATGCAATGAGTGCGCGGAAAGTGTCCCACATGCAGCACGCCTCCGCACCGCTGCGTCCAGCACAACTGGAAATATGTTCTGCGGGTGTGTGTGTGCGTGTGTGCTACAACATTTCGAATGTTAACGCTTCATTGGCTTTGTGGAGCGCAAAAATAAAGCATGACAACTAATCGCCGCGAAACACAACAAACGCCAAAACAATAGCAAAATCGACAGCCAGCATAAACCAGCAACAACAACACCAAATGTTAGGCGCTGACTTAATGGATTTACTTGCAATTAAATTGCAAAATGTATACAAAGAAAATAGTGGCTATGAGAGTGATAGAGCGCAGAGCGTTTTAGCATCGATCGGTGTGCGCCGTTGGCCGATTTGGTGCGCTCAGGCGTTGTGCTGCTTGGGTGGAATAATTGAATGATTGGCATTTGATTGGAGGCCTGTAGAGTTTAGCCTTCAATGTGTGGCAATAAGCGTAAAAGAAGAATATTAAATTTCCTTTTTTTTGTTGTTGATTTTAAAGTAAATATTTGTAGCGATTCGTGCAACGCAGAACACGCAGCAATGAAAAGTGTGTGGCGTAGTTTTTCTTTTATCAGAACACAAATCCAAACATTAAAAAGCAGCACATAAAAACTAAAACGAAAAGTAATAACAATTGACCATGAGAGGTTGTCAGGAATGGGCATAAAATTATGACTTCCTTACTTTCATTCGGTTATGGATGGTTAGGGATAGCTGGGCCTGGGTCAGCTTGGAAGCTACTGTGTCTAGTAACTACAAGTATATAAAAATAAGTATACAACAAGGCATTTGAAGTAAATCATTGAAAGTAAATAAGATAATCTAAATTGTGATGCTATATGAAAACGTAAACAATCTCTGCGTAAAAAAACACACGTTCAGCATTGCCAGATAGATTTGGGAATCACTAAACAAGAGGAATCCCAGACAGCTTCTCAAGCTTGTCTAAAAAGCCATCAGTTCAGTCATTAGGTCTGTTTGGGAACATTTCCAGTAAAAATTATCCAGTAAAAAATATCAGGAGAGTAACCCAGCTTACGCTCTCAAAATTGAAACTATCCAAAAAAGTAAACAAACAGAAATTTGTAAGAATTTGCAAGTTTCAACTCTTGGTTGCACTAGTGGGACTTGGAACATTCACAATACACAGGAAAAAGGATGTAAACAGAAGGGTTAAAGAAAAAAACAGCTGATCTAAAAGTTTCATTTAAGATTTGAAGCGGTAGGGAAACTTAAGTTAAATGACATTTAATGCAAAAGGCAAATTGTTCCTTGGGCTTAATCTGCGATTCTTCCCTTTCAGCTGCAGAAGGTAAAGCTGAGCAAGACGGTTGTGGGTCAGCAGAGTCGCGAACGCACAAATTCTTTGCTGGTTCCATTTGCCTCCAAATTTTTGCAAACATTATTTGTCTTTGCATTCGGTCATATGGCACTGGCTGCCATATGTTTTTCTTGTTCTTCTTCTTACGAACTAAAAGTTACTGGCCAAAATTTCTCCAGTTCTCACGAAATGAACTGTCACTTTACGCTCTCAGTTGCTCTCTCGTTGCAAGAGATTTGGCGTCCACAAACAGGATCCAGTAAAAATTTGTACAAATTTGTACAAATTCGTACAAATTATCCAAACAGATCTAATGACTCAAGACTGGGCATGCCACACAACGACTTCTGTGGCGGCTGCAGTTTTGAAGAGGAAGAGAAAGAGAAAAAAGAGTCTTTAATTCCTTGGTTAGACTGAGATGGAATGATTTGGGCTTCCCATGCTTCAACAATTTGAATGACTTTTAATCAGCCAATTCGTATTTGACTCATCATCATCTTTCATTTTTAGTTTAGTTTATTAACAATTAAGTTAAACAAAGAAGATTCTCACTAGCTTTTACAATTAAATTAAATTAAATTATTAATTTATTTAAATTAAATAAAAATTTAAATAATACGTACAAAAAAATTAAAATTAAATTAAACAAAAAATTAAAGTAAAAATAAGATTAAATTAAAATAAATATACAACTACCAACGCCTGCGGACTTCCAACGGGAAGCGGACATTAGCGAAAAAACAGCGCACCAAACCGATCTTAGCGAATTCCCCAACCATCCTGCTGTCACCTCCCTAACACAAAAGATGGCGCTATGCGACGATAGATGACAGCCCCATTACTTAGAATTATCTACGGCAGGGCAATCACCTATCTTGGCCGTAAAACACAACCGATTAACGTAATCAACACAAGGCAATGTCTTGTGGAGGCCCCATGCTCCTAAGGGAAGTGAGCTAGGAAAAAAAATTCCATCTCGACAAGGCAGCTCCAAAGCAGAGAGTTTCAGAATCAACGCTCGAACTTATCAAACAAATTAAACACATTGATGCATGCAAGTGAATATATTGAAATCAACATCTCATCAAACACAACCATCTTGGATACTGCGGCCGTTCATCGTGTGTAACATGTTTTTCTTTACCCGTACAAAATCGTTTCATAAACAAAAAAAAGCGCCACGACACAGTCAAACAATCGAACGCAATTTCGGCCGATTAGTTAAATTTACGCGCCGGTCCCACCGAAAATCCGGCGCCGTTCTTCTTAAATGCCTCGTCGTTGAACCACTTCTTCATGGCATTCACCCAACCGTCCCGTCCCTTGCCATCCGTGTACGTGTTGGCTATACCGTTGACCTTCAGCTGCTGCTCCTGGGCCAACTTCATCTCGTTGTTCTGTATGGCATTGTAGATGGACCAGCCGATCCACGGCTGCACGTTGAGGAACGTTACCATTGCCGATTGGAAGCCGAGCAGCAAGCCGCTCGCCAACATGCGGCCGTTGCCCAGCATCACCACGCGCCTGTCCGAGAAGCACTCCTCGCCGCCGCCCAGATCGTAGTCCGAATACTGAATGCCATAGAAGTTGGGTATGACTTCCTCGGCACGATTGCACATGTCTCTCAGATTAACTGCAGTGAACCGATGGATGCGCCGTTAGTTGGTGCGTGAGTGAGTAGCGAGTAGTGAGTAGTGAGTGTCACTTACACCGGAGGCCCGTGTAGAGTGGCACGTGATAGTAGAAGAAGGGCCGCGAATTGCAGTGTTTCGCCACGATTCTCAGGTAGCCGACCAGCTGATTGATGTTCAACGGCTTGTAGAACAATTCGGGCAGGCAGAGCACGGCATGCGCGCCCAGGTCCTCGGCGTGAGCGGCCAGTTCGAGCACATCGGGCAGAGGAGCGCCGCCCACCTGCACCATAAGAATCAAATTGTGCTTGGAGGCCGCCGCCCACCAAGCTTCGGCGTTCCTCTTGCGCTCCATTATGCCCAGCGCCGGTCCCTCGCCACTTATGCTGTTCACTGTAAGCAGACGAAACGTTCAGCCGGGCGCTGCCGGTGCCCACTGCGTACTCACCCAGAACTCCACCGATCTTATGCTCCTTCAGCCAAGCCGCATATGTGTCCACATGGTCCACCAGCAGTTTGTATGTGCTGTAGTGTTAAAAAAAAAATAATCATAATTCAGGATTGGTTTCCAATTATTTGTCACGAACCCATCGTCGCTGAAACAAGTAAACACCGGTGCCATCAGACCCTTAAAATCGAAGAATGTCACCCGTTTGGGTGCATTCACCTTCTGGGCCCTGGACGAGGACGGCGTAAGCCCAGACCTCGTGGACAATATGGAACGCTCCGGATTCACTCCAGGCGTCACCACCAGTTCCACGGCACGTGTTCTATCGGGAGATTGTCGGCCCCGCTTTTTCTTATCCTGTTGGTTGCCCAGCTTTTGTTGGTATACTGAATTTGTATTGATAGTTTTTTATTTATATTTTTTTATTTTTTTCGATTATCGGCAGTTCTTGATGATCATAGTGAAACCACAGAATACAATCACGCAATCATGTTTCTTTATAAACAGAAAAAAAAAACATGACAACTATTTTGTCAAAAAGTTTCTCTATTGCATTAACCCAACACCACTCAAATAGTTTTCTGATTCATTCAGGTGTAGCGCACACATTGGATCAATTTTTTTAAGCTGACAATTGCAGAATACAATAAAAATGTTCATGTTGTATGAGACGCTCCTAGAATTTTCTTGTTTTGAAAATGTTTTTTAAAACCGCATCAAGTTTCAAACGATTGTGTATTATTGAGGGTTAATTTTTTTTGATCATTATGTCATACATGACAAATAATTTTTCAAATGTTTGCCCTTTTGTCATACGAATACATGATGAAATTAAAAAGGTGAGTTCTTCGTTGACAGTAAACTGAAAAAATTTGTTGACATTCTGTCTTATAGAAACATCGATAAAAGAATGTAGTATTTTTTGCTTCTAGAAAAAAGGGGGAAACAGTTTTAGCATACATTTCTATAGGCGAACTACATTTTAAAGAAATTTAATCTCAGTCAATACAACACAACTGAAGCAACGTTCACATAGGTTGACCAGATTTCGCATGGTGGCCTGAGGAAGCATCGTAATACGAATACACCAGAATTTCCCACAACTGCGAAGAGCAGCCACAAAAAACGCTCGTATGACATTGAAAACCCCAGTCGGCTCTATGTTGGTTGTTAGTGCCTCAATGAAGTAAAGCTGATAGTTTTTTGCACTATGGTTTTTCTGATGATCCACCAATGCACATTGGTTAGGCAATGATTGAAGTCACGATTTTCCGTAATGCCATCTGATAGAGTCCACTTTATGCATTTCGAAAGGAAAGTGCAAGCAATCTTATAAGTTTCGAAATAGAAGGTGAATTTCGAGTAGTCATTCCATGTGAAATTTTTTCAAAGAACCCTGCAACTCAGATTTAACCCTTTCCGGTCAATTTGCGCATTTCTTGTGATACAAATTGTTCCTTCAAAATATTGACTCTCATTAAAAATTTAGCATTAAATACAACAAAATATCAAAAACATCATTTAGGTTGAGAATTACAGCTCAATCAATTTTGTACGATATATCGTACAATGGTTCGCAAAGGAGTAAAAATTCATGAAATTTTGGTTGTTTTTTTTAGTTTTATAAACAATTCATTGATTTTTTTATAGAAAAAATAAATTATAACAACAAAAAATCAAAACGTGATTTCATTTTGATCGAAACTTATATAAATTATATATATAAACAATTGATTCACATTTATTCGGCCTTATATAACCGTTGTAGTTGTAACAAAGTCCTTTTCCCTCAATAAAACACTTAATCACTGAATATTCATATAGCTTTACAGAAAGATATTGAATATAGCCGATTTTTATTAGCGTAGTGGGAGTGGCAAGTACGCATGACTAACCTTACACAACCTGCGATTGCTCAGTAAAATACAAAATTGCCTAGTAACTCTATTTCTTAATGGAAATTTGTCGAATAGTCGATTTTATTAGTCACGTGGTTTACAGATGGGCGTGGCAGGTAAGCAAACGCAAAAATTCTTTTACCAAACCCATTACCTAAAAAATGCAAACATAACTTGCAACCTTTGCCTTCCATTTGTACGATATATCGTATAAAGATTTGCCGTAATTTCTACGATATATCGTACAATTTTTTTAAAGACTCAAGAAAAATGTTTAGATGCAAAAAATTTTATATTTAATAAGTTTTATAAATCAACTGAGATTCAAACTTTTAAATTGTTTAGCTTTTTGCTACCAAAAAGTAAGTATTATAAAAAAAGTATTCCTCCGCAGAAGCAACGTCATTTCCTGGTTTTTCAAATTCTTGCAAAAGGCTGCTTACAAAACTCACTCATACTGTGTAGCCACAGGCTATAATGATTTATATTTTTAAACAGAATGATACAATACAGCCTATTTAATAAAAATTAAAAAGCCGTTCCATAAAAAGTGCGTTGGCTGTCAAATAAAACATCGCAGAAAAAATTGTACGATATATGGTACAAATTTCCGGAAAGGGTTAAGATCTTCGATGATAGCACAATTTTGCGTTTTCCAATGGTCGATTCCACAATGTCACTTCGCTTTTAATGATTTATCAAAGCAAAAAGATGTTGACTTTCTTTTGAAATCCGGCCTCTGGGCCTCTTTCAGGTAATTACACTAAAACCTTCCGTTCAGTTGGCTTCCCAACATTCAACATACATATCTACATACGACCCTGTAAAGAGGAGCACTCGTGCAGTGTTTCCATAGAAATATGGTTGTCACTTATAGTAGAAAGTCATAGCCATAGTCAAACGCCTAAGATACGTTAACGCTTTCGTTATTAATCGATCATTGAAGCATAAGAAGATGTGCCAACCTACCAATGATTGCTGTCGCTGCTACAGTTTGGCAAATTGGAAGAAGTGTTTCGTACTCAAACATAGTGAAATAAATATAATAATAAATAATAATAAATATAATATTTATTTCACTATGGTACCCAAATACTTGTCAGTAAATGTCATTTGACTGACACACATTTCAGTAGACACTGAATTTAGTTAATTAAAAAATATCAATAAAAATACATTTTCACAAGAATCGGGACTAACTTGCAAGAAGATCATGTCCGGTGCATTGAATAAGATGACAAGCGCGGAGGCGTTTAAGGGTTTGATGGCGCCAGTCTTTACCTGCTTCAATCAGTAATTGCTTTTACATTTCCAACCAATTTTCGACTAATACATTTTATCGGCACTGTCTCGTCGAACAGACACGGCTTGTTGGAATTGCAATATATCGACGTTTACGCCAAATGGCTGAAGAGCCATCAAATTAGAGGCGTTATGGGTATGGAATATTTGAGATTTAACATTTTGCAGTCGCCCTGCTAACAGGCGCCTCCGTGCCACAGTGAACAGCATCGCTGGCGAGGGTCCGGCATTGGGAGTGCAGGAGCGCAAGAAGAACGCCGAAGCGTGGTGTCGCGCCTGCAACAAGCTCGGCCTGCAGATGCTGCTGCAAGTGGGCGGCGCCCCGCTGCCCGATGTGCTCGAACTGGCCGAGCACGCCAACAATCTCAACGTGCAGGGCGTTGCGCTGTTGCCCGAACTGTTCTACAAGCCGCGTCATATGGACCAGCTGCTGGGCTACTGCAAGATCATCGCCCAGAAATTTAGCTCGCGTCCCTTCCTCTACTATCACATTCCGCGTTATACGGGCGTTGACTGTAAGTCTCTGAACGCGTATTGACTGTTTTTCCGGTCAGAACTCTATTGTGGGCCTCTTACGTAGTTGACATGATGGAGTTTTGCCAGAAGGCCGAGATTGCTATTCCGAACTTTTTGGGGCTGGTGTATGACAGTAATAACCTGGACATGGGCTACAGGTGCCTGCGCAAGGGGCGCGTCATGCTGCTGGCCGACGGCAGATTGCTGGCAAGCGGCATGATGCTCGGCTTCGAATCGGCCATACCGCTCTCGATCAACATTCTGCCCGACATGGTGCTGGAAATATACAACGGCATGAAGGAGGGCAATTTGGCAGTTGTCAAGGAAACTCAGAAGCAGCTAATTAGTATGGTACGTTTCCATGCCAGCCATATTTCGATTGAGAGGTTTATGAGCGTCATGAAAAATTGGTTCAACGAGGAGATGAACGGCGAAAATGGCGCAGGATTCTCGGCTGGAATGACGCGCAAGTTATACTGATTGGCCGGCCATCGTTGATTTGTGAAAGGACATTTACATAAATGAATTACTTAATAATCATTGATTTATTGCCTTAATAATTGACTAGTAATTCAATTAAATAAATGTATTTGAATTGACATTTGAATTACTGTGGAAATTGTAGCAACATTTGACATTAATCGGCAAAACATTAACTAAGCGAATTCCGAAGCACATCAGCCGGGTAATCGGTTAGTGGATCTAATTGTTTAAATGATTAATTGGAATAGTTGAATAATTTGTTAAATTATTTATGGTAAATATTTCCGAGCGCAGATGAGTGATCACTCAAATGGCAACTGATCAAATAAAACTTATCAACAGTAATGTTTAATGTCTGCTGATTAACTATCCAGATAATCAATGAGCAATTCAATTAATTCAAGAACTTAATAGAAAAACGATTCGTAATGGTTAACTAGGTTATTCGATCGCTCAATGTTCATTCTACAAAAAATATTCTTTAATATTCAATCAAATGTTTATCAATCGATATTGTTTTATCATTTTAGTCAAATGACTAATTTAAGGAATCATGGCACGTTAGAAAGGAAGATTTTTAATGATTTACAAAATTATTTGTTTTTCAGCTCCTTTATTATCAATCTTTTTGAAAATTTTTTTACAATATATTAAAGGTTTAAGGAACACAAAAATCGGCTAATCTGAAACAAAAAAAACAAAAAAGATTCATAATTATTAAGCTTTCGGACACAGGAAAAATTAAAAAAACCCTAAAAATAAAAGGATAGGAGCTTTTTGAAAAAAAGTGTCAAAAATTGACTGCGTTTTTCACCTTTTTTCCCAGAAAAAGTACTTTAAATTACAAATTTTTCTTCAATATTGTGGTGGATTCTTGTAAAAAATAAGTTAATAAAAAGAACTAAAAATTTTTTTTTAAATCGGATTTTCAAAAAGATTGATAATAAAGGAGCTGAAAAATAAATAAGTTTGTAAATCATTACAAATTCCTCTTTCTAACGTGCCATGATACCTTAACAAAACTAAAACTGAACAAAATAAAAGTAATCACTATTAATAAAACAAGTGAAAACTATCCAATAGGATTAGTTCGAATAAATAACACTTCCTATTAACCCGCTCAGGTCTACTGGGATATGCATTTCACCAAATTTCTAACTCCCGCCAAAAACACTTTTTGGAGTCTTATATCTAACGAAAACTACCTTTTGAGATCACAGGATTTAGATTGAGATCCCAGGATTAGGGAAGGAGTCAAGATTTGTAAGTAAACTGAACATAATATTGCAGCCCTATCTTTTAGAATATGCAAACCTTTCTTCCAAGAATAGAACAAACATTTCTACCCAAATGGGTTCCAAATTGCCACAGACTCTGGATCTTGTCTTATTGTATGGTTAGGTTAGGTTGCAAAAGGAGTGTTGGAGATCCTGTTGGATTCATTGTCTAACCATTCGATTTGAATACTGGTGTCCTTCCTATCTGGTCTGGTGCCCTGTTCCTTCAAACACCTGTAAGCTAAATGAGTGGCTTTGGTTTCTTACCGTCACGTGTGGATCTAAGCATAGTGTCTCGCTACGATTAAGCAGAAAAACTCAATCAAAGTGTTAAATTCCATCCAGAACCGCACTACAACTTACTTTAGCCCAGACTTAAGCCTAGTTGCGGCTCATCAACAAACATTTTTGTTCAGTTTAGTTCTTGTCGGTCAATGTTCCGTAGAACTTTACATTCATTAATGCCTCCTGATTGGTCAAACTACAACCAATTCCCGGTTAAGGTGCTACATAGGAATAAATTGTTCGAACCAGCTCTGACTAGTGAGTCACCTTCTTCGTTGTCTTTACAATTTTGCATGCCCAAGTAATCTAAAAACCTTATCTGGACTATAACTTTCTCAAACACTGTACACATGTACAAAGTTCCAACACGGTATTACAGAGAAAAGACCAGACTCTTGGGGCAAGGTTCTTTGATGGGCTCGCGGAAGTAACAGATGCACAGATAACCGATCTATACAATTTCCTCGCCAAGACCAAATGGTTCCCAAAAGACCCCGTTTGGATCTTCAGGGATCCCAACAGATAGGGACACCAGGTTTTTTCCGAAAAATGAAGGGATTCACAATGGACCCCACAGGGTCTCCGAGTGGCAGTGCTTGCCGCACACACCCCTTCCGTAACCTAACTTAACAGGGAAAAGACGGCACCATTGTGAAATGGTCTCACTGTGAAAACTTTCCCCAACATCTACTTATCACCTTGGTTCAAGGTAATTTCCCATAAAATCTTCCTTCAAAACATTGTCTCCTAACAATTGCATCTCATCCTCCCGCCCCCTGTGTGCTAGCTCTTTACTAAGAAGCAAGTTAAAGTCTCCTCACAGTCACGGAGACTTAACAGCTCGATCGTTGCCACGGAGATGTCATACCATGACATCCTCTTCAAACTGTCCCATGATACATGGGGAACCCAACGAATTCTTGCCTTTACTGATACCTTTTCACCTTCGATGACCTAACTGTCTTGTCGACAATCACGAGAGACTCGGCAACGTATAACACCTAAACCGATCGGGCGATCGCCCTTTTCTACGACGAAATCTGAAAATATATCGGCAGGTGCACAATCTATACTACAAATATAATTCGTATTATTGAAGGTCGACAGTACGTGGCTTTTGTGTGTTGCACATTTAAGTAGACGCTGAATTTAGATAATTAAAAAACATCAATAAAAATAAATTTTCTCAAGAATCAGGACTTACTCGCAAGAACATCATGGCTGGTCTACTAAACAAGATGAGTAGCGCGGAGGCGTTAAAGGGTCTGCTGGCGCCAGTCTTTACCTGCTTTAATCAGTAATTATTTTTACAATTCACACCAACAGTCGACTAAAAAATTTTGTCGGCACTGTCTCGTCCAACAGGAACGGCTTCTTGGAATTGGATCATGTGGAGGATTACGCCAGATGGCTGCAGGAACATCACATTAAAGGCGTTATGGGTATGCAATGTTTGAGATTCGACATTTTGCAGTCGTCCTGCTAACACGCGCCTCCGTGCCACAGTGAACAGCATCGCCGGCGAGGGTCCGGCATTGGGAGTGCAGGAGCGCAAGAGGAACGCCGAAGCATGGTGTCGCGCTTGCAACAAACTCGGCCTGCAGATGCTGCTGCAAGTGGGCGGCGCTCCCATGCCCGATGTGCTCGAACTGGCCGAACACGCCAACAAGCTGAACATACAGGGTGTTGTGCTTTTACCCGAACTGTTCTACAAGCCGCGTCACTTGGACCAGCTGGTGGGCTATTGCAAGATCATCGCCAAGCAGTGCAGCTCGCGTCCGTTCCTCTACTATCACATTCCGCGTTATACGGGCGTTGACTGTAAGTCTCTGAATGCGTCTTGTCAGTTAGCCCCGTCAGAACTCTATTGTGCGCCTCTTACGCAGTCGATATGTTGGAGTTTTGCCAGAAGGCCGAAGACATAATTCCGAACTTCCTGGGCCTGATCTTTGACAGCATGGACTTGGATATGGGCTCCAAGTGCCTGAGCAAGGGACGCGCCGTGCTGCTGGGCGACGGAAAATTGCTGGCAAGCAGCATTATGCTCGGCTTCGAATCGACCATACCGCTCTCGGCCAACATTCTGCCCGACGTGCTGCACGAAATATTCGACTGCATGAAGGAGGGACAATTGGAAGTTGCCAAGCAACACCAGAAGCGGTTGATCACTTTGATACGTTTTCATTCCAGCAACATTTCGATGGAGGGTTATGTGGGCATCATGAAGAATTGGTTTAACGAGGAGATGGAAGGAGAACATGGTGCAGGATTCTCGGCTGGAATGGCGCGAAAGTTCTTCTGATTGGCTGGCCATCACTTATTTATGATTTTGATTAATTATTTACAAATTTACTTAATAATTGACAAATTTTAACATTACAATTAAATATGAATTGCGAATTAAACACATTTGACACAATTCGACACTATTATCCAGCCGGGTAATAGTTTAGCCAATTAATTAGTGCGTATTATTGCGTAATTAAGCGATTGAAAAAGTCGAATTAAGTGTTCAATTATATATCGTAAGTATAGGGTTTTCCAACAAGAGGTGTTATTTTGAATCACCCGGTATTTCGGTAGCTGTCACTTTTGAAGCTTTTATTCTTTGACATTTGACAAGTAGAAACTACGCCATTACTAAAAATGGAACGATACACGCTTCAACAACGCACTGAAATTATTAAAATTCACTACAAAAATGGTGAAAATCTTGCAGTCACAGTTCGCCAAACTAAAGCATTTTTGGGTCGTCGTGAAGCACCTTGTCGGACCGCAATACAGAAATTGGTGGAAAAATTCGAGCTGTTGGGACAAGTTAGTGATGTGAAGAATAAAACCCGTGCACGTCGCTCAAGAACAACTGAGAATATTGCTGCTGTAGCCCAAAGTGTTGAAGAAAACCCAGGTTTGTCGATTCCTCGTCGTTCTTTGGAATTGAGCATTCCAAAAACGTCATTACACCGTATTTTGCATAAAGACTTGGGTCTTAAGGCTTATAAAGTTCAGTTGACACAAGAACTCAAGCCGACCGATCATCAACAACGTCGTGTCTTTGCTGATTGGGTCCTTGAAATGCATGAAAATGATCCGGAATTCCATCGAAAAATCATCTTGACTGATGAGGCCTATTTCCACCTCGGTGGCTACGTCAACAAGCAAAATTGTCGCATCTGGGGCTCGGAAAACCCAAGAGTTATTGTTGAGAAGCCTCTCCATCCTCAACGTGTGACTGTTTGGTGCGGTTTATGGTCCGGCGGGGTCATTGGACCTTACTTTTTCGAAAATGAGGTTGGATCAACAGTTACGGTGAATGGATTGCGCTATCGAGAGATGATTAATGATTTTTTTATGGTCGGAGTTGGATGGTATTGATCTGGACAACGTTTACTTTCAACAAGACGGCGCTACGTGCCACACAAGCAACGAAACCATTGCTCTTTTACGGGAAAAGTTTCCGGACCGTGTTATCTCTGGAAGAGGTGATCACAATTGGCCACCGAGATCTTGTGATTTAACACCTTGCGACTTCTTCCTTTGGGGCCACGTGAAAGATAAGGTGTACGCATAACAGCCCAGCGTCGATTCAAGACCTCAAAGATAGAATTCGTGAGGCTATCGAGGACATAGGGCAGCCACTTTGCGATTTGGTTATGGAAAATTTCATGGTCCTGTAAGCGTGGTCGTGGTGGCCATTTGGCTGATGTTGTTTTTCATTATTAACGGCATACCTTCCTCTTTATTATGAAATAAACATCCGATCATTTATCTCAAAAAATGGAATGTTTCTTTGAATACCAAAATAACACCTCTTGTTGGAAAACCCTGTATTTCTGAGCGCAGATCAGTTGATCAATCAATCAATGGACAATTGATAAAATAAAACTTATCAACAAGCAATGTTTGTATAATTAACAGGTCAGTTAACAGCATTAACAGCTCAATTTAACCCTAATTCCCAGAATTTTAAAAGTAACGTAAACTCAGAAGTGAGACTGTCAGGCTTATATGAGCTCAATTACTGAAAACATTTGTTTAAAAAGTACAAAAACTGTCTAAAATGTTAAATTTATACATACAATATAATTCTAACATTCCATTAGAGGATTACATAAAATAATGGAATCAGAAATCTTTTGGATTTATCACCATTTGAAATCTTTAGTGAGACTGTGAGGCTCACTACTGGGAATTAGGGTTAACACGCTTCGAATTGAATTGCTGTTGAACCAATTAGCGATGTTTTTCAATAATTATGTGCATTATACGCTTCGACTTAAAAGTAAGAACAAGAAGTAGTAGTTAGACAAGAAAGTAATTCAATCGATAACTGTCCATTTAATAGAAATATTGCTTTATGATCGATTGGTTAATGCACCAGTCAATTATTCAATCAAGTATTTATCAATCAAAATAGTTTAAATAACATTGATTAGTAAGTCAAATTACTCAGCGACAAAACTATTCTTGAACAAATAAAAGCCGATGACTGTAAAAAAAAACAATTAAAAATTAATAGATCACCAAATATGACTAAACATATAATTTGCCTAATTTAATTTGATTAATTGAATAGGAAATTTTTTCACATTTTGTTTTAACTTTTGTTACATAAAATCAGTAATCAACACCAAATGAGCCGTTTTTAACCAATGAGCGTTATGAACCTTCACCAAACCGTATTAAATGAAATTCATTTCTACACAACACCACATCACTTTTACAATTTCCTGCGTTTTATTAAAATAGTTCAATTTCAATAAATGTTCATAATGCGTGTTTGGAATGCAATCTTATGTTCAAAAAATATATATATTAATCAAATAAAAAACATTTCAATATTCTTGAATAATGTTTAAAATGATTTTGGTTTTTTCTGTTTGTTATTTTGTTGCTATGTGGTTAAACATGTAAATGTAAATATATTATAATAAATGCCAATGAGTAAATAAACTAAATGAATAATGGAATTGGTGGAAATACAAAATACATGCACAGGATATACAAGAATAAAAGAAAACCAAATGCAACATGTTCATTTCATTTTTGATACAATTTGCTTTCGCGAACTGCGCCAATCAAGTAAATGTCAGACACAACCCAAGTACAGCAAAATACAGCGCATGTGAATGTCGATGAAAGTGGCAGTGATGACAAATTGAATTGAAGCCAAACTACGTACGTATCGTGGCCGCTTAGCCTTGTATGGGTAATCAAATTATCAGCTGCCGTGCACGCCGCCACTCTCGTTGGTTTCAATTGCATTCGCTGCTGTCGATTCGATTGTCGATTGTCTGCGCACATTTGCTGCTTTTACTGCCACTTCTGCTGCATACCGCATCGTGCCACTTAAAATGTGAAACCACCTTCGGGTGCTTTCGATTGAGTGGCATTAAATTCGAGCGCTCCGTTAACTTCCTGTGGCGCCAATTCCGCCTCAGCATCGTCGCCGCTACTAAAGTAACTATCGACCAATGCGTAAGCCTTCTTGTACACCTCCTCGTTTTCGTGTTGTTGCAGATTCTCCAATTTGTCCAGGCCACCCATTTCCTCAACCATTAGACAGAGGTTCTCAGTGCCGCCCAGCTTTTCCGCGAGTGCAAACAAATTGGCCAGCCCGGTGAGCACAACCTTTACGGTACGCGGATCCTTGGCGTCCAGCAAATCACAGAATGGCTTCAATATTTGATACTTTTCGATCAGATCGATTATCTGCTCGGGTGTGCCGCTCGTCGTGGTGTTGGTGACGGCCCAAGCGGCCTCCTTTTGCGACTTGAAATCACCCTTCTCCAGCACTTTGCGTATCTGGGTGAAGATATCTGTGCAGCGAAACAGTAAAAGAAATTGCAAAGAAAACTATTTATTTAAAAGTGGAGATTGTAGAAGCTTAAAGTTGAACTGATAAACGAATAATTGAGTGATTATTATTAGATAATTAATTCAAATTATAAACGTGTGCAAACTCTTGGAAATTTAGTCAAACGCTGAACGCTCAGAAATGGTAATAACCTCGATCTTATTTTATTTTTTTCTTTCTGCTAAATCTAAGAAATGTACTCAAACTGTAGGCACTCAGAAATTGTAAAATAAACCCTACTTCATTTTATTTTCTTCTGCCTATCCTTTGAAAGTCACAAAAAATCCTAAGAATTGCACTCTCCGTCTGCTGTCAACTACTGCAAATTTGATACCAGTTGTGCTACTTTAATGCTTTTAACTCTTTTTCATTTGAGCTCAAGCGAAAGTCACATTTGCATATACAAATATTTTGGCAACTAAATAGATGCCTTAAATATTTGCGCCATAACAATTAAATCAGTTAATTAAATTCAGCCCTCTCTTGCGAAGCGTCCTATAGAACTTTCGCCTGATGCTTCGCTCTGCGCCGCCACCATCTCACCTGCATCGATAACCGCCTGAATCTGCTTCTGATTTCCGGCCGTTATGTTGCTCACCGTCCAGGCAGCCTCCTTCACAATGTTGCTCTTCGAGTGCTGCAGCAAAGCACCCAATTTCGGTAAGCCACCAGCGGCAATAACGGCATCAGTCTGTGAAGAGCGTACAAAATATAAAAATTATAAAGCGTGGCAAAAATGTGTACAGTATAAATATAAAAATAAATACGCAAACGTTTTAGCAGCAAAACATGCAAATGAAATTTTGCCTGAAGAAAATTTATTTTGCCTCGAAAAAAAGCCAAAAGAAAAATTAAAGATTAGAAAAAAGTGGAAATATGCAGGAGGCTGAAAAGCATCAACAGCCCAAAGTAAAGCATCAGGATGGGCACACACACACACAAATAAAGTAAAACAAAATCCAAATTCGCGAGGCGCTTGAGTAATTTTTGCAAATTGAAAGCCAAAAGTGGCGAACAGACCAGACGCGACACTACGCGGCTGTAGCCAAATGAAAAGCCAGCAGTGAGTGAATAAGTAAGTGAGTGGGGCCAAAGTGCTACTCGACTCGGCTAGAAATTGCAAATATAAAGGAATTTCCATTGCAAATAAACTGTTGTTGGTAGTGGTGGTGTGAGGATTTTAGCGCCAACGCAACACGCAAAGCGAAGAATTGACACAACACTGGCTGCGAAGGTGGACGCCAGGACGACGATAGGCGCGCCGGTGTTGACTAGCAGCAATCGTAGCAGAAGATTACCCAAAATGTAGAAAACTAAAATAAAAACAATAAAAGTAAATTAATGAATTTCAGACGGTCCAAAACGACTTCGGGGTTCACCGCACTGGCGGCTGACTGGCTACTTTGCAACTAAAAGGATTTTAACATTTACAAATTCATTCTTTAGAATGCACTGGTGCAGCGACAATCAGGGAATGGTCGGACAAGCATGTAGAAATTCGAACAAGGCAGTCAGATAAATATGGTCACACAGATAAAGAGACAAGGTTAACAGACATAGGTAAGGTAGACAGACAGAGAAAAGGTAAATAGACAGACAGAGATTAAACCAGACAGACAAAGAAAAGGTAACCAAACAGAAAGAGAGAAGGTAACCAGACAGACATAGGTAAGTCAGACAGACATAGGTAAGTCAGACAGACAGAGAAAAGATAAATAGACAGACAGGAGAAGGAAGAGAGAAGGTAACTATAAAGACAGAGATAAGGTAATCAGACAGAGAGAAGATAGACAGAGAAAAGATAGACATACAGAGAAAAGGTAGACAGACAGAGAAAAGATAGACAGGCAGAGAGAAGGTAACCAGACAGACATAGGTAAGTTAGACAGACAGAGAAAAGATAAATAGACAGACAGGAGAAGGAAGAGAGAAGGTAACTATAAAGACAGAGATAAGGTAATCAGACAGAGATAAGGTAATCAGACAGAGAGAAGGTAGACAGAGAAAAGATAGACATACAGAGAAAAGGTAGACAGACAGAGAAAAGATAGACAGACAGATAAAAGGTAGACAGACAGAGAGACGGTAGATAAAAGATAACCAGACAGACACAGAGAAGGTAATCAGACAGTCAGGGCAAAAGTAGACTAGCAGAGAGAAGATAAACTGAAAGAAATCAATTCAATAAACAGAACAATACAATCAGACAGACAGATAAAATACACATCAATCGCAATCAGACTGATTGAAATAATTCCAATGCAATTGGGCCGATCTTACGCGGCTAATTCACCCGCGCCATCGGAATTTGTTATTCTTCTGGGAATGCAGACCACAAATGTGAACAATTGTCTATATCGTACACTCCCCACACCGCACACATTGCACCCTGAAACGCATATTGCCTGGCAATCGGGTGCAGCGCACAAGACAAAATGAAATGATAAAATATAAAAGCAACAATACAAATGCAGCTGTGAAGCTACTTAAGCACTCATTGCGGGCGTTGCGACACAGCCAAAATAGACAATGCGTCACGCTCAGTCCCACACCGCCGCCTCCCACAACACAGAATCTACTATCAACGTGCTAATCCTGGAATCCCTTGAAAATTCGTAAATATTCATTTTCCATTTTGTGAAATGTGGGGATTATGCAGCAGCAGCAACAACAGCCACGCTGTGCTGCGCCACTGTCTGTTACCACTTCTCTCCTTCCTTTCATTGTGCCGGTCTGTTGCGGATCTGTGTCAAGTAATCGACGCCAGATTTGGATTCATATGCAAATTTACACGTAGTAATGCAAAGTGCGAAAGCAGAGTGCGGCCTAGATGGGCTAATGGTACGGGCCAGCTGTGTGGACCGAGTAGCTGGCGGTTGTGCTCGCACAACGTGCAGACGTCTGTTTGCGCAGTTGCAGTCATGGAATGGTAACGAAAGCTGACGCTTTTGTATGAAAGCGGATTAAGCGCAAAACGCATTATTTATATGCGCTGCCAAAAAGAATGGCGACTTAGTACTGTGTGCAGGACCTTAAGGTGTGAAACGCATAGCCATTGTGAGCTATGCAGAATCATTTAGCATTATACGAGAACATTTAAAATGCTCAAACAACTTGTATAGTATTGATTTCCTCTTTTTTTGCTTAGACTTCATTCATTTTTCGCTCACCCACCTGCTGATCTGTGCCGGTCACAATGTTGCCAACACTGCGCAATGCTGGCACAATAATCGACGGCTCCTCGGTGCTCAGCAACGTCACCAAGCGCGTCACTGCGCCCGTGTCGACCACTGCCTGGATTTTATTGTTTTCATCGTCGGTAACGTAGGACAGCGCCCAGCAGGCATCGGCCAGCACTTGTATATCATTGCCGCCCAATAGCTGCGATAGCAAGGGCAGCAGGCGCGTAATCTCCTCAAACGGCGGCGACGGATTCTTGTTGCGACACAAATTCGACATTAGCCAGACGATGTTGCGCAGAAACGACAGTGGCGTCTCGCTGTTGATCAGCGTCAGTATGCCATCGACCACATGGTTCTGTATGACAATGTCACGTGCCGCGGCTCCGTCACCGGCAATGTTGCCCAGTGCCCAGACTGCCTGTTCGGCCAGATTTATGGACTTTGATTGGAGCAGAGAAATGAAATGCGGCACAGCATTGTGCTCGATGACGGTGCGTGTTTGCTCCGAAGTGCCGGAAGCAATGTTGGTCAGTGCCCAGGCTGCCTCGAATTGTAGCAATGGGCTGCAAGTGAAAGTGAAATAAAAACCAAAAAACAATAACAAGGCCAATATGTATAACAAGGGTGGAGGAATGAGATTTTTGCAGTCTGACTCACTTGTCGAACTTCTGCAAAAAACGTATGCAAATCGGCACAATACCATGACCAATCATCAAATCAATGGGAGGATTACGTTCGCGACTCAGCATTTTGCGCGCTGCCTGCATGCCGGCAAACTGTCGATCCGCATCTTGACTATTCATCGAGTTGACAATCTCATCAACCGACAACTGTACCGGCGACTGACCATTGGACTCCTTCAGCGGCGACGTGAGGTCCTCTTCGTTGATGTTGCGACGCTTGAAGAGTTGATCTTCCTTTTTGGATTTACGCAGCTCAACGGTAACCTCATGTCGGCGCATGCGCGACTCCTAAATAACGGGAAATGGGAATGTCAATGTTTCAAAGTCAAATAATGTAACTTAAGTAAAAAATTTTGATTTTATATGAAAACTGGGGAAAGAAATAGCCAGAAATATGGGGGTGCCAAGCTAATTTTGGAAATTTGAATAATTTAGTTAAATAGACACTGACCTGTGTGTTGATGGAATTGCTTTTGTAGGCTCCTTGACGAGTCGAGTCCGGTTTACTCATTTTCAGTTGATGATGTATGAACGGATGTAAACGAAAAAAATGGGCCAAAGCTGAAAATAAATATTTTAGCATTGAAATATTTGCAATATTTTTTGGTGTAATATTAAAGAACTGTTTCTAGTTGCTCTGCAACCAAGGATCGCTACCTCATGTTTTAAAATTTCAGAGAAATAGTAACGATTTAGGAGGCTCTGGCTATCTAGTAAAATCGTTACTAGCCAACCTGGTTTTAATGGCAGCTCAACACTGCAATGACAAATGTTTCATATTTAGACCAATTGGGCTTGGGTCCAGTGGCTTCCACGCAAAATAGTCTTCATTGCAGCGCTCGCATTCAACTGAAAGTCTGATTCTGGAATATGTATTTCACAGCACCTTTGTCCTTGAATCAGCAAAAGGACAACGCGCCCGCAGGTACGCGCAATCGGCAGCTGCAGGTAACAAGGACAGCATTTCAGAAACCACGCGCCGCGCATGTGGTTAACCATTAAACACCACGAAATACCTAAAATTCACATTTTTCCAATTTCAAAATCATATTCACCTTTGTTGCTCTGCAAATATGCTTAATTCTACAGAAGCTGCGACTTCAAAATAACTGCAACTGCTCACACCGTAGATCCTTCAGCGATATTTTCTTTCTTTTTTTGTTGACCGCAGAAATGCCGAATTTAGCCGTTTATTCACTCAACTGATACTACAAACACGCGTTGCTTGTTTAGTTTTTCATAAAAATTAAACTTAAAAAAAATTCGCATGCAAAATAAAATTAAAAACCACAAACTAAAATTCTTTCTACACGAAAATCGAGCACACAGATTTGATACTTCGACCGCTGGCTGCTGCAAAAATGCCGTTTGAAAATTTTCAAATTTCCAGTTTCTCCTCTCAGCAGCTGCAGCGGAGACTTTGACGCATGTGCTTTTTGTTTTTGTATACAATCGAGCCAGCGACAGTAGAAGTAATGGAAAAAGGCGCAAAATTATGCGATCGCTTTGATTGTAGTCAGTGAGAAAGAGATGACTCGCATTATGCATTTAGATCGCTGTTGCTTTTTCGCTTACACTGATGGGGTTTCAGTGTAATTGAAGTGCTGCAGTTTTTGTATTATAGCGGATTATGGATGAAATATGTGAGGGCTATAGTGTGTTCTTTCGTGCACACACATATTTGAGGGAACGAAAGCGCCGAAGTTTTGAATTGTTTGAGCTGTGCAAGTATGGTGTGAATGTTTAATACAGGGTTGTATTTGGATTTGAATACATGAAGCAAATATTTGTTTGCTTATGTCGAAAAACAGCGCGCGGAGAAAAACGCAATTGAAAAAATTAATTTCCATACGGTTCCTATAGAATCTTCGAAACGTTTTTGCGTAGAAAAAAGGATTGATACGTAATATGAATACAGGGAATAAACACATTGAAAGTACTTTTACGGAAGATTTATTTAAGCTAAAATACGGTAAAACATCTTAAATTGACTTAAGCTACTCTGTTTTATTGCCACAGATATATTTGATTAATAAAATTGTTTAAACCTGTATAATGTTATTAAATAAAAATGAAGAGACACAAATGCATACTTAAAAATAAATATTTGTATCGGTGTACAATGCAGCTGTAACTGGGAATTATATAAATAAAAAACAACTGTTACTCTTAATTCGGCCGAAGCTGAAGGGATGCGTCATCAAGGCCGATACTAAGATAATATGTGGATTGGTCAAAGCCGGAATCGAAACTTATTAGGAAATAAATAGGAAATTAAGCATTTTTCGGTCTTATAAACATTTAACCCACCAGCATTACTGTAGCTACTGACAGCATGTACTTCAAAGTATACGTCATGGCCATCTAAGCGGTAGCTTCTATAATTATCTGGGCATGGCAAGCATTGCGCCATTAGATAATATCGCCAGATTCACTCGAAACTTTGTACTGAATAGAGAATGACCAAAGCCTTGGCTTATTCTTTAGGTATTACAATGGGTTTAGAGGCTTCCGTGCACTCGGTAAGCTACCTGACAAAAGATTTAATCATCTTGTGGCCGATATTAGCTGTGACTGATGAAAATGCCGATTATTCGGTGAAACACAGGTAAAATGTAAAAAAAAGATTTTAGTTATTTACGTTGAAACGGATTTAATATTCTAATTATTACTATAACATTTTATAAAGCATGATGTTAGTAGAGAAGGGAGATCAAGAACAGACAGCTCTATCAAAAAGCAAAACAATCTGCCCATAAACCGAAGCTCATGACTGGAATGGATAGATCGCCATCGCACTCTAATGCCCCGAATATATTTAAGACGACAGCGACAGGGCCACACGACTACCAGAAGCGTCGGCTTCCACTTGCAATCAACTACTTAATTACAATAAAAGCGGCAGCAACCGCAACACAATCATGCTTTTAAAACCCAATCAAAAATTGCAGGGTGCTTACATATATATCCATTTTGTCATTCGAAAATCAATTAAAAAAATTGCAATATGTAATCTAAATACATAAAAATGAATGTCTGTTTGTTTGTTTATTTGTTTGTTGGTCACACGAACCTAAAACTCAAAAACCAGACGGCCGATTGAGCTGAATCTTTCACGGAATGTTCGCCTTAACCAAATCTCGGTAAAACACATAATGTGAATACGATTCGGTAGGTGGGCGTGGCACCTCCCATACCACCTAAATTTTTAATATGAAATATCTTCGGAATTATAGGTCGGACAGCATTGAAATTTGGTATAGGGCCACCGTTTAGGGGTGTCGGTTCACTGGCACTGGCATTTTTATAAGGGTTGGACAAGGGCGTGACACTTTTCAAGCGACCCAAATGTTTTGAATAACTTTGGAACTACAGGTTATACATAAATGACATTTGGTACAAACTTACGATTTAGTCGTACCCTTCCATAGAGGGAATGGGGTGGGTATTGAACAAGTGGGCATGACACCGTCCACACAGCCCAACTTTTTAATATAAAATAGCTTTGGAATTATTAGTAGAACCGCATTGAAATTTTGTATACCGTCGTTTTATAGATATGTAATTCTACTGGTAAAATTTTATAAATATTGGACAAGGGGTGTGGCACATTTTTTGTAACTAAAATTTTCCGCGTAGCTTTCGGAACTGTAAATCGCACAGCAATGAAACTGAGTCGCACCCTTCGACTGGAAAAATGGATTGGGCATTTCATAAAAAAGGCGTGGTAGTCCCTATGCAACTCAAATTTATAAAATTATAATAATTTTCCCTGACTGTCTGATTTATCACCGCCCAGCCCAAACCACTAAAACTGTAAACATGAAATTTTAACTGTAGGTATATTTAAGAAAATAAAGACCGGATTTTTAAAATTCGGGAGTCTATAGGGGCAAAACATGGGTTGAACTTGATTTATTGGGCCAATTGACTTCAAACTTGCATGTAAAGCCACAGGGCCCTGCTGGTAATTTATAAAATATGTAGTAAAATTTAACTGAAATACTGAGAAATTTGTAAATGTTGTTCAAAACACATCGAAAAGTAAGGACAACGCCAACAAAAGCATTTGCTTTGAAGTAGTGGTTCCAGTTGATTTGGTTTGTCGCCTCCGAAATAAAAATAATTCCAAGGGTGGCGGCATCGACAATTGTGGTCGCGTGTACTCGTCAAAATAATAATATCGTCAAGAACATTCTGATTCTATATATTTTAACAGATGCAGCCGTATCGCTGACGTCGGCAATGTATTCGGGCTATTAGAATACAAATACAACACTGCAAGCCATGTCAAAATAGTTGGAATTCCAAAATGTATAATATCAATGCATAATAAATTCGCCACTTCTGTAAACTTAAAACCGCATCGAAACAAAATTTTCAAATATTGAAATACAAATGTGCTAAAAAAATCCAAAATTTGCCACTTCTGTAAATTTAAAACCGCATTGAAAAAAAATCTTCAAATATTGAAATAAAAATCTGCTAAAAAAGCCAAAATATAAAATATTAAATTTTTTTGGCATATTAAAAATTCTGGAATTTTAAAACCCCATCGAAACAAAATTTTAAAATATTGAAATACTAATCTGCTAAAAAAAAATCCAAAATATAAAATATTAAATTTGTTTGCATAATAAATTTGCCACTTCTGTAAATTATAATGCAAATAATAAAAATTCTGAAAATTTAAAACCCCATCGAGACAAAATTTTCAAATATTGAAATACAAATCTGCTAAAAAAATCGAAAATATATGATATTAAATTTTTTTTGCATAATAAATTCGCCACTTCTGTAAATTTAAAACCGCATCGAAACAAAATTTTCAAATATTGAAATACAAATCTGCTTAAAAAAAAATCCAAAATATATAATATTAAATTTTTTTGCATAATAAATTTGCCACTTCTGTAAATTATAATGTAAATAATAAAAATTCTGAAAATTTAAAACCGCATCGAAACAAAATTTTCAAATATTGAAATACAAATCTGCTAAAAAAATACTTTCCTGACTACATCAACCGAAAGTTGCTTGCCTGACGTTCGCGCTGACCTCCGCAACAGCAATGCAAACCAGCGCGAACATTTGTTATCAGGCGCCACTCGCTGCCATCCACACGTCATTCTTATCAATAGCTTCCACTCCACAACTGGATACAGCCCACAATTCATTTGTACCCAACAGAGATGTGGCCCCATTGGCGCCAAGCAATAATCTCACTTGGCAACCAATTCGCCGCATTTGCAGCTTCCAATTCGCAGCATACTCAGCCCCACTTGTGCTCTTCAGTTCCACAAAGAGCACATGCGACTACAGCTTGGCAGCACAATTTGATTTTATGCGTCAGTTCACACCTAAACAAATTTTCCTACGACTTGGCCGGATTTTTTCAACGTTTCGGCGATTTTTTTTTTTCCTTGTTTAGCCACATTTCGGGTTGGCTTTTTTGCTGCTGCCAAAGACAAATCTTATTAAGTGTCAGTGTGAAAATTAAGTGACACTTGGAAATTACTTCATTATGTACTTGAGTTGTCTTCTTCTTCTTGTTATTTTTAAATTGCTGTTCAAAGGCAAAGGTAGTGCGCCGCAAAGTATGCCGTTGACATGTTGAGGCACGTCATTAAATTAAGTGCCACAACACACACACACACTCACACACACACATTGTTGCAGCGTTGAAGGTCAAAGGCCTTTCGGGTAATGGGAAGTAATGCAATGGCGCTGGCTGCTGCTGACTGCTGGCTGCTGGCTGCCATGGGATAGGCGTGTCGGCTGTCTGTTAAATTGACAACCTCGGAATTAAACAAATTTTTGTACGGTGAGGTAACTTTGCCAATTGCAACAAAACATTTTTGTATTTTGTGATTTTCTTTAGCACTCATTAAGCACTCACATCAAGCGCTCATTCTTTTATTCTCTCATTTATTTCTATTCTATTTGAGGTACAATAAAAAACGATACTACTAGGGGAATTCTTTGTAAGGTGCCACTCTTTGTAATGTGCCACCCCTGCTCGATTTTGACGTTCCAGCAATCCAAGCCAAAAAATTCCAACCGTCATTTAAGGTATATTTGACAACATAAATTTTAATGTGGTTTTTGAGGGAACAGACGCAATAACACGGTCTGGGTAAAAAAAGTGTCAAATTTGGTTAAGAAAAAACTTAAAAATTAAAACTGAAGGTTTTTCTTGCAGTGAAAAATAAATCAAATACGTGTAAAAAACTAACGTAAATATCAGTGTTGGACTTAATTTTTAAGTCTTTTTCATAATCCGAAATAATATCCGAGCATATCGTACCTAAAAGGAAAAAAAATTATTCAATGATTCCCAAAATGGCATGAAAATGTAAAGTGCCACCTTTTTTTCTTTGTAAAGTGCCACCCCTCTTTTTTCATTGTTTTGTGGTCCTACATCGGTAAAATGCCTTTTAATTGATCGGAATCGTCATTTAAATGAATTTAAAGTGGTCTTAGTCAATTTTTCTCTAATCCTAAGATGAGGAATGAGTTAGTTCAGTTTTGTTTATTAATTTCCATATAATTACCGTTTTATTTGTTACCATTCAATTTGCATTTGGCTTTCGGTCATTTTCTATTCAATTCAAATTTAATTCAATACTTTTTCATAAATTTTCTAAATCATGCATTTTTACTTGAGATTTCTACGTTTTTAGCGATTTTTTTAGGGGGTGGCACTTTACATTAAAACATTTTAGGGTATCGACTCTTAACACTTTGGGAAATTGGCTGTAAAATACGTATTTACGAAAAATTCAAATGAAGTGTTTCCTTGGATCATAGCTCTTTAAACCCCCTTTCCAACGGTATATTAACATTGGCTATACGTTAATTTTCTAACGAGTTATACGCAAAAAAGCTATCGGGTGGCACATTACAAAGAATTCCCCTATTATTTAAAAAAAATTTAATAATTTTTGCGCTGATTTCGAAGTATGCAATTGTAAGGAAATTTTTGGCGCAAATTCTGCGTAAGCTGTATTTTTGCAAATTCCCATTGTAGGCTTTTCGAAATGGTTGAAATAAAAAAATGGTTGTCGACTCAATCTATAAACAAATATTTGTTTGCCCCGACTGATTAACTGACTGATTCATTACCGTTGCAGCTACATACATGACATTTAAACTCTAGGATTTTTTTTGGAAAATAACCTCCTTTAGAAAATTAAACTAAAAAAGGATTTCGTGAAATAACTACTGGACATACTTTTTCAAAAATGCTCAAATTAAACTGTGGAAAACGTTTTCAGCTTGCGTCACTCCTCTTACGAGTCGCTTTCAATTTCGTTTTATTTGTTTGACCCACTTTTTGAAACATTTGAGGAATTGTTTTTTGCTCTGTCCCGAAACTGCAACGACTGCTGGGTGTTCATTACTTTGCTGTCGATAGAATACGCAGCCGCCACCTGAAATCGCTTTAATCGCTGTAAGTGTGCGTGACGAGAAACAGACAAACAAAATGTAAGAAATACCTTCTTGACCTCATTTACGTCTGCTTATACACTCACTCACTTACACTCACTCACATAAACACACACACACATGGCATGGTATAGCAGCAACAAAAATGCAGTGGCAAAAGCCAACAACAACAACAACTGCCAACAATTTACTTGGTGCAAAAGATAAAATCATTAAGGATGTCGAAGCAATGAAGAAGCTGCGGTGTGAGTGTGTGTGTGTGTGTGTTGGAGTTTACTGCTGAAAGGAGAAGAGGTGGAGAGCTGCAGCGGGCGTGGGCGATTATCTGTAGGCTGTAGGAAGTGCGTAATAAAAACAAAAGCGACCATAATTGGTTTGAACGCCTTTGGGGAGGCCACTGAAAAGCGAGAATGCACACAGTCACTCTTACAATCGCTCGCACACAATCACAACCATACACCAGCAAACGCACAATCACAGCACCGGGGAGCAGTGACTTTGAACTCTGCCCAAACGAAGAATTGCGGCGTCTGTCATTGACAGCGCCAAAAAAAGGTGAAAAAGCTCGCTGGCCATTAGCAGCTACAGGGGGTTTGAAAAGAAAGTGTATAACTTTTTTGTTTATATATTCAATTAATATTTTTTTTTAGTAGACAAATTTGGAATTATTTAGTTTTGTATTTCTCGTTGTGGCTGTTTAGTACTTTTCAAATTTACTTATTTAAATATTTATTTATAAGAAGTTAATTTTGAAAGAAGAAGATTTCAATTTCACGATTTTACAACTCCATCTAACCCTATCTTCCTCTTCTCTCCAATCTATGCTAATGCCAATATAGCAGAATGTCCGAAGAACACGAAGCTTTGGACATATTCGGCAATGTTAACTGCTTCTGCTTGCCATCTCAAGACAACGCTTGGCATTCTTGGGGGCACATGAGCGCGCCCGACGATGAAGTGGGAATGCTAGGCCCGAAGTGTTTGCTGAAGCTTTTCAAACATTTAAATTCATAAACGGATCTCTGCCTCGTACCGCTAAGGACCCAATTAAATTATTAAGCTTAAGTCACATTTCAAACGACAAAGCTATCGTTGAACACTTTCTTTTGACGCTCACTGTATTGCTTCAGGCGCGAAACGTATTGTAGCTTCACATATTCGCATACCATACATGTACATATGTATGTATGTATGTATGGAAGTTTACTCTACACAATTTTTACTGAAAGGATTATTTGAAAATTACAGACAATTCAATTTCCCAAAAGGTCCAAATGATAGCAAATTAAAATAAATTGCAGGAATTTGACTGTTTTGGCAAGCGAAAATGAAGGGGCTTTCATTGTGCCAGCCTTTTGTAAATTGCGCGCATGTTTTCATTTATATCTTTGTAAAGAAACCTTAAATAAATTAGAAAACAGCATAAACAAATGATTTCAATAACTATGCAATCATCGTAAAAGCAAACATTAACACTTTGAACTCATTCTAAGTCAAAATTCTTGTAAGAAATATGTGGTAGAATTAAATTACAGATGACTTACTTGCTTTGAGATTGGAAATGGAATTGGAGTTGTTGAAAAATAAATTATAAAAACTGGTAGAAAGAGAAGATTAATGCCTTGGTCAATGCTTCACTAACTATTAATTGAATTGAAACAATTAAGCTCCCAAAAAGGCCTGTAGACATCCTAAGCTTAAAAAAATTCTCTAAATTACACCTTATGGATTTTCTAGCTGATTTTACACGTATGGAAAGGGGAATCTCCATTTTATAAAATAAATGTAGTCAGTTAACGCTGCCACATGCACAACGGCAGTAATTGTAAGACAAAGTTGAAGTTTCGTGAGAAGGTAAGAAAATAATTATTTTTGAAATTGTGTGAGAAACAAAAATTATTTTAAATAAATTGTGAGCCTCAATAAAACTAAAAAATTTATTGGTGAGTAGCTGTTAATGCGTTCTTTGAGAAAATAAAAAAAAATTATGAAAAAAGTTGTTACACTCCTCCTATCTAACCCAAACCCTAGAGTGTCTGTAGGCCTGCTTGGGATGAAAAGTGTATATAATTAACGGTCATTGATGATATTTTTTCGCTATTTAAGCATTATTTTTCTATTTGAACCGAAATTTTGATACACCGCAATGTAAAAAAGATCATGTCACTGCAAAAATTTATACTAAGGCGTAGTCCGTGGGGGTAGATGAGAGAACTAGTCTCCCCTAGTCCTTTATTTCATGGAGTAGATTTCTCGACATCTGTGTGAAAAGATAACAAGGCATTAAAAAATAATAAGAACCGCCATATATATATACCTATACCGATTTTTTTTAGTTTTCCTAGTTTATACACCCCCAAAAGCAGTGTATAAACTACCCCACGACACACTACCCCTCGCCTTACCCCACCCCTTTTTATTAATTGTCTATTACGCGCATGAACTGAAACTGTTACCCGTTATTTATGTTTACATATATTTAAAAAAAATTAAAAATTAAAATTAATTACAAACAAAAATTTTCATATGGGATTTTTTTGGCCTTGTTTCCCAAGCAGGCCTCTAGGCCTTCTACTTTCTACACCCTCTATCACGCCTCCTGTTGACATGCAATTTTTTTCCCCGAACAAACATTGTTTCTCCACCACAAAACTATCACTGGTAATTTTTTTAACAAGATTAAAAACTTGGGAACTAGAGGGTTAATGTTTTTCTTTTTATAATTTTTTATAAATGACTCAGCGCATGAAGGGAGACTTTTGATCATGGAATTTCTATGATAGAGAAACATTTTCTCCTTTTACCAAAATTGTTTATATACCTTTTTGGTCCTAAAAGTTCAAAATAGAAAATTTAGTTAAAAGGACACAATTTTCCTCTTCTATTTGATACCCATATTTTCATAATTGCACAACTGCAAATATTTTAAAAAATATTTGAAATGTGTATGTTCTTAAAATTTTAAAGTCCTTTTTAAAGGACTTTGGGTCAGAAATTGAAAAACTTACTATGCTAGATTACAATAAATTAGCTCTAGTTCACGTCTATATCAACATTTGGATGGGTCTTGAGAAAAATGTTTTTTTTTGTCGCACAGTGTAATAAATGTAAGGTTGATGTTTTCACTCAGTGCTTCATAACTTTGTAATTTTTCTTTCGATTCTATTGATGTGAGGCTTAATATTTGCACAAATAATATATCTTTTATCTTAGATTTTAAAACCAAGGGAGATAATTTATTTTATCTATAAAAAATCATTCGAATTTATTGTATAATTTTTGAAAATGGGTAAAAAATTCATTTTTTTAAATTTTCATCGTCAGTAACTTCCCCAAATCTCATCTGAATTTGACAATCAATATATCACTGGAAAGGCTAAGGTATTATCTTCTGAACGATGGATCGCTTGTGTTAGTCGAATGATTCGTTTATGAGATATGTGCTCATAACTGAAATAAGAGGAAAAATGGTTTTTGGATTTTAGATTTTTAGATTAAATTTTTTAGTTAGATTTTTCGAAAACGCTTCTTAAGAAAATTTTTTGTCTAGTAGTGTTATTTAAGGAATAGCTGACTCATTTAGTGAAACTTCAATTCTTTTTGAGGTCTCAGGTACCCATCCCTGGTTGTCCGCAAAATATCAAATTCAGTCAAACCGAAGTTTTAACGCTGAAAGACAGCATTTTGGAATCAACACTAATGCTTAGTGAGAAGATGGTAATAAGTGAAATTGTTCAACCATCTTAACCCATTAATGCCGCAACTTTTTTTTCATGAAAGCATAAATTTCACGGCAGCCGCCGTGGCTCAGTTGGTTAGTGCGTTGGACCGCGAGTCGAAGGCAGCGACCCAGGTTCAAATACTGCCTGTAATAACACCTAAACAAAATAACGGGAAATCTCGTTTTCTCTTTCGGTGGCTGTCCTCTCAGCTGGAAATGGCAAACCTCTGAGAGTAAAAATTGCTTATGAAAGAGCTCCCAACCTGCCGTTCGGAATCGGCATAAAACTGTAGGTCCCTTCCACCCGCGTACAAATTCACACGCACAACACGGGTGGTTGCGGGAAGCTAGGCCTTAGTCTCGCGTAAGCGGGCTGTCGTGCCAGTCAATTAAAAATTATTATTATAAATTTCACTAACTACACATACATACATATTCTTATTTCTTTACGATTTCGATGCAAAACTAATACAAAAAAACTATTTTAAAAAAATTCAATTTCCGTTTTTACATAATTTTGATTGCAAATTTAAAAAGTTAAAACGATTTTACGTTGGACAACATTTAGGCCGACATTTTTTACGTTCGAATTTGTATTGAAAAGAGTCCCTGAAAAAAATCTTACTTATTTCTTTACGATTTCAATGCACAACTATTTAAAAAAAACTATAAAAAAATGCATTTCCGTATATATTTTATATTTTTGATTGCAAATGTAAAAAGTTCAGACGATTAGGCTGACATTTTTTACATTCGATTTTGCACCGAAAAGAGTCCCCGAAAATAAATTTAATTTTTTCTTTACGATTTCGTTGTAAGACTATTAAAAAAAAAACTATTAAAAAATACTATTAAAAAAATATTTGAAAAACTTCAATTTCCGTTTTTACATAATTTTGATTGCAATTGTAAACAGTTCAGACGATTTGACGTTGGAAAACATTTTGGCCGACATTTTTTAAGTGAGAATTTGCACCGAAAATAGTTCCTGAAAAAACTTACTTATTTCTATACGATTTCAATGCAAAACTATAAAAAAAAACTATTAAAAAACTTAAAAAACTATTTCTTTACGATTAACAATAAAAAAAAAAAATACTAAAAAATTATTAAGAAAAATTCAATTTGCGTTTTTACATAATTTTGATTGCAAATGTAAACAGTTCAGACCATTTTTACGTTGGAAAACATTTTGGTGAAATTTTTTTACATTCGATTTTGTATCGAAAAATGCCCCTGAAAAAGTCTTAAAAAATGCCCTTTCAGACGCAAATGGCGCTAATTAAACTACACAATTTTCATGTTGAAATTCTTTACTTAATTTTTTACTTTTAACAATGTTTCAATGCTTTCGTTTTTCAAGTTTCTAAAACAACTTTGTCAGTTGTGCCGAATAATTGACTTAAGTTGTAATTAAATTTAGTCCTTCTTCTCTTCGGGCGCTGGCGCTGTGCTGGCTGCATTCGCGGCAGCCGATTGCTGCTGTTGGCCATTGTTGGCGTTTTCCTTGGCGGTGCGCAGCTCAACCACATCCGAGTCGTCACTGTCCACGGGGCTGGCTGGGAATGCGCCGAGTGCGGCGTCCTGCGGAATCTCGAACTGCGGGTAGGGCGGATAATGTTGATCTTGCGGGTATTGCGGCTGCTCGGGGTGTGGCTGTGGCTGGGGCTGGGGCTGTTCAGGCTTCGCTTCGGGCTGCTCTTGTGCGGGATAGTCGACTGGCACTGGCGCTGGTGCGGCAACGGGTACGGGTGCCAAAACCGGTTGCAGCGGCTGCTGCACGGGCGGCTGTGGCAGATACTCGATCTGTTGTTGTTGCTGCTGCACGGGCACAGCGGGCACCACCTGCTGCACTGGCGCAATGGCGGAGACAACGGGCGCGGCTGCCACTCCGGCCACCTTCACAAACGGTTCACGCTGCACCACCGCATTGAAGCCGTTCAGATCGTCGGCCGTGTAGGTGACGGTGCGCTTGTAGCCATCGGCATCGACCACGCTATACGAGCCGACCACGTTGCCGCCGTTGCGCGTTTCCGTCTGACTCTTGATGTCACCGGTGAGCGTATCGTGCACGCCATACGAGAAATCGTAGCTGGGCGCGGCCTCGTATTCCAATGTGTTCACCAGCGGCACGGCGGGCGCCAGTGTCTTGGTGAGCACTTGCTTAACGGGCGCCACGGGTGCAACGGCCTTGACGAAGGTCGAAGGCGCCGCATAGGTGGCATGCACTGGGTACGCTCTGGCAACGAGCGGCGCCTGTTGGTAGACTAGCGGCTGGTGATGGTAGACGGGCGCTGCGCGGGCGTAGGTGGTGTAGGCGGCAGCGGCGACGGGCACATGCTGTTGGTAGGTGGTAAAGGGACTGTAGGCGTAGGTGGCAACACTAGCCAGACTGGTGGCGGCCACAGACAGCAGGCAAAGGACGCCGAGGAACTGTGAGAGAAAGGGAGTGAGAGAAATGGTTGAGTATTGTTTAAGGAAAAGCGAAATTTTCAAGGCCCAAAGGCTGAAAGGCTGTTTTGAATGAGGCTAATTTTTAATAGCAAAATATTTAATGTTTTAGAAAATTTAAAAAAATTGTTAACACTTTACAAAGAAAGACAGCAACACTTAAAAAGCACGGGTTTTGTTTCTTTTAAAGATTTGGAAAACAGCTCAAAGCAAAAAACATTTGGATACTCCCACAGAAATATGGAGGGATTCACAATAAGCCTGTTGGGCCTATGAGTAGAAATACGGCACCCTTCTTCACCTAAACTAACCTAACCTAATCTAATTCATCAAAAGCTGAAGACTGCCTAAAGGTTTTCGTGTCGCAACCAACCTATAAAAAAACTATAAAAAATATCATTTTTGTTGTTTTTCATTTCACTGCAGAACGTGTATGAAAATCGTCCTTTATGACAGCATACACACTCTTGACAATGCTTCAACAATGTTTTTTATAGAAGTTATTTTTTTTTTATCTTTTTATTTATTGCTCATTTGAACTCTTCAATCCTTTCCTCTTGTTAAAGTTATCAAGGCTTATTTTTCATTCATCAATCATTTATCCTTTCAACTTTTACACCAAAAACAACTCAAATTTAATCCATTTAGACATTATGAGCCTTTAAGCAGCACAGCACTGAATAGGCATGACCAGAGTTGCCACTGCTTGGACACTTACTTTGTTGGCCATTATGTTTGCAATTTGAAATACGAAAACGCAACGCACAAATGAATCACAATCCGAACTGTCTGTGGGTGCGCTGCAACACACTGTAAACGACAACTGATGCTGGCAGCAATGGTTGACAGCAGTTTTATACTCTGTCAACAGAATCTAACCGAAATCGCAACCAAAACCAACACCAAAAATAAAACATTTCAATGAAAGAATTAGCAAAGAAGCCAAACACACACACACAGACACACATTCAAAAATATTTTTGAGCATGTATGAGTGTGTGTGTGTGCCAATGTCGAGCACGTCTTTAACGGCAGCAACCAGAAACCGGATGACATGCGATAAGCGGCCAACTTACTTCCATAAGTTGTCAAATGTCTGTCGCGCTCCACTGTCACAAATCATTGAGCGCACACTTCAATTGACAATTGCAAATTAATTACCAACAATTGTTCGTGTGACAATTGGACGGCCTGTTCGTGTGACAATTGGACGGCCTCAAACCAGTTTATGGCAGCAAACAAAAAAAAAACACACATTCATTCATTTGTTAGAGTCATGAAAAAAATTATCGTCACTTTATTGTCGCCTGTGATGGGTGGCGCTTTAGGCCTGAAAAGTTGTCCCCATGTATAAAAAAAAACTTATAAATACTGTCGTGTTTGTTGTGGGCGTTGTTGATATGTTTAATTAAAAGGCGCTCGAGTTGACATTAATCAGTTGTAAATTAATGAATGTCATGAATATTGCAATTTTGTGCCAAACCATTTCAATTGTGTGTGATATAAGCGAAAACCAACACAGCCAACTTATATCACTTTTATTACATGTTTATGCCAAAAAGATAGAAAAATAGGAGGAAATTAAAGTAAAATAACATAAACGATTTTTGTGGCAAAAAGTTTATTAAAACTTTTTTTGGTGGTTTTTCACACCTTTGCAACTGTTATTGTTGCAATTGTTGTGCATATTGTTGTGCATATTTATGCAATTGTTATGTTTATGTTTATTTATGCAATTGTCTGTGACTATTCAGCGCGCTTCGGTTGCATGTCAAAATTTGTATGCTTTTGACGTTTTTCTCGCTCCTCTCCATTTTGATGTGTCATTGTTTATACTTTTTTTGACAGTTAACCATTGCAACATTGCACCGAATGGCGTTTTGTGCCACCTAAAAAACCCAAAAAATATACAAATGCTAAAATGTTGCAAGGCAAATAGTTATGAGCTGCCACAGGAAGTAAAATTTTATCACAGAGGAATTATTCTTTTCATTTAGGGTATTGTGACAGTTTGTCACAAACTCTAAAATATTTTGTTATACACTATAACTCACAGAGACATGCATATAGTAGCGCATACAGGAATTTATTTTGGAAGGTTTTCGTTACTCAAAATGATTGTAAAATGTTTCACTCCAAACATATCGCACACACACTTCAAAAGTGGCACAACTCAAAATTTTTAATTTTCGTGTTTATGTGTTAATACTGTGCACAATGCATCTATCTACCAATAAGCAAACGTTCAGTATATTTTGTTGTTGTTAACTGTTGCCAAAAAAACAGTTAGGTCTCTCGTCATGTCGAGAAATTTGATGAAATGCCAAAGAGTCCTAATTCAAATTGTGACACTTTTGACCAAATACATTTTTGTTAAAGTTAATTTTAAGTAAAGTTGTGACAATTTTAGTTTATATTTTTGAATAAATAAATTAATTTCGAATTTTCAAAATTTTTGCAAAAATGACATAACTCAAAATAATTCGGTAATTATTGAATTAAAATATCATCAAAAAAGTCATAACTAAAAATTTTTGATTTTCTAGTGTAAGATTAAAAAAAATCTTTGTAACTTATCCTAATCTGTAACGATTTTCTACTAAATGGTCTATGCGTTATTTAAAAAAATGTTTATTCAGCTCAAAAACAGTTTTTTGCGTTTTCTGAAAAATTAAAAATTTTTAGTTGTGTCACTTTTGAAGTGGGTGTGCGATATATGAGTACCATTCCTCTTTACTATTACCTGAAGTCCTTCACTGTACTAGAAAATATTAACGATTAAAAAATAATAAAAATTCGTGAATTTTTGTTAACAAACATAATGGGCAAACATGTCTCGAAACGCATAAGTCAATTCCTAAAAAAAATTAGCTGTACAAATGTAATTTAAGATTTGGTGCATGTGACAAAGTGTCACAATTTCAGTGTCACAATAATGGCAAACAACTGCAATCAAGGAATTTAAAGCATTTAAACGAGTCATAAAGTGTCTCGAAAGTCTAATAAGTGCTTTAACTTTTGCAAATGTGTGACACGCTGTCACAATATTAGAGCACTAATAAACTGAATGAGTTCAAATAGGTTTCTAAGCAGCAAAAATCTTAAAAAATCTTGAATAATTTAGGAATTACACTTCACATATCAAATTCAGTGCATGACTTAAGATACAAAGCCTCTACATTGGTTTGTGACAAAAATTCTACTAATGTGTCACAACTATGACTGACAATAATGTTTAATTAAACTTCATACCTCAAATTGAATGTAAGACTTACGATACAAAGCCTCTACATTGGCGTGTGACAAAAATATAACTTATGTATGTGTCACAATTATGGCTGACAATAATGTTAAACAAGTAAACAGATGTCAAAAAGTTGGTAAGGATTGCATCTTAAAAACAATTTATTAGGTTATATGTATTCAGTTATCAGTTAGCAACTAAAATATTACATCATAATATTTGACAGCATTGATTTTATGACAGATAGATTAAGTAAATGTGAAATAGCTTTTATCTCAAAAATCAATTTACAGTGTTATATTTCTTTGCCAAATTAAGAATCACATCATAGAAGTTGTGGAACAGATTTTGTGACAAATCAAAAATCAATTTAGGGTATTATATATCTTTGCCAATTTAAGAATCACATCATGTAAGTTGTCAGATAGACGTTGTGACAGATGTATTCAGCAAATGAAAAATAGCTTTTGTTTCAAAAATCAATTTACAATGAATATTAAGAATCACATCATGTAAGTTGTGAGATGGATTTTGTGACAAATGGATCCAATAAATGTGAAATAGCTTTCGTCTCAGAAATCATTTTACAATGAATATTAAGAGTCATATCATGTAAGTTGTGAGATAGATAGAAAAACAGCTTTTGTCACAAATCAATTTACAATGAATTTTAAGAATCACATCATACAAGTTGTGGGATAGATTTTGTTACAGATGGATTCAGTAAACGAAAAATAGCTTTTGTCTTATTGCATATCAGTACTGATTGCGGCACTTGTCACAAAAGCTGTGGACCGTCCTTCATTAAGCGAATGAAGGACGGTCTGGTTTACTCCGGATTGAGACTGTTGGTAAGCTTCAGAGGAAAACGAAAAAGAGTAAACCATGAGCAATTTTGGACTCTGATTTATGCTGCACACACTCTTTCCTACCTAACTTTTCAATTTCCTATTGCCTCAATAGTTATTTTTGTAATTGTTTAAAATGAGTGGCAACACTGTATTTTCTTCACAGCTGGCTTACATATCCAAAATACAAAAAAACGAAAAATTATCTAACAATTCTACGCACACGCATGTGTGCCAATTTGCAAAGCTTTCAACCAGACATTTTTTCAAGTTCAATGCGTGATCATTGTGTTACGTGATTTGTGCTCGTAATAGGTTGGCCGCTGAAAAGAGAACCTAAACGTTGTAGGTGCAGCTCTTAAGTAGTTTGTGATCGCCACAATGTGGTGGGAAATGTATTGAAATGTTTGTAGTTTAATACTTGGTGAGGAGTACTTAAAAATACATTAAAAAAACAGTTTAAAATAAAGCTTTTGGAATCAAACATATATACAAAATAGTTTAGGATAGTTAAGCTATTTAATTTTATAGTTTAAAAAATTGCGTATTCACTCTGACAGCTCAAAACGTAAACGGAACTGGTTTATGGACGTTAAAATATAATCTGTTAAGTTTAGAAGTCATAAGTTAAGGATTTTGCTGAGTATATGTGGTAGCATCAAAAAAATATATTACGATTTAATATTATATAGCATTTGAAAAGTGAGTAACTAGTAGTTATAATTTCTTGCTGAACTTAGCAACTGATACGCTTAGCACAGGATGAGAGAAGCTTTCCGTGGTGGTCATCAATCACTGAACTCAGCAACTTACTTGTTAGTTCAAAATTGGGGCACTGGGGTCAAGATTCCTAGCGGACCTGGCTTGCGCGACAAAAGTTTAAATCTTTCCTTCCATTCCTTGTTTAAGAGATCGAAATGGTTTTCCTTGGACTGAAACTGATTGGTTAGCTCCAGAACCATTTATGAAGGAATTCACAATGGGTCAATTTGGCTTCCGAGTGGAAGTGAAATTATATGAAAGACAACAGTGCAATGTTCTATCAAAATCAAACAGCTTTCTTCCATTAAATAAAAAGCAAGTGAATTTCAGTAAAACAAAATAGGTGAATCTGGTCTATGGACAGCGGACCATGAAAATTCAAGTTTTTACTGCAAAATTCATATTGCCCCACTCAAAGTAATGCCAATCGATTGTAAAGCACAATACGCTTGATTCAGTTTGCAAAACATTTTTGACGTAAGTATATCCATTAGACCCATGTTCCATTTTTGTATTTTTACGTAATGTTTTTTTTTAATCCATCAAACAGAAAACCATCGCAGAAGCAAATACAGATAAATTTTGCATGGCTACCAAATGGTGTTCGTTATGTTTTTAGTGAGAAAATCGAGGATAATGATGTCACTCAGAAACGGTGATTTGTCAGTGTGCAAACGCCATGAGTTGTTTGCCCAGAGATTTTTTTTAGGCTCATTGCTTCAAGGTTCAAATAATATTTCTTGTTGATTGTCTTGACTTTTTGGCAAAAATTCATGATGCGCAAAAACGTTGTTATCCATATAAACCCTAAGCATAACCTTCTTTTTCTGACTAACTGACAAAAAACTATATGGTTTCTTCGGTCTTGAGTTATAGGGTACTCACCACCCGTTCACATGATTTATCCTTTTTTGCATGGAATTCAGGTCTTTCTATATGTCTTGAACGAATTCATAAGAAATGTTCAAGTCATCTGGTAGTTCCTCGATTATTACTTTACGATTTTCATTCAACATTAATAATTAACTAATTAATTAATAATTAATAATTAATTAATATTAATTAATAATCAATTTATTGATGTTCTCTTCGGTTTTATACGTCGACATTTTGCCACTGCTTTCATCAACTTCCATGAACTTACAACCAACTGTAAAGCTTTGATGTCACTGTTGAAGCTCTGTTTTTTTAGAGGTCTGAAACACTTTTCCAACATATCCAAGATCTTTCAACAGCTTAATGCGTTTTTAATGCAAAATTTAATACACTTTCGTTGTTGCAAAAAAAAACCAAACAAACACATAAACAGACTCAACACTCTTTTAACAGGTCACTTTCACAAATGTCAAACTAGGATGCTGAAGTTTTGAAATAATATAGCTGGCAGATGTGGCAACCCACATAAGAAAAGTCAAATCGGGTGACTGAGAGCGCCACACGTTGATGATTTCGGGAACTTTTTAATCAATGCATAAATATAAAAAAGTATAGACTTCAATTGCTTGGTACTGATTTTTGAACTAATTAGCTGCTCTTACCCTACACTGCTACAGGTTTTTCCTGGGGAAAGTTGCAATTTTTGATTTATCGATTTAGTCTTCTATGTGGTTATATCAACAACATTCAACAACAATAATATTTTTTTTACTTTTTATTACCGAACCCTGTTTTTAAGAGTGTTGTCATATGACAGCAACCACATCGTTGTGGCTGTAATAATAAAACATAAAATTTTGTATGCATAATTAAAAATTAAATATCTTTTCATTTACTTTAGCTAAAATTATTTGAAGAAATGTATCTGAATAAAAATAATAAAATAAAATAAAAAGTAAAGAATAAAAATAAGAAGTCTAATAAGATCTCTTATTTTTTCTGCTTCTTCTTTCTTTACTATGTATAGATATGACATTCCAAAAACCTATATACTTTTCTTGTTTAAACTTAAATATTCAGTTTGTTAATTTTGTATTATTGCTAATATTTCAAATTATTCCAAGGACTAACAAAAAAATCTTTTCTTGAAACCATTGAGGGTGCAGACGTCTACTACTGTGTACAAAGAATACCCGGAATTCGATTTCTTCGATTATCGTGGTGTTGTGCATTATGAGTTCCTTCCGCCGGGCCAAACTGTCAACAAGGAATATTACTTGAGCGTTATGCGTCGTTTGCGTGAAGCTATTCGCAAAAAGAGGCCGGATTTATGGAGAGACAACTCTTGGTTTTTGCATCACGATAATGCACCATCTCACACGGCATTGGTTCTTCGTGAGCATTTCGCCAACTCATATCGTTCCACAGCCACCGTATTCGCCTGATTTAGCTCCTTGTGACTTCTGGCTATTCTCCAAACTCAAAAGACCACTTCGAGGACACCGTTTTGAATCGATTGAAGAGATTCAACGTGAATCGCCGCGCGCATTGAAGGCCATACCGGAAGGTGACTATTTGGCATGCTTCGAAGATTGGAAAGTCCGTTGGCATAAGTGCATTGCATCGGGGGGGGGGGGACTACTTTGAAGGCGATGAAATTGATTTGAAAGAATAAATAAAGATTTTTTGAATTATAAACAAATTCCGGGTATTCTTTGTACACAGTAGTATAAAGTAGCATGTTGCCACATGGCAGCAAAATAGCGAAAGAGCTAACTGTATACTTAAATATTCTGTGGCGTACACAGGATTTCATTTAATTTTTGTATTTTATTTTTTTTTATTTTATTATTTTATTTTATTTATTTTTTATTTCATTTTTATTTTGATACAATCCTTTTTGAAACCATATTTGCCAACCAAAATGTTTGTATCAAACAGATTTTTGGGGCGTATGAACCCCAAATCCTCTCTTGCGTGCACCTCTGTACTAATTATACAACACATATCCTACAAAATATTTATGTATGGTTAACATTTAATATGAAATTTTAGTACTTTTCATACACAAAAGTACCCATTTTTAATTGTTTATACTTGTGGTTATTTCTTTTTCCCCAACCCTTACCCCCCTTTCCCTCCTACAATCCATCCAACCCTCGCTCCGATGGCTGATTATAAGTACATATACACGCAGCCTTGAGTAACCCCCCACATGCTGGTTGAGCGGTGAGTGGGCACTTTCTTGGGTCACATTGCTGGCGCCACATGAAGTTTCCAGCCTCCGCTCAACTAGTCGTTAACGATTAATTGTTGTTGTTGCTGTTGTTGGCATTGTTGTATAGCATGAATTTTGTTACTGTCATTGTTGACAGCTGTCTTATTGTTGCTATTGTTTTGGGCGCCCCTCTCTGCCCATGAAAAAAAGGTCTACAAATTTGGGAGTTGCTTTGCTTGACGTAAACAATTTGTTAACTTAATTATGATGTTGACCTTCAGTTTGTTTGGATTTACTTTAATTAAATGCAATTTATGTAATTAAGACATTACATGTCTTTTTTGTGCCTATTCAAGTTGTGTTGTGTCTATGTTAAGTCGAGCCTTAATGGCGAACAGGGAGCGATTTTTTTGAGAACACTCGAAGGACGACGCCTTTTCATATTAAACTTTTTATGTGTTGGTTGTTGCTGTTGTGTGTGCTTAAATTATTGCGATTCATGTTTCTGTTTTTACACTTGTTTTTGTTGTCGTTGTATTTACAAGTTAATTGGGTCAGCATAAGTTTCAGGCGCCTGAGCACGCAGTACAGAAGGTCAATGGCAGCTGAAGGGACAATGCTGGGACTGTAAGTGAAAAAAAATTCGACATAAATGCAGAATACCGCACCCTCTTACAAAAATTTGTTTTGTTCTCTAAAAAAATGTAAAATTTTGCCGCGGAAACGTTCACAAGGGCCGTGGTCCGCCCCCAAAGTCCCAGTTATATATCCGAATTTCTCAAGAAATTATCAACCTATTCTAACGACATAGGTGTCATATGAAAGGTATTTTCTTCCTCTTTCGAATGATGTATAACATTAGGTATGTAGTATGTACCAATTTTTTACAAAAATTTTTTTAAAACGGATTTTTTTCTCGAGAACCCCTATTATGAAGCTATTATAGGTTTGCTACTGTAGTATAGCCTGTGAAATTCCCTTTACAATGAATGAGTTTGTTAGACTAAAAAAATACTCCTCTTTCCGATAAAAGAAAAACAACAATTTTTAACAGGGTGTGGTATTCTGCACTTGTTCCAAAAATTCAACAAAGTGATATGCAATTTTTTTTAGATACATTTTAAACTGAAATATATAAAAATGTATTGATTAGGAAATTATATGAAAAATATTTCATTAAATTTTCATTTTCGAGCAGTCAATACATTCAAACTTTTTACCATCAGGCTTTGCTATTAAAAAACTTCTGATTAATTGTAAATGGAGTTTTAATAGAAATCAAACATTTACCATTATAGCAAAATATCATTTTCATGCATAATTCGCTGAAATATTATTAGCAAATATATCTGATTTGATAAAATCTACAACTATTTCCAAACAAAAAAGCCAACTATTTATTTTGGGCTAACAAAGGCAAACGCGTTCAATCCACACGCTTCGCCTGTACAGTAACAATAAAGCGCGACAATATACAGTTCCGGCTTTAAGAGAATTCATCAAAGCGTAAAGCCTAAGCTGGGTTTGACAAACTTCACAAATATAATGTAACAACGCCAGCAAAAGCCAATGACCAGCTTGAAATTCAATTAAATTCAAATTGAAATCGAAAACGAAATCGATAAATGAATTGGAAAAGGTAAATATGGAATGGTTAGTAAAACGACACAAAAGCTTATGGTGGTCATAGCAAACATAACAAGAAAACAACAACAAGAACAGCAACAAGAGCAGTGTTGACAAGCACAACCGCCACAAGCGACCTTAAAGTGTAGCACGAAACGTAACAACAACAAACAATCATGACGGCAATAAACGCAGCAAGCGATAACAACAACAACATGTACTAACAATAACAACAACAAAGTCAATGACAACAACAATTGACATCTATTAACAAAGCCGCTAACAATAATAACGCTAACAGCAACATTAGTCATTGTCGTTAATGCTGCTGGTTGGTAACAGTTCCAACAAAAACAACAACAATAACAACAATTGTCGATAATTGGAGCATAAGCAGCCATTAACCGATGTCATGCATTCCACGCTCACATTCATGCGTGTAACTGTCTGTATTTTACACACACACACACACATACAGTCGCAGTTGCAGTCAATTCCTCATTCATCAACCACAAAGTTGCAGGTCGCCGCCTTTAACGCTGAACGGTCTGAAGCGCTATTGTTGCTATCGTTGTTTTTGTTGTTGTTGCTGTTGTTGACAACCACAATTGTCGCTTGCATTGTCAGCCAAGCACATAACTCTGCATACCGACGGCACAATTACGCATCCAATTAACCCATCTTCTGATGTTGTTGAGTTTCTTGGCCTATTTGACTTCATGGATGGAATGAATATATTGGACAATATTTGCAATAACAACGTCAAACATCATAGAACTGATGAGATTTTGGGCAACAGAGAGCCTTTTCTGAAGTAATTTTCTACACAGAATTTGAATGTGAGCTCAGAATTTGTGCATCAAATCGAAGTTTTGAAATATAACACTGACACTTGCAGTCTGTCAATAACACAGCACAACAAAAAACACTTTTTTTCTGTTGCATGGAGTTTTTCTACTGTTTCTTACTAATTTGGGTGCGCTGATTTCGAATCAATCCTCAGATTTTTTCTAGCAGCTCTAGTTAGTGAGATATAGGTACCGTGTCATTTTTTCAGTTGACATGATGTCCTTCTCGTATTAACAACACCGCACGGCTTCTTTTCCGATGCAACTTATTTTTATAAGTTTTAAAATTCCGCGGTAATTGGACCTCAAAGTCGGAAAATATGGAATTTTAAGGCGTTTTCTTTGATGGTAAAAAAATACACATTTTTTGTAAATCAATTAACGAGTTAGGTGTATAATGAAAGCCGACACATCAAGCAATACAACACAGCCAAATTATTTGGCGGAATACACATTCGCATCGAAAAATAGCAAAAATGTACCATAGTCATTTTCATACTTTTTCCTTAAAAAATTAGGAGCCTCAAAATATGCTCTTTTATATGTTCCATTTATAGTCTGAAATACAAGCAAAAAACAAAAATATTTTGAATTGCTCGAAACAAAAACAAATTAAAAACTTTGCATATTTTGAGGCTCCTAATTTTTTAAGGAAAAAGACTGAAAATAACTATGGTACATTTTTGCTATTATTTCGATGCGAATGTGTATTCCGCCAAATCATTTGGCTGTGTTGTATTGCTTGATGTTTCTTCTTAAGATATTCATATACTTCGTAACTTGATTTATGAAACATCTGTGTAATTTTCGCCATCAGAAAAAACCCCTTGAAATTCAATATTTTCCTACTTTGAATCCTCATTACAACGCCAATTTAGAACGCATAAAATTTATTAATGTTAGAAAAGATGGCGTGATATGTTGTTAGTGCAACGATATATAAATAATGTCGATAGGATTATTGGTTCGGAAATTACAGTCGAAAATGTGAAAAAAGTCGAGGAAAATTCGAAAAAGTGACATGCCCATTTTTTGCGAAAACTAGAGCTGTTACATAAAAATTGAGTATGGTTTTGAAAACAGCGTGAAAAAACGATTCAGATTCATGTAAAAAAATCCATGCAACAGACATGCTGGTGTGCAGTGTAATATAGAACTGATCGGTCAAGTTCTCGGACAGGTAAGACAGCGAAAAAGATCTGTTCCACAATAAACTGAAGGCACACTAAAAATCTTGAAGAAGAAATCTACTAGAAGAATTGGTTTAGGCTACGTGGAAAATGATGATATAAAAAAAGTAATAACTTGGGAGAAGAAAATTTCGATCAATTTCGCTGCAGGGAGATTTTTTGGAAATCTAAAGGTTACTTAAATACTTACGTAATACATTTTTTTTCGTTCAAAATGACTCACTTTTAGTTACATAGGTTGAGTTGACGGGCCGATTTGAGTAGACATGATTATGTTTTTTTTATAGAGATTGAAAGCATTAAAAACCCCATCGAAAAACTCGTCAGTGTGGGCCCTTAATCTCACTAAAACCATATTTCTCATGTCCTCCGGCTTATGTGAATTTATGTATGCAATTGCGAGGCAATACTGGGATATTTGAGAACGAGTTGCCCTTCGAGCATGGCATACTTTTAGGGGCATGGTATGATATGATAATTTCGTAGAACTATCGCAGAGACGACTCGCGGAGATACTGGAATGTACGAGAACAACTCGAGGCGATACTTGGATATTCGAGAACAACTCGAAGTAATACTGGAATGTTCTGCGCTAGAAGCAAACAGGTTTAAAAGGCAGCTGGGTACAGCGCCGAGGAAACAGTTTGGTTCTGACAAGTAAAAGTGCAACACTGAATATAAAGTGACAAGTGAAACACAGTAGAGTAAAAAATTGTAAAGTGACTGCTAGTTTTAAACTGCATTGAAGAATTTTAGTGTGTTTAATTTTTGAGCACAATCCAGTGAAACGATTTACGAATGCATTGAGCCAGCAGTACTCATTTTCGTCGATCTCTTATGGTCCATTTCACTTTTAGCTCTAAATGGGTTAATCACTCGAATAATATATTTGTATGTTATAGCAAACGCGACTGCGGCCAGTGACACGTAACCCTCTCGCATAACCGCCAAATCACCGTCCGCTGCTTCAACGCCAACCCCAAAAAACCACTTCGTAGTCGTCTATGCAGTTGTCTTTGCTAAAGTGATGGATGAGGAGTCGCCTATGTGCTGCTTACGCAATCACTGTCCTTGCCGCAAATGCACAGAAGAGCAGACGGCTTTACATGCCAACCAGCCAGTCAGTCAGTCAGTCAGCCGATAGAAGTGCGTGGTTAAACTAGACAAATAGATTTTTGACAGCCAGCAAGTTGCCATTGCTGCCATTGAATTGAATGGTTTGCGGTGTAAGCAAGAAGTCATCAACTGCTGGCAGCTGAAAAACATTTAAAGCATGAAATATTATTAGTTTTTTTAACTACACATGAACGAAAATTTGCCATGAAAAAAATGCCATCCATCAATTACTCAAATTTGCATAGTATTTCTTATACCGAACTAGGTTGATTAAATTAAATTATTCCACGCAATTTTGCTCGCATTCCCCTCTTCGCTACGAATGCAAATAGAATTTAACTTTAATGTAAATATTTGCATTTTCTAGGCATGCATATTCAATAATTTCATTGATTTTGCATAATTAATGTTTTGAAAAATTATGATCTCAAATTGTGGGCATTCATTAGTTATTGCTGTTTCGGTGTTGAAAGCTGATAACAGTGGCATTTTTATTGCATTTTGTTATTGCTGCAATTAAACTAATTAAGTTTAGAAGAATTTGTTTGTTTAGAATTAACATATTAAGGAAACTTGTCGCTTTTTGACTGAATTTTCAATTTTGAACTTTCTGGACCAAAATACTTCGGTAAATGAAAAGTAATTGTGTTATTTTTTCTTTCATCGAACAATTTCAACTAACTCAAATAATCAACTAATTCAATTAATTTAATTCATTTGCTATATAATTATTTTTATATAATTTGCAACTAACTCAAATAATTAATTAATTCATTAAGTTATAATGAGGACCTATTTATTTGATATATAATTGCTTTTATACAATTTTCAACTAACTCAAATAATCAATTATTTCAGCAGGTTATAATCAAAACCCATTAATTTGATATATAGGGTGTTTTTTTTAGAGGTTTGTTTTTCGAATAGAGATAAAACTGGCATTTTGTGGTCAAATCTGGCAACTCTAATGTCATTTATGTTCAGTTTGGTTTGCCATTTCATCATGAACAGGTTGACAAAAGAACAACGCTTGCAAATCGTGCAAATTTATTTCGAAAATAATGGTTCAGTTCGCGAAGTTTACCGCAAGCTCCGTCCTTTTTATGGTCGACATAATCGTCCATCAGAGCAATTAATTCGGTTAACCATGGGTTGTTTTCGCACTACGTTTACTCTATGTGATAATACGCATCCGCAGAGACGTCGAACAGTGCGCACGGAAGAAACAATTGCCGCTGTAGAGCAAAATGTTGAAGAGGACCCGAATGAATCGATTCGCCACCGTGCACAGCAATTGGAGCTTTGTCCATCAACTTTATGGAAGATTTTGCGCAAAGATCTTGGCTTGCGACCTTACAAGATCCAGCTTGTGCAAGAATTAAAGCCGCGAGACCATGCAATGCGTCGTGATTTTGGTGTATGGGCCGAAAATGAGATTGATCTCGATGCTGATTTTCATCGCAAAATTTTGTTCAGTGATGAGGCTCATTTTTGGTTGAATGGCTACGTCAACAAGCAAAATTGCCGCATTTGGAGTGAAGCGAATCCACATGAGACCCTTGAGACGCCATTACATCCACAAAAACTGACTGTTTGGTGTGCTCTATGGGCTGGTGGAGTCTTTGGGCCATACTTCTTCCGAAATAATGCTGGAGAGTCAGTTACCGTTAATGGAGACCGGTATAGAGCCATGATAACCGACTATTTTGTTCCCGAATTGGATGGCATGAATGTGGATGAGTTGTGGTTCCAACAAGACGGCGCTACATGCCACACAGCGCACGTCACAATCGATTTATTGAAGGAAACATTCGATGAGCGCATAATTTCGCGGAATGGACCTGTCAATTGGCCACCAAGATCGTGTGATTTGACACCATTGGATTATTTTCTTTGGGGATGTGTGAAGTCGCTCGTCTACGCCAACAAACCAGAAACGTTAGGGGACTTGGAAGCCAACATTCGTGGCGTTATTGCCGACATACGGCCCCAAATGCTCGAAAAAGTGGTTGAAAATTGGACCTGTAGAATTGGCTTTATTCGAGCCAGCCGCGGCGGCCACATGCCCGAAATCATATTTAAACATTAATGGCATAAAATTATCCTTCCAATAAAGCCAAATTGATGGACAGTAAAACGATTTTCTTGTGTTTTATTTCAATTCGAAGTTCTATACCTCTAAAAAAAACACCCTATATAATTATTTTTATACAATTTTCAACTAATTCAAATAATCGATTGTAACGAGGACCTATTTATTTTATATTTAGTTATTTATAGATCATTTTCAGTTAACTCAAATAATCAATTAATCAATCAAGGAATCAATCAATTAATCAATTAATATAATCAATTATATATAATTTTCAGTTAACTCAAATAATCAATTAATTCATCAGGTTATCACGAGAACCTACTAATTTGATATATAATTATTTTTATACAATTTTCAGCTAACTCAAATAATCAATTATTTCATCAGGTTATCATGAGGACCTATTAATTTGATGAATAATTATTTGTATACAATTTGCAACTAACTTAAATAATTAATTAATTCATCAGGTTATAATGAGGGCCTATCAATTTGATATATAATTATTTTTATACAATTTTCAACTAATTCAAACAATCAATTAAATCGTCAGGTTATAATGAGGACCTATTAATTTGATGAATAATTATTTTTATACAATTTGCAACTAACTCAAATAATTAATTGATTCAATAAGTTATAATGAGGACCTATTTGTTTGAATAGAATTGCTTTTATACAATTTTCAACTAACTCAAATATTCAATTATTTCAGCAGGTTATAATCAAAACTCATTAATTTGATATATATTTATTTATATACAATTTTCAACTAATTCAAATAATCAATTGTAACGAGGACCTATTTATTTTATATTTAGTTATTTATAGATCATTTTCAGTTAACCCAAATAATCAATCAATCAATTAATCAATCAATTAATCAATTAATATAATCAATTATATATAATTTTCAGTTAACTCAAATAATCAATTGATTCATCAGGTTATCATGAGAACCTACTAATTTGATACATAATTATTTTTAAACAATTTGCAATTAAATCAAATAATTAATTAATTCATCAGGTTATCATGAGGACCTATTAATTTGATGAATAATTATTTGTATACAATTTTCAACTAACTTAAATAATTAATTAATTCATCAAGTTATAATGAGGGCCTATCAATTTGATATATAATTATTTGTATACAATTTTCAACTAATTCTAACAATCAATTAATTCGTCAGGTTATAATGAGGACCTATTAATTTGATGAATAATTATTTTTATACAATTTGCAACTAACTAAAATAATTAATTGATTCATTAAGTTATAATGAGGACCTATTTATTTGATATATAATTGTTTTTATACAATTTTCAAGTAACTCAAATAATCAATGAATTCATCAGGTAATAATAAAGCCACTTTAATTTGGTAAATAATTATTAATATGTATTTTTTTATTACTTCAAATAATTAACTAAATCATCACGTTTTAATGAGGACCTAGTAATTTGATAACTAAATCCAAAAATCAATTAACCTATCAGGTTTTAATCAAGACCTATTAATTTGATTTATAATTATTTATATATAATTTTCTACTAACTCAAATATTCAATTAATTCATTAGGTTATATTGAGGACCTAATAATTTGAAATAAAATTAATGAAAAATTTTAATTAATAAAATAATCTATTAATCTTATCAATTAATCTATCTGTTTGATGCCATAGACCAGCCAACAGCGCTTTGTACAGCCAATGAAATGGAAATTGTCACAATGATTATTGCGGCCGCGCTTAATGTCACTGTGGCGCGGCCAGCCACTTTGCCAACTTAACAGTCGCACTCTCGCACACAGAAAAACCCACTCGCACATACAGAGACGGCGCCGCAGACATCCACGCACAACCGGCACCGACCCACGCCAATGGCCCATTAAGCCTCGCCGGGTTGTGCGGTCTGTGATGGATTAATGCCATGTGGCATTTTGACGCGTTCGTCTCGGTTGGCAACTTAACTTGCCACTGCCCACAGCAGCTATTAAGGGCCGAGTTGGCCTTGTGCGTGTGTGCCACTGTCTGTGATTGTGTGTGAGTGAGTAAGCGGCCGAGTGCTCAGTGCGAAGATGTTTGCACGCGGTGTGCTGCGTCCAATGGCCCAGCACTTGGACCGCCACTGCCGCAACCGTTCGAGTACGACCACTTGCCTACTTGACTTATCGATTTTGTATTTGTCATGCTTCGTATGACTTTGTTGCTGTGTGTATGTGTGTTTTTTGATGTTTGATTTTTCAGGCTGTTGACAAATTCTACCTCTGGCTCAAAGCTCCAGTGCGAATAGATATGATTCAATGATAAATATTGCTACACATGGCTACATAAGAAATTGACTAATGAGCAAGAATAAGAATCGTTGGGTTCTGTTGCTTGTCTGCGCAAAATTTAATTAGCTGAAGCATTGTTGTCGCAAATATGCTTAAAATTGATCTGTTGTTCGAGCAGTTCCTGTTTTTGCTGCGAACCATAAACAATGACTTGATCCGTGGCTATAATACGCGCAATAATCGTCTTATCGCTTTACAGCAAACATTTGGCACAGAGTAAACTGGTTCTATAGGTTAGGTTAGGTTAGAGTGGCAGCTAGAAGAGCTCACTTAGGCCAAAGATACGGCCCGTTGTGATACCACGTGAAGGACGTGGCCGCCCTTCAGGCTTACGCACCCCCCCGGGTGTCAGGCAGGAGCCATCCCGATTCCGTAATGAATCGGGCGATGCGGCCGATGCTGGGTCCTGTGAGGTCGGCCAAACCGCTGAAGAACGGCGCACCCAGCACCCGGAGTCGTCTCCTCGCTAGTGCTGGGCAGTGGCACATCAGGTGCTCAACACTCTCCTCCTCGTCCGCATCATCGCAGCTGCGGCAATGGTCGTTGAAGGGGAGTCCGAGTCTCCTGGCGTGTTCGCCGTTCGTCCAGTGTCCCGTCAGCACAGAAACTGTGGAGTAGATGGAATTCCGCTTTAGTCGCAGTAATTCGCGTGTTCTGCCATGGTTAAGCGACGGCCAGGTTTCTCTGGAGATCCTGCAAAGGCTCTCCTCCGCCCAGAGTCGATTAGCCAGGCGAAGGTACGCCTGCTTGACCATCAATTTGACGGTCGCAAGGGGGATGCTACACTGCGTAGTAGGTGCTGGAAGTAGAGTGCCCTTTCTGGCCAGCTTGTCCGCCATGCAGTTGCAAGGGACGCCGCTATGCCCAGGGACCCAGCTCAGGTGAACCCTGGCATGCTCCGCTAAGTCATTCAGAGCGGCCCGGCACTTTGCTACCAGTTTGGAAGAGGTATATGTACCCCTCAAGGATTTGATTGCAGCCTGGCTATCCGAGAGAATACATATAGCCGAGGGAATGAGGAGTTGCGATCGCAACCGCTCCACTGCCAGCAATATTGCCATGGTCTCCGCTTGGAAGACGCTACAGTGGTCCGGGAGCCGAGCAGTAATGTTGGCCCCCAATTGGTCGCAGAAAACCCCACACCCGACTCTATTTTCAAGTTTAGAGCCGTCTGTGAAGATTTCGACGGCGTTTGGCAGTGAGCGACAGTCCTCTGACCAGTCGCTCCTGCTAGGGATCCCTATCGTGAACTTATGCTCGAAGATAGGGGGAAGGACTGTGTAGTCGATATGCGTCGGGGTTGGAAGATCCAGCCCGAGGATCCGAGAGTGGCCTAAGTCCGCCCGTGCCCAACTGCGTATAGCATTCAACCGTACAGCGGCAATTTTGGCGGACTGCCTTACTAGTAGGGTCGAAGGAACCCAATTAAGCATAGTAAAAAGCGCCTTGGTAGGCGTGGAACGGATGGCACCTGTTATGAGAGTGGCCGCAAGTCTCCTGACTCTATCGAGCTGTTTCAGGTTCGCTTGGCTAGCCGCCGCAGGCCACCATACAACAGCGCCGTAGAGGAGGATGGGCTCTACCACTGCCTCATAAAGCCACGAAGTAACGCGAGGCTGGAGCCCCCATCTAGCACCTACTGCTCGTTTACAACAGTAGATGGCCCTGGAGGCCCGTTTCGCCCTTTCAGCAATATTTACGCTCCAGGTTAGCCTGGAGTCCAGTATGAGCCCCAGGTATTTCTCCTCCTTACTCAATTTGAGCTGGGTACCATTTAGGGCGGGAAGTCTGAAAGACGGGATCTTATATCGCCTTGTAAAAAGGACAAGATCCGTCTTTTCCGGGTTGGCCGTAAGGCCGCAGGAGTTGCTCCATGAGGATAGGATGTCCAAGAAATGATTCATCCGCTCGGAGAGCACACTCGGAAATTTGCCAGCTATGGCCATTGCAACAGCGTCGGCATAGGCAACGACCTTGCAGCCAGCAGCCGCTAGGTTGACAAGCAATCTGTTCAGGGTAAGATTCCACAGGAGTGGCAACAGAACGCCCCCCTGGGGGGTTCCCCTGGTGACTGACTTGCGAAGATGCGCTGTCCCCCAAAGTGGAGTTAATGCAACGGCTACTAAGAAGGGCGCCGTCTATGTAGTCGACTAGGGAGTGCAACGCAGATTCAACCGACCTACCCCTTGTGTAGGGATGTTGCGACTCGGAAAGAAGAACTGGGTCAATCAGGCTCCTGATATGGACGTCGAGTATCCTCTCGAGGGTCTTCAGGAGAAACGATGTCAGGCTTATTGGCCTGAAGTCTTTTGCCTTGACGTGCGAGGTCTTCCCGGCCTTGGGAATGAAGACAACATCCACCTCCCGCCATGGGAGGGGGATGTAGCACCATTCCAAGCATGCCCTGAAGATCGCAACGAGCCACGGCACCGTCGATTCCGTGGTTTGCTGTAATTCAGCTGGAATGACGCCGTCCGGTCCCGGAGATTTGAAAGGCTCGAAGGAGTTAATAGCCCACGTAACCATGGTGTTATCAATGCGGACGTCCGTTAAGGACCACGAATGTGATTCCTCCGGAATTACCGCTTCAGCAGAGAGGGGGGTGCTTCTCGGAAAGTGCGCGTCTACTAACACTTCTAGGGTGTCCCCACTGGACTCCGTCCAGTCACTGCCTGCCTTCTGAATGGTGGTGGGAATAGACGGGGAGCTGCTGAGAATCCTGCGGAGTCGGCCGATGTCAGAGACCTTTTCGATACCGCCGCAAAAGCATTCCCACGATTCCCTCTTTGCCTGCCTGACCTCTTGCTTAAAGGATCTGAGGTCGGATCTATACGCGTCCCAGGTGTTATCCCTCTTGGCCGCATTGAAAGAGCGTCTGCATGCACGCCGTAATCTAGCGATTTCGGCGTTCCACCAAGGTGGTTTTGTCTTGCCCCGGTATATCCTAGGCTTACAAACAGCAGACGAAGCACGACTAAGTGAATTAGTTAATGTGGCCACCGCGGTCTCAATGTCTCCAGGACACAGGAGCCGCGGAGGAGATAAGGGCAAACTAGAAGATACGGACAAACAGAAAATCTCCCAATTTGTCCTTCGCTTATTGCGGAAGGGGGGGGGGGAAGGGCCGGTGTACTCAGGTCCAAAAGAGAAACTGATGTACCGGTGGTCAGAGAAGGAGCACTCCTCCAACACCCGCCAGTCCCTGACCAGGTGCCCAGAGAGCGCGTTGGTCAGTGTGACGTCCAGAACCTCCCTCCGAGTAGCGGTAAGAAACGTTGGCTCCCTACCTCTGTTAGCAATACCTAGGTTAGTATTCAATATAAATTGAAAAAGCGACTCACCCCGTTCGTTGTGGTCACTACTTCCCCAGGCATCGTGGTGTGCGTTGGCATCCGTCCCGATTATGAGCGGAACGCCTCGCTCGCTGGCTGCTGCGGTCACCTCCCTCAGTGGCCCGTAAGGGGGTGCAGGCCCGTGGTCGTGTGCCATATAGCTGGATACAATCCAGTAGGTCCGGGAGTGTATCTCAGCAGCTATGGCCACGCAATCCCCGTCGCAGTACCTAGGAAGAAGAGAGGCATTAATAGTGTCTCTAATGAGGGTGCAGGCCCTAATTTTACCTGCGCCGTGGTGGGATACAGTCCTGTACCCGTTGAGGCTGAGCCCTCGAACCCGATCTTCGGCGATCCATGGCTCTTGGACTAGCACGACGTCCTCCCTGCTGGATGCCAAATGGAGGAGGAGGGCAGCCGAAGCCGCCCTGGAGTGGTGGAGATTAATTTGAAGTATCCCCACCATCCCCAGGAGCGTCGACTACCGTTGCGTCGCCGTCCTCCTTCCCAGCGAAAATATCGTCCAGGTCGGACAGCGAGATGTTCTCGTCCTCAGGATCGCAATCGGTCCTCACCTCAAGACCTTCGAAAAAGTCGCCGATCATTTCCGAAGCGGAAACAACACTTTCGGCGCCGTCTTCGGAGGCGGTGTCGCGGACAAGGGGCGCCCCAGAAGGCCCCGGTGTTACCCCTAGTGGGTTCTGCGGATCGGAGGGGGACTGGTCACCTCGGTAAACCCGCAGTGTGACCGAGTCAAAGCCGTAATTGACAACTCCTCCGGTAGCGGCAAGTGGCTTGAGGGATTCCTTGTTAAGGATGATCATCGCTTCCCTCAGAGAGCCATGCGGTTCGCTAACCCACCCAACCTTCCAGTTGTGAGTGGGAAGCTCCGGATTGCCGGTCCGGAGGTAGTGCAGTATTGCTGCAGGGTCTGACGGTTCAGACGGAACCCAGGTCTTGGAGCGCGGTCTGCTGGGGATCTCGTCCCGGGGCACCGCGCGCAGGTCGGCACCTGGCCAGACTTCTCCCAGCTTGCACACTGCCAACCGGAACAAGTCCGCAGAGCGCTGGTCAGAGCAGGCCATCAGCTTTACACGGCCTTGGTGCCAGCCTGCATCCCTACACTTGGGAGGGGGACCCGGGTTCGCTGTCAGAACCTCGTCATAGACAGACAGTAGGGCCAACCTGACTGTCCGCCATTTTTCTGCAGAGATAGGTCCATCTGCGTTACTAGCGTCGACAAGAGCCCATACCAAGCTACTCTTGGTGACTTCACTGAAAGTCCGACCAGATGTCGGAGTCGATGCCGCCAGCCTCGGCCTCTTATTGGCCTGAGCCACTTGCGGAGGTTGCTGCTGCTCCTGCGACCTCTGTCGCTTGGAGGCAAATTGAGAATGAGGCGAGGTATTCTTAGTATGAATATTTTTCCTTGCCCATTCCAAGGAGGCTTGATCCCTCTCCGAGAGTTCACCCGGAGGGATCTTCTCTAGCCTGCGGAGGACCTTGTAGGCCGTCTTCCTAGTCCTATAGGCCTGCGTAGAGGGGGCGACGTTAGAACTAGCGCCTGAAGGAGGGGCGGCGCTGTGGGAGGCTACAGGGACAGGCTGAGCTGGGCTTTTCGCCGAAGGTCTGCCGACCTGAGCAAGTGCGGGCCTGGGGGGCAGGACGCGATCGCCCGGCGGTTTCTGCCTGGTAGCGGTCGCGTTGCCCGAAGAGGATGGGTGGCCCTTGGTGCCGACCTGCTGCTGCCTAGCTACTGGAGCCCTAGCTGCAGAGGCGGGTTTCCGCTCCCTTTGCGGGTTAAGCGGGCGAGTCCCCTGGGGAATCGACGTGCGCCCCCCTTTCAGGTTAGGCGCACGCGTCCCCTGTGGGTTGGGCGTGTTTGAATTTTTTGAATTCATGGCTGTTGGGTCCCCACTCGTGGCCGCTATCGCCGCCCGATTGCGTAGTCACTATAGGATCCCATGGTTATCTTTGCAAGCAGTGAGGCCATGCGAAGGGTTGGCAGCTGCCCTTATGGGGTCAGCTACTCAGAGCCAGATCCAGTGCAAGTCAGGAGTGAAATTCAACTGACGCCTACGCGTCATCAACTTAACGGCGACGGGCATTGAACGTACCACGAAGCCTGCCAGGGTTTTAACGGGACGGAGGCAGCCGTGGCATTAGCCTGAAAGCCATTTCCACTGGGTGTCACTCCAGTGTACTCAGGTAACAGAATACCACGACCACCGGCCCAAAGCAAACAAAGTCCAAATGGAGGTAAGAGAGGTCCGGAGACGAAAGCAGGGTCGTAACAACCGATACGTATATCGCGGGGGGGGGGGGGTCAGGCAGGTCATTTGGCGTTACCCAGGATGCACCACGAGGAGGCTACATCCCAAAACTGGTTCTATAGTAAGATTTAATTTAATTTAAAATTTTTTTAAAATATATTTATATTTTAATGAACTTAAACATTAAATTTCATTGAAATTAATTTCATTAAAAAACTACATTAAATTAATCCTCAGCTTCCACATAACTGCTCACGTTGCATTTCAACTTAAAGCCTCAAAGCCTCTCTTCTCTTTTCAATGCCCCGCTTTCACCCCTCTCCAGCCGCTTCACTCGCCATTGCACATCAATTTCTCGCGTTTTACCGTTTGCTATTTGCCATTTTCCGGCGCGCGTTAATTTCGCACAATTTCAAATGGCGCCGCCACGTTTCGCTCCACTGAACTTCCGCTGCACATGCAAATGCAACATTGCGTTGCTAACAAAAAATGACAAAAAAGAGCAAACTGCAAAACGCAGAATAAATGGCAGCGTGAAACGGCGAGGAAATTCATTAAAATGCCAATTTGCCGATATTTATTTATTTCGCCTGCAATGCCTCAAGTTGAGCGCTGAGCAACGCACATTTCACTTCCGCTGCTTGCCGCATGCACCTACTTAGTGTTGCAATTGTTATTGTAATTTAATAAATTTTCCTTATACTTTTTTGCATCAATGAAAATCGCGCCGTGCTGCTATTTGTGTTGGATTTTATTGTAAGCCATCGAAACGAAATGGAGAAGATGCGAACAATGCGAATGGAACACGGGGCAGCGATACAGTCAGCTGTCAGCTGTGCGTTGGCAAACATGGCAGCAAAGTTGCTGATAAATTGGTTTTGATTGAATGATTGATGTAGAGTGCAGCGTGTGGCAAAGCGTTTGCTTATGCGCAACTTGGCAGCCAAGCAGGGACTTTGTTGCAGTGTGCGAATAAATAGAATTTCTTATGAGAATCTTAAGGCAAGCGACAGCGGAAGTTCGTGTGTGTGTCTACAGTACGGCAATTCAAATGTCTCCAGACATGAAAGAGATTGAAGAAGATGCAAAGACAAAGTGATAATGCAAAAGTGTGAAGCAAATGTTAAAGGTGAATGGTGAAAGGTCAAACTGGTCATGGAAATCTTGGATCTTGACAGAGCAATCGGTATGTGATGGCACACGAAGCGTCAACTCATTAAACTTTGTTTGCGCTCTTGTTGGTATGTGAGACTAACAGAACTTTCTTATTTATATTATTGGAGAATTCAGGAGCTGAAACAGAATTTCTGTTTAAATAAATAAAACACATTTTGCTCTTTTTGTTTTCCTTTATTTTACTTGACTAACTTCATAATAGTTCACTTAACTAAATAGGTTGAAGGTTTTCAAATCTTTCAAGTCTTAGTCTTAGCCTTAGTCTTAGTCTTAGTCTTAATCTTAGTCTTAGTCTTAGTCTTAGTCTTAGTCTTAGTCTTAGTGTTAGTCTTAGTCTTAGTCTTAGTCTTAGTCTTAGTCTTAGTCTTAGTCTTAGTCTTAGTCTTAGTCTTAGTCTTAGTCTTAGTCTTAGTCTTAGTCTTAGTCTTAGTCTTAGTCTTAGTCTTAGTCTTAGTCTTAGTCTTAGTCTTAGTCTTAGTCTTAGTCTTAGTCTTAGTCTTAGTCTTAGTCTTAGTCTTAGTCTTAGTCTTAGTCTTAGTCTTAGTCTTAGTGTTAGTCTTAGTCTTAGTCTTAGTCTTAGTCTTAATCTTAATCTGAGTCTTAGTCTTAATCTTAGTCTTAGTCTTAGTCTTAGTCTTAATCTTATTCTCTGAATCAGTCAATCAGTCAGGACTAATATTTATTTGTATATAGATTCATATACTAAAAATACCTAATTGACTAATTTTAAAAAATTTCGCAGTTTCACTGTAAAATGAATCCGAGAATTCTGAAGAGAGTAGACCGAAATCAAAACTAGTTTCCGACCAATGATTTTTCCCACATTCTTGCATTCCCGTTTATTTGGTTATGTGATTAGCGCCCAAGAAATGTAGCATGCCATTAGGCGCAATTCCATGCCGTTGGCCGGAATGTTTAATCTCGCACTTTAAATATTTCAATGCAAAAATAGCAAAATAATCAGCATTCCGCAGTTGCACATAAATTCAAATAATGCCGCCATCCATCACTTGTGTGCAACTAATGTGCAAATAATGCCAATAAATCGCGCCCGCCCATAATCATGCAATGATGGCGTGCAAAAGTGCAGACGAGCCGAGGGCGCGCCCGGGCGCAGGAAAAATCAGCACAGAGCGGGTGTGAAAACCCCAGTGCGGAAAGGTGGCATGACGAAAAATGAGCACAAGGAAGCGCACAATAAATATGCACTGCCGACAAAATCAGGCAAACAATTGCAAATCAAAAAATTCAACAATGTAAATCGAACGCAATGCACACCTTAACGAACTGCTTGCAGATTCAGGCAAAGTGACGAAATACAACAACAAAGATATCAATTGAGATTGGAGTCGATGAGATGCAGAGGAGTGCATGAGCTAAGGTGTGCACATATGTGAGGGCGAGAAAGTAGAGCGAAAAAGAAGAAGAAGAAGCAGTTGTGTGTCTCCGCGTGTGGCATCCAGAATGTTTGGCATGTAACTCGCTTATTGTTGTTGTTGTTGTTGCCTTTACTGCAGCAGCTAACTGCTGTTGAGTCTGATGCCGATGACAAGCGGTTTTGGCTTTAGGAAATGTGGGCGCATTTTCAAGTTCTTAACAGCAGTTGAAACAACAACAACTCAGTTATCTCATCCATCAACAGATGAAGACATTCATAATTCACAAAAGAAGCCAAAGTCAACAAATGCAGCCATGTTGCAAGCTGGCAAGCAGCAACCACACAGACTCAGACACAGATAATCTGATACAATGCGACAAGAAAGACAGAGAGAAAGAGATAGAAATAGAGAGAGGAAAGGGAGCAAGAGATCAAGATGAATCCAACAGTCGACATGTCTGCATGTGTCTGTGTGTATGCGTGGAGTAAGTGCATGTATGTGTCTAAGTGTGTGTGTGTGTGTTGCGCCTCTGTTGCATTTTTCAAGCACTTAAGGCTCAAGCGAGCAACTTGTGCGCTGATCGAATATTGTCAGCACTTACACATTTCCACAGCAGCTCTCAACAACGTCTACAGTTGCAACTATTTTCAGGTAGAAAATTGTGACAGTGGCGGCATAAAGAAAATTTCAGCAGCCAGCCTAAAAGTTTGCCATTGAAATGCAGTGTAAAAACTAATGAAACTTTTGTTATGACTGTCTCAGCTAACTGTTATTAATTGTGGCATATTTTTAGGCTATATTTATGTGAAAAGTTTTCAATGCTACGCTGCTGCCTGATTGTTGTAAGTGATTGCCATCGAGTAGCAACTACACTCAATCTGCGCATAAAATCACAAAAACCTCTGACAGCAAAAACAACAACAATAGCCACAAGTACAAAGTGGTAATCAAATGCGTGCCAAAGTAAATTGAAGTTGCAGCGCCCAAGTGGAGTTTTGCAAGTCAATTGATTTCATGTCTCGTGACTAAACAAATAGCCGCACACCTATACACCTACACACACACACACACACATATGTACAGCGCAGCACAGACGCTCCTGACTGCCAACACTTAATCATTTTGTCATTCGGTAGTCAACTCGAGTCGAGTCGAGTGCGACGTGTGGAGTGTTGCACTTGAAGCGCAGCAAGCCACAACGTCGCGCCGTGATGCTTTCTCACCATTTTACGCTACCACGTTTTGGGAGTTTACATGCTGTCGGTGACAATCACAACAACAACAGTGGCAATTCACCTGACTGCGGCATGTTGCCATTCATGCCAGTAAAGTGTCAATTTTTGACATATGCTGCTTGCACGGCCCAGCCACGTTGCATGCGGCGCCGTTTGCTCAGCGGCCGGCTTACATAGTTATGTGAATGAGTGTGTATACGTGTATGTGTGGTGTATGTGTGTGTGTGTGTGTGTTTGTATACTGTGTGTGGCTGTTGGCACCAATACGAGCATTGTGGACACACCATCAGTGCCAGTTAAAGCCGCTCGGTAGCATAACAATGCCGAAATTTGTCATTTAGTCAACTCGAATTCTTTCCATACGCCCACTCACTGACATGATTTGGGCATTTCCTTTCTCCTTAAAAAAAATTAAAGTTTTTGCAACAAGAATATTTTTCTTTTTTAATAATTAATTGTAATATTTTTTCGGATAACTTTTAGCATTTATAGTTTAATACCGTTTAAGTATTTTTTAATAGGAAATAACTACCCATAAAAGTCCTTTAAAATGTCTATTCCTGACAACAAATTTGTAAATATTGTTTTTTTTAATTTTTTCCATGGACTATGCCATCGATGAAGCTTATTTTTTGTGGCATACTTGCAGGCTTATTCATAAATAAATCAACTACATATCTGACTCAAGCCACATAAGAATTTTTTAATATTATCCATAAAAAATTCCTTCGAAATGTCTATTCCTGACAAAAAATTTTAAATATTGTTTCTTCTATTTTTCTCCATAAACTACGCATCGATACAGCTAAATTTTTGTGGCATACTTGCAGGCTTATACATAATTAAATCAACTGAACGCCTGACTCAAGCCACATAAGTATTTTTCAATATTATTCATAAAAAAGTCCTTTAAAATGTCTATTCTGCACAACAAATTTTTAAATATTTTTCTTCTTACTTTTCTTCATGAACTTTGTCGTCGATAGAGCTTATTTTTTGTGGCATACTTGCAGGCTTATTCATAAATAACTCAACTACACATGTGACTCAAGGCACACAACCAATGAACGTTTCTTTTATCATTTTAAGCACTAATAATATGCACACTTCATTTTTTTGTTTACCACATTTCCGGCTTAATCATACACCAACATGCTGCACGTATTAATTATCTCAATATCGGGCACATATATTTATTTTAATTTCAAGCTTTATTCATAAATACATCAAAGCAAGCAAACATGCGCACAAAAACCAAATTAATGAATAAAAAAAGGATTTAAAAATAAACCGCGTACACATTCACTTAATGATTCAATATTCATTTCGACATAACAAACACAAAGATTTATCAAACCACATACTCGTATGCGCCCGCAGGTAGGCAAACATTTTTATGCAACGTTTTTATCATTTCACTGGCATATGAAATTATAACTTTGGTGCCATTGCGTCGTACCAATTTAATGCGACAACTTAATGTGCCAATGAAGCATATTTTTTCATCATTGTTATATTGTTGTTGTTGTTTTCATGTTAATTTATGTGAAATGAACTTTTAGGTGGGAACATTGTTAACACCAAAGCGGCTTTTCCATTTTCATACCTTTGAACAAATCGTGAATTTAGTATTTTTTGGTGTTAATTGAATTAGTTCGGCTGGTATGGCAATGAAAAGCACATCGAGAGTAGGTGTTTTGAGAGAAATAAATTAAGAGGAAAAGCAACCGAAAGCACACTTTTAGGCTGTTTAATGACGCGCAAATTAATCGTGTAAAGGCGTGCAAACTAATCACACACACACACATATAGATATGTGCGTTTAGATGTATTTATATGCATTCAACTCAATCGGTTAAGTGTAATAGACGAAGCGGAATGGTTATTAAAATACATTTCAGCCTAAAAGTTTAACTTTGAAGTCTTCCATAATGCAATTCAGGGGAATTTGGAATAACGTAGAGTTTTGTTTGAGTGCTGTGTGAGAGAACAGTTCCACAGCTTAACAAAAAAATAACAGAAAGTATTACAAATTTGGTCAACACATGGCGAAACGTTGCTGTTGCTCGCCTTTTGCTACTCCGTTCTTTTGAAATATTGGCCAGCCAACTCAAAACAAAACAAGTTTTGAGAACAACAGATTCTCATATCTTTTCAACTCCGTTGGATTTTTCTTAGACTGTTTTTAAATATCTGTTTCAGCTCCATTTGTTCGGAGCTTCAGTGTGATAGCTGTGTAAACGAGTCAGTATTCTCTGAATTTCATTCACATTATCGTTGCTATTGATCGCTTTTTGCCTTTTCCCTTAAATGTTTTAGACAATCATTGTTTTGTTTTAAAAAAAAAAACTTAGTCTCATATCTCATACATAACTTATATAACAAACATCATTTTGTTACAGGCGTCACCGGTTGCATCAGACGTCTGTTTCTGTTGCGATGCAATGAGTGCGAAAAAAAATTTGAAAATTTTAATTATTGATGAATGTTTGGAAGAAGATTACATTAAACGAAAAAGGAGGAGGATAAATAAATAAAAATAAATGAATTTTCCCATGTGAATTGGTTAAAAGAATTGAAGTTGTCATTGCCATCAGAATTGAAGAACTTCCTGCGGATGAGCAGCGGCACATACAATAATTTACTAAATTTGTTAAAGCCATTTATACAAACAAAAAAACGAGTGTGCTTATGACCACACGGCTGAAGTGAAACTTCTTTCGCTCCATCTGTATGTATATATATATATGTGTGTGTACAATATATACATGTATGTACATATACATATATTAATTTTCTACAAAGATTTAAATTTATTTTATGTTTTCATGTAACGCTTACGTCACGCGTTCGCCAGCTTACTCCCCAAGTCAAGCGTGCGTAAACCACACAACTCCCGTTCGCCTCGCCCGATCACACTTTTCGTAACGCTTACGTCACGCGTTCGCCAGCTTACTCCCCAAGTCAAGCGTGAGTAAACCACTCAACTCCCGTTCGCCTCGCCCGATCACACTTTTCGTAACGCGTTCGCCAGCCAGTCAAGCGTGCGTAAAGAAGTTTCACTTCAAAAAAAAAAGAAAGACACTGCAATGAGAGACTCTATTTCTCAAATAAGAGACTGTCAATTATTTTGCGACTCTTGGCTAGCAATCAGTCGTATGAAGACCTAAAGTTTTTGTCTTTTGTTTCGCTAAAATACATTGAACGCATCGTAATTGAAACCTGCATTGTAATAAATACAGTTTTGAAGAACGACAAACTGCTGAGAGACATAAGAACGTTTTTAATGATATTTCCATTCCAGTGTTGCCAGATGCATGAAATGATTTTCTCCTAAATCTTAAAACAATACTGAAATTTCCTCCCAAAAGTTAAAAGAATCTCCTAATTTTTTTTATAATTTGCGTAATTTTAACTGAATTAAACTTTTCATAAAAAATAAAAATATATACATATAATTTGTTTTAATGCAGCCTTTTTTATTCATCTTCAGCTTAACAACAAAAACTTAACAAATACAAAACATATAACAAATGAGTTAAATAAAAAGTGCCATTTTGGCGGGATTTCATTGTGACAGCAATAAGTGAGAACGGGATAGAACGAGATAGAACGAGCTTACATTTTGTAAGCTTACAACTTTTTGACACAATACACAGTGATTCGACTCCATACAACCGCGGGACAAAATTAGAAGGAGTGGTCCGTTCTTCATAAAATTTGGTATACTATGATAGTAAATAATGGTCTGCTGAATTGAAATCTCAATTTTGTTTTTCTTAAACTTTTGTAGTTTGGCAATGCCTGAGACTTAAACTTGCAATTTTCGTCATTTTTGGTGAGCTATAGCAACGAATGTGTTGGCTAGATTTTTCAGATTTTACATTTAATCGGTAACGTCAACATTGATAATTGCAAAGAGTAACAGAAATTGTCTTAGGACTAGTGTCCGACCGAAACCACTTTTTTGGGCCGAAACCGAATATTCGGTTTTTTTTTTATATTCGGCCGAAACTGAAACCGAAACCGAAACTTTCTAGTTGAAATAAAAATCACCATATCAAGCATTTTTTTTTCAACAAACGAATTTTACATTAAGTAAATAAAGAACAAACAAACAAACATAGCATAAATAAATAAATGCTTATTAATAAAAACAATTTATTCATTTTTTAAACACGTAAACATAAAAAAATCACCCTTTCGTACCTTACTCACTAATATTCAAAATTAAATAATTTAATATTACATGCTAAAAAAAGAAGTTTATTTACATTGCTGGCATCTAAATTACTCCTCTTTCACTATATATCTGCTACACAATAAAATGTAAAAAATATTCTAGAAAGTTTCGGTTTCGGCTATTCGGCCATTTTTTGGCCGAAACTGAAACCGAAACCGAAACCACTTATTTGGGCCGAAACCGAAACCGAATATTCGGTCGGACACTACTTAGGACCCTTTAGTTTTGCAATAAAAACGATAATAATAGACGTATGTTTTGCTTTTTTGCAGTTTTCTCAATTTTTCATGCTGATTGCATAATTTTAGGGATGAAAATAATAAATTTTGTCGAAAAATAGGTGTTTAGACCACTTTTCAAATAGGATTATTTTCTGAGATCGGAAGATATCGGAGGATGTAATTACATTATCCGACAAAGAAGGAATGCTTCTTAAAATAAAAAGAATCCAGCAACATACTTTCACATACTTTTTAGATATTTTCCTCTAAGTTTTTCCAATTTTCAGATTTTTAATTTAGAAAAATATTTTGAATTAAAAGTGATGTAAAAGCCTCAGCTTTGCCAATTTTGACAAAACATTAAAAGCGAAAATTACCACATCATTTCTTAATCTATATTCAAAGTTTAAGCAACTTCTTGGTAACCATGTATTTTTACAATTTTTTTTACTCAATAGACTAAAAAACAGAAAATATGTGAAAAAAGTTTCAACTTTGAGTCAAAATCGTTAAATTCTGAAACTATAAATTTTTTGAATTTTGTCTATGGAACGACTCACTGTGCAATAGGGTGCTTTGACTATTAAAATAGTTGAGAAAATATGTTTTGTTGCCAGTGTTCCCAATACACGATACTTCGTTATCCAAAAATCTCCCAAAAATCAACGAAAAATCCCCTAACATAAAATATAAATCTCCTAAACTTTCTCCTAAACAATTCTTCGTCCTAAAAAATCTCCTAAAAATAGTTTTTAAATAGTTTACTTTAAAAACACTTAATAACAAATTGGCAAAAACAATTTTTTTAAAGCCCCCTTTCATGACCAAGTCCGCTCACGGTTGACGAACACGTTGAGCGGGATAAAATAAATAAGTTCTAATATAAATATAACACAATTATAAATTAATTACAGTAACGTACTATTAAATATTTGCGTTTAAAAATCAAAAAGCCAACTTCAACTACTTTATTCAAAAACTCGCACGTTTAACGCGACCACTTGAACGTAACACCCAACGTCACTGCACAACGACGGCAACACCGCAAGTTCTATGTCAACAGCAACAACAACAGCATAGTTCCTTCAACTAACAACTGAAACCAAAAAACACTCGCTTCACGTTTCCCGCTTTCCGCTGCCATCACACGTTTTTCACATCCATTCTACTTTTCGCTTTTCCGCATTTTCCTTTCGCCACGCCACCAAAGCATAATGAAGGCGTTAAGCAACGCCCACAGCTATAGTCCACACCTATGACATATATGCGTGTGCGTGTGTGTGTGTGTGTGTGTTCGCTCGAACTTGTGCGTATTTTAGTCATGTGAGCAGCGGCTTACGGGTCATATTTACAATTCAATTATGCTGACAGCACGTGCGCTGCATAATTTAGTATTCGGTCGCAGCAAATTAAGACTTGGCAGCAGTTGTGCTCGCATCATAGCAACACAAGTATCAAGTAGCCGAAAGCAAAAACCAACACAGTGGTGCATCTGTTGCTGTCCAAATTTAAGGCATTTTCGCCGAAAATGTGCCCAAGCGCAAACAAATTCATTCTTAGTCATTTAATTTTATGTATCTTTTGGCTTTGCTTTTATGAATTTTTGTATATTTTTTCATAGTTGACAACGTTGACGTTTCATCAGCAACAGCTGTCAACAGCCAGCAACCGCCAGTGTCAGTCAGCGTTGGCTCGTGGTGTCAGTCAGTGTTGGCGCGTGGCGCGTCAACGCTCAAACCTGACACCCCGGTTGAGGTGTGTTGTGCAATTTTTTAATTTATTTTATTTTTTTCAACTATACATTTAAGGCAAAGATCTCTTTTTCACAGCAATTATGAGCTATGGTTGCACTTTAACACTTCACTTCACTACCGTCAGTTGCACAAGTCAAGAGGCGAATGATGCTCATTCTGCTGTTTTTGAATGCACTGTGACAGTCATGTAATAGAAAATAATAATAAAATAAGAATTTATTAATTTATTATTACATTTTGAGACCTTTGATAAATTACTATTATTTCCCTAAAATTTGACTCCTTTTCCTCAATACAAAATGTTAAAGACGAACTAAGTAGTGAAATTGTTGCTGTATTGTCATTAATATGAACATCCAAAGCTAACAAATGACTTAAAACGTAGATCATCAAAACCAATTACAACAACAACTATTGCATTAATATAAAACTCGTAGCTTATTTGTTGTTATTCTTGTTTTATAATTAATTGGTCACTGAACAAAGCTAACAATCATCATCACAGTTGTCTGATCAAGAAAATATTTCAATAATTTTCCATTAAAAATCATCGTCAATCATGATCAGTCATTAGAAATTTCAGTTACCTATTCAGTTATCTATCATTTCCCATTGAAAATCATCGTCAATCATTATCAGTCATTAGTGATTTCAGTTATCCATTCAGTATTTGTCTGATCAAGAAAATATTTCAATAATTTTCTATTAAAAATCATCGTCAATCATGATCAGTGATTAGTCATTTCCTATTCAGTTATCTATAATTTCCCATTGAAAATCATCGTCAATCATTATCAGTCATTAGTGATTTCAGTTATCCATTCAGTAGTTGTCTGATCAAGAAAATATTTCAATAATTTTTTTTTTTTAAATCATCGTCAATCATTATCAGGCAATAGTAATTTCAGTTACCCATTCAGTTATCTATCATTTCCCATTGAAAATCATCGTCAATCATTATCATTTATTAGTGATTTCAGTTATCAATTCAATCAATCAATTCATTTCAATAATTTTCCATTAAAAATCATCGTCAATCATGATCAGTCATTAGTAATTTCAGATACCTATTCAATTATCTATCATTTCCCATTGAAAATCATCGTCAATCATTATCATTTATTAGTGATTTCAGTTATCAATTCAGTAGTTCTCTGATGAAGATAAAATTTCAATAATTTTCCATTAAAAATTATCGTCAATCATTATCAGTCATTAGTAATTTCAGTTACCTATTCAGTTATCTATAATTTTCCATGCCATCAATCATCGGCAATCAAAAAAATACATAGATCTTCTCTATTTAATCTTTATTTATTTTTCAATTAGTACAAAACATAAACAAACTAACGGAAAAAAATTATCAAGTCTTATTTATTTAATTATAACCTATGACAGTTATGGCTTTTATTAGTTATATTGTTAAAATGAATCTTAGTCAATCATTACCAGACGTAAGTAATTTCATTTGTAAAATGAAAATTAACTAAAATCAAATTTAAAATTAAAAAATTAAATTAAACTTAAATTAATGAACTTTAACCATTATATTAATATTAATTAATTGACATTTTTTAACAAGCAACAGTAACAATTTAACACCAACCATTTTTATTGTTATTATATAAGTACAATAAACGTGAATCACCAGTCATTTATTTTTTTTGTTATGCAATTAGCAGTCTTTTTTAAATCAAGTCATTTCAATAGTTCTAGTTTGTTGTTAAACCGACTAAAAGTTATAACTTTTTAACAATTTAAAAATTGCTTTAAAAAAAATTACGTCAACCACCATCACTCATTAAAAGTTATTAGTGATTTTAGTTTTTCACAAACAGCTATACATTTATATTCCTTTTAAATTATTTTAATAAAAAATCCCATCGCCATCGATTGCCATATGTCAGTATCAGTCATTAAATAACCAGCTATAAGTCGTTCCTTATAACACACACATAAATCTCTAATCATCGAAAGAATTTATTATTACTCAATATAAATTATCATCAGTCATAATTGTAACTCATCAGTTATTTTCAATTATAAAAAAATCATCTTTAATCATAGTTTGTATAAACTGTCACTCAAAAACTTTTCGCCGCCTAACAACAAACATCAGGCATTAGCATTATCGTCAGTCGTCACTTATAAATCATTAGCTATCAATCATAAGTCATTATTATCATCCATCAGTAGTCCTCAATTATGAATTGTAATCTTTGATCATATTTTGTAGTGACCGTCACTCACAAAAACTCTTCGTCACCCAACAACAAACATTAGTCATTAGCATTATCGTCAGTCGCCACTTATCAATCATAACCTATCAATCATAACCTATCAATCATGACCTATCAATCATCTGTCATCGTTATCGCCCATCAGTAATTATGAATTGTAATCTTTGGTCATAGTTTGTATTAACCGTCACTCAAACAGCCTCTTTTTCGCACATCTGCAATCACCAATCGTTATCGTCAGTCGCCACTTATCAATCATGACTAATCACCACTTTATATGTTCAGTCAGCAGTAATCATCATCAATCAGAATTAACCACCTATGTTCAAAATGTTCACTCATTAGCAACAATCATTCCAAATCAGTTCATTATCGTATTCAATCAACATTCAATCGTTGCCATCAATCATTGTGTTGCCGAACACTGCAATGCAAACAACATTCGCTTCAGCATCAGCGATAGAAACAGACAAATTTAAACTTCATTCACTTGAACTACAAAAGACTTGCTTCTAATACAACAAGAAATGCAATTACAACAACTAATGTGCGTTTGTGGTTGTGTTTGAACGCTGTTGCATTTATGCGGAAATCCAATTCAAACAGGAAGCCACAAAAGGAACGCACATAACCTCAAAATGTAAAAGCGACAACAACAACACAATCAAAAAAAAAATGTGCAAAGGAAAAACATCAAAACCAACCACAAAAACAGCAACCAAAACAATGGCCTGAACAACAAAGAGCGACAGCAAACACTGCAGCTGTCGACAGCTACAGCAACCAAAAAAAAAGAAAACAATAGCAACAACAACAACAGAAATAACCCTCAGTGCACCAGCCATAGCAGTTAATTTTATTGTTGAAACACGCCTCAAGGGGTGCATTAACATGTGAAATTATGAAAGCTGCAAATATTCACAGTGCAACAGCACCACCAGCAACAAAAGCAACAAACAACGTCAGCAATACAAATTCCTAGCCGCAAATATCAAACAATTTCGGTGTGAACAAATGACAAAACGCGCAACGTGAATTTCGGCCCAATGCACAGTGATTCGTTCCATAGACAAAATTCAAAAAATTTATAGTCTCAGAATTTAACAATTTTGATGTCATTTGAAAGCTAAAACTCCAACTAAGAAAACCCCAAAAAATCTGTGCGAAAAAATAATTAGTGCAATTGCAAAAGCTGCTCAAAGCCGGAACTTTTTTCACAAAAAATTGTAAACACATATTTTCTGTTTTTTAGTCTATTGAGTAAAAAAAAATTGTAAAAATACATGGTTATCAAGAAGTTGCTAAAGCTTTCAATATAGAATAAGAAATCATGTGGCCATTTTCGCTTTTAATGTTTTCTCAAAATTTACAAAGTTGAAGCTTTTACTTCACTTTTAATTCAAAATATTTTGCAAAATTAAAAATCTGAAAATTAGCAAAACTTAGAGGAAAATATCTAAAAAGTATGTGAAAGTATGTTCCTGGATTTTTTTTAATTTTAAGAAGCATTCTTTCTTTGTCGGATAATGTAATTACATCCTCCGATATCTTCCGATCTCAGAAAATAATCCAATTTGAAAAGTGGTCTAAACACCTATTTTTCGACAAAATTTATTTAATTTATCCCTAAAAGTATGCAATCAGCATGAAAAATTTATAAAACTGCACAAATGCAAAACATACGTCTATTATTATCATTTTTATTGCAAAACTAAAGAGTCCTAAGACAATTTCTGTTACTCTTAGCAATTACCAATGTTGAAGTTACCGATTAAATGTAAAATCTGAAAAATCTAGCCAACACACTATGTGCTATAGCTCACCAAAAATGACGAAAATAGCAAATTTAAGTCTCAGGCATTGCCAAACTACTAAGTTTAAGAAAAACAAAATGAAGATTTCACTTCAGCAGATCATGATTAACTAGTATACCAAATTTTATGAAGAACGGACCACTCCTTCTAATTTTGTCCCGCGGTTGTACGGAGTCGAATCACTGTGCAATGGCGAAATATGCAACGACAACAAACAACGAACAACAAACAACGAACAACATACGAAAGCAACAACAACAACAGAATTATAAAACTCAAACACTTTTTTCTACATTCAACTAAGCACGGCATGCTGCACTTCCTCCCACCCACCCAATCCCCGCTCAACCCCTACTCGACTCTTGCGCCTTGCACCGAACACATTCGGCGCGCTAAAATGTTGGCACACAAAAATCAACAACAACAACAAACGTCGCTTGACGCACAAAAGCGCAACTTACGAGTGCAAATATTTTATGCCGAAAAATATGCAACGGACGAGCGCCTCTGCTGCGCAGCCGTTGAGCTGTGCTCTAACGTGCCGCCAAACAGCCGCCCCGACAGCCGAACTGGCTTCCGTGTTCGGCGAGTGTGTGTGTGTGTGCTTTCGGTGGCATTGCCGCACATTATGGCACTGCGCCGCGTTGCATGCGGCACCAGCGCGCCAGGCATAGTTTTTCGTGTTGAGCAAAGCTGCAAAATTTCTAGCAACTGTCGCCCCCCCCCCCCCACCCCAAACTGTACCAGTCAGGATAACGCATGTTGTTTTACACCGAGCTGCTGACATTTTTGGTAGTTGATTTTTAGTATGAAAAGCAACAACAAAAATTACAGAGTTTTTATTTTTAGTAGAGTGGGCTACGAGGTTGATTTATGCCGTCATCATAATAAATTCAAGTGATTTATCTGCAGGGACCAGAAGTTTAGGGGAACGGAAGTGTACGCAATGATGTTTACTGCCATTGCAACGAGTCGACAGCAACGTGCATAACTAGGCAGGTTGCTAAGTAACTTTGTATCCACATAGAGCCGAGGCGGTGACAATGCAACAAAATTTTGTGCATGAAAATTCTCAGTAAATCGAAAATTTAATAAGTAAGATAAGAGAGAGAAGAGCATCGTTAGAAAGAAGTGCTAATGCTAAGGCATCATAATCAACAATTTGAAGTACAACAACATTAACCCTTTCGACGCCAAAGTTGCCTGAGAGCAACTTCACCTATTTGTCATCTTATAGCAAAAGCAAAAATTTATTTATGGGTTTAATTTAAGTAGGCACCAACAAATTAATATTTTTAGAAGTGAATTCAAAGCAAATTACAAAAATTTTACTCTTATCCCCAAAGTAATTTCCAATAATTTGCAGCGATATCAGGGAAAGTTTGTGTTCTAATTGAAGTCTACGAATTGGGCGGGTTTGATCAAAATCCTTTTTCTTTAATAATGGTTAAATAAAATGAAAAAGTAATACAGTGTAATCTGGGTGGAGTGAACCCCCGATGCTACGAACACCCCGATAGAGTGAACATCAAAATTTTTACATTGAGTACTCTATAGAGTGAACAATTCCGAATCTCTTTAGAGTGAACTTCAAGTTACTGCCAACCAGAATTTCGGGCTCTTGAAGAGAACAACGCTTAAAAAAGGCATTGTACAATTGGTTTGTGCGGCAGCGCCAGAAAAATTTTCCTGTCAGTGGAGATATGTTAAAAGAAAAAGCAAAGAAATTACATGCTGATATTAATGAAAAGGAAGGCGGTTTTAACGCTAGTTGTGGATGGCTAGCCGGATTTAAATCACGCTGTGGAATTCGTCTGTTAAAAGTGTGCGGCGAGAAATTGTCTTCAGATAGCCCGGCTGAACCGTTTAAACAAAAGCTCAATAGTACGATTTGTGAGGTACAAATTTATAAAAGCCAAATTTACAACGCGGACGTGAGTGGACTATTTTTGAAGATGCTACCCGAAAGAACTTGTAACCAGTAACCAGTGCAGAAAACCGGCTCCAGGCAGGAAATTAGAAAAAGCCAGGGTTACAATTCTTGCATGCGCAAACGCAACTGGACAAGCCACGCTCTTTCAAATCTTTCAACATTCCGGTGGACTACCGACATTCAAAAAATGCATGGATGACAGCAGAAATTTTTAAAGAATGGTTTCAAAAGTGATTTGTTCCACAGGGGAATTTAAAAAAAGAAAGGCAAAATTTCAATTTTTAATAAATTTCTTTATTATCCCCTTCAAAATACTCTCCTCCTGCGTCAATAAATGTATGCCAACGTTTGATCCAATTTTCCATACATTTTTTATAGCCCGCCAAAGGTATGGCATTCAGCTTACGCAGCGAAATCTCTTTTATCGCTTCTATGGTCTCAAAACGCGTTCCCCGCAATGACAATTTGAGTTTAGGAAATAGAAAAAACTCACACGGGGCCATGTCTGGACTGTATGGTGCTTGGCTGATGACATTGGTCGAAATTCCGACATTGGCCAAAAATTCCGAAATAATCAAGGCTGTTTTTAAATGAAATTCAGCTTTTTTGGCACCAGCCGAGAAGCAACGCGTTTCATGCCCAAAATATCAGTTAAAATGTGTTCGGCTGATCCAATTGAGATGCTCAACAACACAGCAATCTCTCTAATCGATACACAACGATTTTCCAACACGATTAGCTTCGACGATTCGATTTTTTCTTCGGTTACAGACGTTGATGGCCGTGCAGGGATGTCATCGTGCTCTAGGCTCTCTCGGCCCTCTTTGAACCTTTTATACCATTCGTATGCTCGTGTTTTCGACATACACGCTTCACCATACGCCTTTTGTTACATTTTCAACGAATCGGCACACGAAAGTTAATTTTTAACACAAAATTTTTGGCACGCATGTTGTTCCAATTCTTCATCCATTATAAAAATCGCCACACAACAATTTTTCGATTTCTTCGTATAGACGCCAGTCGAATACTAATCTTACAATATGCGTCAAAATTTGACAGAACACCAATAAAAGTATTCCCAACGTTGAGAAAATAAATTCCAAATTACCGTTTTTTTTATCATAAGGTATACTCGTAAGTACGTAATGGTGAACAGAAAAACTCAATCTGGATATAGTGAACAATCTGGATTCTATGAACTGGCCTTGCATTAATTAGTTCACTCCACCCAGATTACATTGTAATTTTGTATTTTTCCATAAATATTAGATAATTTTTCTGTAATTAAACCTATTGATACAAAATTTATGTAACCCGTTTTAACCCTTTCGGCCCCAAAGTTGCCTGAGAGCAACTTCACCATTTGTCATCTTATAGCAAAAGCAACAATTGATTTATGGGTTTAATTTAAGTAGGCACCAACAAATTAGTATTTTTAGAAGTGAATTCAAAGCAAATTACAAACATTGTACTCTTATCCCCAAAATAATTTCCAATAATTTGCAGCGATATCAGGTAAAGTTTGTGTTCTAATTGAAGTCTACAAATTGGGCGCGTTTGATCAAATCCCTGTTTCTTTAATAATGGTTAAATAAAATCAAAAACTGATAATATTGTATTTTTCCATAAATATTAAATAATTTTTTTGTATTTAAAAAATATTGATAAAAAATTTATTAAACGCATTTTAAGCTAAAATTGTTCAAAAGTAAACTAGCTCTAGAACTCTAACAAAGAGACCGAAATATTAAGATTAACAAAACTAACTATAACAACAATCATAAAGACAGCTCTTTTCGAGCCAAATGACAACTTTTCTTCATTCAAGCAACGAGCACATTTGGAACTTTTTTTCATCACCACACTCAAATAAATCGTTATGACTGATGGTCCACAACTTGTTCTCTTATATTAAAATGCTGTCCCAGTATATTTTCTGCATATCTCTTCTATTCGTCGTACACTAGCAACCAAAGTGTATAACTGTCTCACAAAGGTTGTGCCGTGCTGGGTATGTCCAAAAATTTCCAGCCATATGAGAGCTCGACAATTTAAACTGAGCTACCCCTCGGCCTTGCTGTCTTACCTTTAAAGATCCTGGATTCTTGGTGCTTTGAGGTAAATAAATTCTCGAAAAGATATTCCACCGTTACCGAATCCAATTCGTTGCCTAATTCAATTCGATTCTCAATCCAATTCGTTACTGAATCCAATTCATAGCCCTGGTTTGCAAGAGTCTTCTGCTAATGTTTTTTTTTCTTTAAATATCTGCAAACTATATTTCATACCCATATGTCTTTGAACCCATGTCAAATCTCTCCGATTTACATGGTGAAACCTTATCGAGGGAGTTACGTATAGACTGTGCTTCGAAGAAGATACGACAGCGGCGCACATTGGGTGCAATTGTCCGTCTCCGACTGGTAGAAGGATAATCATTCTGGGATTACCATCCATAAAAGAGCAGTAGTTATGGACCATTAGTGGCAAAACTATACTAAAAATAATGCGTTACATAGTCATAAGAAGGGAGGTCAATGACCGACCAACTGTTTGGTTAACTTCGGATAATCTCCAAACAGACTCTACCAGTTTCTATGAATGTTTCTCCACCTCTTCCAAAAAAAAAAATTTAGCTACCATGCCACATGTGGAAAATTACTCATACTTAATATGTAGAAGCAGTGATCTGGGAAAAAGTGATGCTCGCTCTTAATTAAATCCAAATTAAATCCCACTGGCAACTGGGCTTTGTGCTTCTTGTCATCGTCCACATTAATTGGACGTGTCTGCACTGACACTTTTAATTGCGTTTTTATTAATCAGCTGCCAGAAAGGCAGCACAGCGTAACGTTGCGCTTGTGTGCACATGTCGACAGCTTGCCTCGGCAGCATCACATCCGTCGCCAGCACGTCAAAAGCACACAAATCAACACACACACACACACAGCGGCAACTGGACGGCCATATTAAAAACCAACGAGCGTCTCGTTCAGCTAGGCACTCAACGCTTTAACAACTAAATATACACTATTGTTGTTGTGATTGTTGCTAGTGTGGCAAGCAGTTGTTGTAAATTAAAAGCTCGTAGTGTGTATACTGCTCAGGCAGGCAAGTAAGTGTATATGTAAAATGTGGGTGTGTGTATGTGTCACTAATGTCACGGCCGCCCGTGTGTGCAAAAACTTTGCCTCCATCTTAACTGCCTTCGACGTTCATCTCATATTTTATTTTATTTGGTTTATTTTATTTCATTTCCTTTAATTTAATTTAATTTTTTATATTGTATTTTATTTTATTTTTTTTATTTTATTTTATTTTATTTTATATTATTTTATTTTATTTTATTTTATTATTTTATTTTATTTTATTTTATTTTATTTTATTTTATTTTATTTTATTTTATTTTATTTCATTTTATTTCATTTTATTTATTTAATTTAATTTTATTTTATTTGGTTTATTTTATTTCATTTCCTTTAATTTAATTTAATTTTTTATATTGTATTTTATTTTAATTTTATTTATTTTATTTTATTTTATTTTATTTTATTTTATTTTATTTTATTTTATTTTATTTTATTTTATTTTATTTTATTTTATATTATTTTATTTTATTTTATTTTATTTTATTTTATTTTATTTTATTTTATTTTATCTTATTTTATTTTATTTTATTTTATTTTATTTTATTGTATTTTATTTTATTTTATTTCATTTTATTTCATTTTATTTATTTTATTTTATTTTATTTTATTTTATTTTATTTTGTTTTATTTTATTTTAGTTGCGCTTCAGTGCCCAACGTACGCGTTGCTCTGTGCTGACAGCCATGACACCCAAGCAGACGAAAACAACAACAAATCATCAGACAGGAAAAATTGGATAACCCTGCCGGTCGCTCGACCTGATATCCTGTCGTCACTTGACCGACGTATCAAAATATCAAAAAATTAGCAAAAACAAGTGTTCGGCTGAATGGCGATGAGAAGCGGTCGCTAGGATCAACGAACGAACGCGCACCAACACACAACTGATGACGAACGAATGCGAAAGGAGGCAGACGTCGCCTGATAGCCAGACAGTTAAGTAGACGACAGGACACGCACAAGTCTGCGCACGTGGGCTGTGGTCCGATAAAATGTGTTTGAACAAAAATAAAAACAACAACAATACTACTTACTTTTGTGTATTTCCTTACGATTTTTCTTGTCTTTACTGTTTGCCGTAGTCGAGTACATGTGCACTTGCGTAGTGTTCAATGTGCTTAGACGCTGTTGGGTGTCCATTATGTCAGTGTCAATGTGTTTTTAATTAGACCACACTTGGGAAAGTAAAACAAAGTGAATAAGTACCTTCATAATTGAGTAGTTGATATACGGAAACAATTGAATATCATAAAAATAGTAAAGGATTCTAGGAAAAAATACAAAATTTTAACAAAAAATCAAAGTATGTCCAAAGCGAATGAAAAATTAAATACATTGTAAATTAAAAGTATTCACTTTTATGTGCTCAACGATTAGATGACACTGCACAGTGATTAAAAATTGATTATTTTTATTTCTTCTGCCGATTACAGAACATCTCTTAAATCAGCCGGGCGGAACAGTCCAGCCTGTACCACCAAATGCTTTAGGTTCGATTCCTAGTTCGAGCTGGTTAAACATTCGCCTTTTTCTTTTCTCTTGTTGAAAAAAACAGTGTTGCATGCACATTCAAACAGCGTAATTGTGGTATCACCACAGGTCATATAAGCCTATTGTCTCTCATGCAGAAGCAGCCTCTAACACCGAATCAAATCCCTTAAATCAAAGCTTAGAGCTTATCGAGATTATACGAGAAAAACTGTAGACTGTAATTAATTTGCTTGGTGTTCTGGGTTTCTTGTTTGTTTATCAAGTCTTGAATTACACTGAACAACAAAATCAAATTTTTTTTAAAATAACTTTATTTGACAACGGATTCTGGTAGAAGGGGTAAAAATAAATATACTTGTTTCGGGTTTAAGAAGATTAGGTCTGAATTTTTTTTAGGGGTCAAAGTTTCCCGCTTTTGCATATTTTTATTATGAATCGGCATAAGAAAACCACTTAAGCTTACATTTTAGATTTATGTTGAGTTCAGTAATTTTGTGTAAAACACTACGGGCAATATTTTTGTGAAACACTTTAACCCTCTAACTCCCATATTTATGGGTCAGTTTGACCCTTTTTTCTAAAATGTCATAAATGTCATTTGAAACCGGACTTTTTAAGGACAAAATGTACTTAAAAAATATTCGCCATAAAATTCTACTATAGGTCTCTGATTACACTAAAGCTCAAAATTTGACTTGAACGTCATAAATAAGTAAAACGTAAGATGTGTTATTAGATGTACTTATTCGAAATTGGTGCTAAAATGTCCTACAGCAATTAATTTTAGAGAGTTATTGTGTACGGGAAAAATATTCAAAGTAAAATTTCACTATATGTCACCATACATATTTACATATGTATGTAAATAGAGTCGGTGTGAAGGTTAAATACACAAATGTGTACTCATCTTTTTATTTATAAATATTATTTATTTATTTTATTTTGTTTTATTTTTTTTTATTTTGTTTTATTTCATTTTATTTTATTTTATTTTATTATATTTTTTTTTATTTTATTTTTTTTATTAGATTTTATTTCACTTTATTTTATTTAATTTAATTTAATTTTATTTTATTTTATTTTATTTTATTTTATTTTGTTTTATTTTATTTTATTTTATTGTATTTTATTTTATTTTATTTTATTTTATTTTATTTTATTTTATTTTATTTTATTTTATTTTAATTTAATTTATTTTATTTTATTTTATTTGTGTTTATTTTATTTTATTTTGATTTTGAATGATCTTACTGACTCAAGGATAAAAATAATACAAATGAAGAATACAACTTCAACTTAAACTAGAGTATTCTTTTGTATGGTACTATTTAAGTTAGGTTAGGTTGTTGCTACATTGAAAAATTATTACGTAATTTCTTCACTTCGTACCAGACATTTGTGTGCTTACAAACATTTACATTTTGATTTTTATTTTTTTATTTTAGTGTTGTTTGTTTTTTCACATTGAACATTTTTCTCCGATCTTGCTTTTTGTTATGCTTTTTGCTCGCTTTTTTAGCTATTTTCCTACTTGATGAAGTAATTAATGTTGTCCGCATTGTCCACATGTCTTGCACTAATTGTGGACTTTTTTGTTGTGCTCTGTGTGTGTTTATGTGCATGGAGTTTTTCTTTGTGCACACTTGTCTGTCTTGTTCAGTCGTCTTGTCATTGTTGTCCTTATGCCAGTGTTGTACTGTACTCTGGATGCTTGATGCTCATATTTGCTTTATTGTGCAATTTATATATTTCTTGTTAGTTTTTTCATATAAAGTTGCTCAGTTGTTGTTATGTTTTTACAGCTTTTATGTGTCTTCAGTTGTTTGTAAGACTGTCAACAACTTACTATGAACTGAAGGACATACAACTAAATGAAATATGCCAATACATTTCTCAAATCTCAGAATCGAAAATAATTGTTATTATGAGATTACAAAAGTCATTTTAAATGCTGAGTCATTATATAAAAGTAAACAAAAATAATTCTTAAAGACAACTTAATGCAAATGCTTTGCAAACTTGTAACCTTGGCACTTGGACGCCATTTTACACACTTACAAACACCAACGTACATAACATGACTACATATCACTCAAGGCTTTGCTCAATCGGTGCATGTAACAGTTGCTCTCGCTCGCTTACGCCCTCGCTTCTGTCCTTCCTCCTTCTCTTTCTTAACCCGGCGTTGGTGTGGTGGAAACAAATTACGTAATTGGTGTGGTGGGGTATGAAATACACCACAACTTTACATAGAAGCAACCTCACGAAACAACACAAATGTAAAAGATAGCAATTATACATTATTCTTCATTTACTTTTACGTAAAAAAATACAAAAACACTTCATGTGCAAGCAAGTTATAAATGAAAATATCAAATATAACAAAAATAAACGAAAAGTACCGATATTTATAAATTGACTTCATATAATGGGGTTTAAAAAAATGTTTGTATATAATTTTCAAAAAAACATAGTCTGTTTTAAAAATGAAATACATATAGTTATGTGACATAAAATTTTTGGTAGCTATCCTGAAAGAGGAGCGAATTACAGGGTCTCAAAATTAGCACATTTTTCGCAAGTCGTTTAAGGTTTTTGCTCTCGGACAAACCGAACATCGAGTGCTGTACTGACGACGTTTTGGTACAGCTTCGCCTTATTTCAAGGATTTACAGAATCATGATATTTTTGTGTATTAATGATATTTTTTGGAACATATGATACGATAAAAACGATTCAATGGAACATACGACATTCGTTTTCTACGGCCACGAAATGCGAATACTGAACTGGGAGCTTTTCTTGCACGTAGCAGTTGGGCAGTTGGTATTTGCCTCTTATTTTTCCGTACGGTGAATTTTTGAATAAATCGATGACTACTTGACCATCGAAAATATCAATTTGAATTCAAAATCATTTACACAAAAAGTTACGTTATTGGTGTGGTGGGGTATGTCATACCCCAATGAACTTTAGCGGGATGTGACTGAAATCTGGTCACACTCAAGCAGGGGCGTAGCCAGAACTTGGGCATGGGGGGGGTTTTAAAAAAAATTTTTTTGCCAGTTTAGTATCTATTATAGTACATGTTTTTTAAAGTAAAGTGCACTTTCCAAATAGGGCATTTTGTTGTGGCTTATGTGACTTAATGCATTAAAAACTAAATTTTTTCCCTGATTTTTAGTAAAAATTTCATGAAATTTGGTGGACTGAAAGCGAAGTTATTGCATCTGAAGTGGAAGTATTTTTGTGTTTTCGTACAAAAATGTGCATCGAACAAAGATCCAATATTAACTATTGTTTTAAAAATGTTTAAACTTTAACCGAAGCATTTAAATTGATGAACCAAGTTTATGGTGATTTTTGTTTATACAGTGGTGGAGTTCATAAGTGATTTAAAAACGATTGTCAGAACATAAATGATGACCAACGTGTTAGCCAACTGAATCCGCGATCACCGTAGATCAAAATTGGGCGGTAATTCATAAAAGATTAGCCAAACTCTTCATTGAAATTCTTGAAAATGGATTTAACTTTCGCTTTACTTATACCCACCCGGGTGATCTTTTTAATATTCATGTTTAATATCTGCACAAATTTAAAGGAAATTTTCAATAACATGAAAAAATATTTTTTTTTGGAAATTTTGTTCATGTTTAAACTTGAATTTTGTAATATTTTATACAAATGTACCTGGGTGATCCCAGGCGCTTTCGCTACCATTTTGATTAAAACTCACGATAAATTTTTCACATGATGTGGCATCGTGCGAATTTCATCATTTCAAAGAATGCATTTGCCGATGAAAAAAGCGTTTTGAGAACGTAGAAACCATCCAAAAGGCTTGTACCGACATCCTGAAGGACATTCCGGTCGACGAACTAAACTACTCTTTAGACATGTTTTTAGAACATGCAAATCGCTGCATTAAGCCTAAACGTGACTATTAAAAAAACAAATTAGTTTCGGTAAAAAAGGGTTTTGTTAATTTTTGTTAATTTCTTTTAAATATTTAAAGATGAAAAGACCTTTTTGCTAATGTGGGAACGTACATACGATGCATAGTGATTGAAAATGTTGACAAATTATAGGCTATGGGGGGGGTTCTGACACCCTAAACCCCTCCCTTGGCTACGCCCCTGCACTCAAGTTATTTTTGGATAGTAAATGTGTATGGTTGGACTGTTATAAACAGCTACTAGAAGCGATAGTGCCCACCTAAAACTGATATCCGTACTATTCACAAAAATACAACCGCTGGGGTATGGTATACCCCACCACACCAATGCCGGGTTAATGGCGCTGGGTTATGGCATTTGCTGAAATCAGACTGACGTCAGCTAATTGAATTGCATAGTGCAGCTTTCCAAACAATCTAATCGCACACACACACACACACATACAAACAGGCACATGTTATGCCAATGCGATTGCGTGTTGAAATGTGTGTACGTGTGAATGAGCAGCTAAATGGTGGAATTTTTTCTGTTGACTTTGCATAATTCCCGCGCATGAATCACGTTCATTAAACGGCATAAAATGTAATGTAATTTCCGGCACAAGGTTAGATAGTTGGCAAATTATACAGGCAGTAGCGAATTTACATAAATACTGCTTCCACATGGATTTGACGCATACAAACCTGCATGAACTCGTAATGAACTCGTATGAATTGTATGCATGTACTACATATATGTATACTTGTATGTGTGTGTGGGATTGTATGTTCCCTGCGTCATCTCAACGTCGAAGGCTGACACCTTTGTAGATATGCAAAATGTTTGCTGACGAATTGGCATTGCCTTCAAATTGACAGTGAAAATTTTGCTATTTTTTTTTTTATTTTACATTCAGCTTTACACAGCAATTCTACCAAAGTCAGTGGAAATTGTGTGCAAATTTTCTGGTGCTGTGTCGCTTGCATTTGGCAAACGGTCGATGTTGACGTCAATGTGAATTTTCAAAGATTCCCACAGGTAGTCAGTGCTCGAGTTGGCTTTTGCTAATAACTCCAATGTGGCACATGCGGCCGTATGAGTGATGTGTTTGATGAAAGTAATATGAATTGAAGTGAGAGTAACATTTGTGTACGGTTGATGACCTTGAGGAATATTTAGGAAGCAGTTTTTGGCGCTGAAAGAGAAAGAAAATAGTTTAAGATTTCGATACATTTATTTAATAATATTTTTGAAATTTTATTGTAAAAGGGTATTTCAACAACTTTATTTGGACTTCGACAGCTCATTGCTATGAAGCTTCGGGCAGCAATGTTATCACTTTCCAATGTTTGTGACAGTGTGAGCGTTACACCATTGAACAACACTTTGAAATTATTATTAAAATTATTAAAAATGTGTGTTTGTTTTGCCAAATTGTGATGAAGGATATGAATATTGATGAATTGGTGAAGCATGTCTCTAGTTGAAGGGTTTCATGGGCAAAGAAAATTGCTGCATTAGGGCCAAGAGTTATGCACAGCGGTATCAAGAATCTTCATTGTATTCGGAGAAATTTGGAGCAAGAGTAGTTCACAGCAGCATCAATAGGTTCCATTGCATTCAAAGAATTTTACTGTTTGCTATTAAATTTTGGTCAGCCAGCGTCATTGGTACAACAACTGCCTAAACGAAAATATTTATTTATTTATTTATTTATTTATTTAATTATAAAATATTAGCATTTAAGAATTATTTCTTTTGCATGCCACAAATTTTTACTTATTAATTAATAATTGATTAGCTCAACAAATAACAATAGATTAACAACAATTCATTATTAACAATATATTTTAATTCAGTGGAATCTTAATATTTAAAAGAGAAGAAAGAAAAGGAAAATAAAAGAGTGCAAAAAGTAGAGAGGGACAGAGTTAAGAAAAGTGTTTGAAAATATAATGCTTAAAGTGGCGTCTATTGGCAATCGATTTGATATGTATGGGCAACGAATTCCATAATCTAATGGTGCTAACAAAGAATAGTCGACTGGAGTTGGGGAAATTGTGGGCTGGAGGTAGTAAATTCATATGTCGGTGACACTTGGAAAACTTAAGTTTTTCATACAAATACTGGGGCCTTTTTGAATGGATAATTTTATGCAAGAAGATGCAATTTCTTGCTTCCATGTAACTCTGTAAGCTGCAGCCCAGTATTTTGTTGCTGTAGATGGAAATGTGGTCAAACCTTTTGACAGAGTACACATATCGAGCTGCATTATTGAAAGCAACCTGTAGCTTGTGCATGGATCTGGAATCCAATTTGCTATACACAGCCTCCGAGTATGTCATAATAGGCAACAACAACTGAATCACCAACTTCCGTTTGGTTTCGACTGGTACAAACCCCGAGGTCCGCCTCAGATTACGTAGTCCATAATAGATTTTCGACACAACGGAATTAATGTGGTCCACGCAAGACAGTAAAGAGTTGATTTGATACCCAAGATTGACAACTTTACTAACAAACTTCAGTTCTACGCCATTAAGAAGAATAGGTGGAAGATCTGAACAGTGGGAAACAGTTCTCGATATGGGTAGTACAAATGATTTCAGGGGGTTTAAAAATAGTTTGTTTTCCCTAGCCCACTCACCTATAGCTCCTAAGTCTTCGTTAACTCTTGCACATAAATCCTCAACCATCCCAATTGGTCCCGACAAGTACAATTGCAGGTCATCTGCATACGCATGCATGGTAACATGACTGCAGCTGCTAAATATATCATTAATAAACATTGTAAACAGCAGAGGACCCAGGACAGAACCCTGAGGCACCCCGCTGGCAATACCTTTAAATGCAGAGAAAGTCTCACCAACCTTCACTCTCTGTGATCTGCCAACCAGGTAGCTTTTTAGCAAGTTAACCGCAGACCCAGAAAAATCAAAATAACATTCAAGTTTGTGACAGAGCATTGCATGATTAACTGTATCAAACGCTTTTGAGAAGTCTAACAGGCAGAGTAGAGACAAGTGTCCCATATCATAAGGCCCTCTAAGATCATCTAAGATTTTAACCACAGCAGTAGAACAGCTATGCCCTGACCGAAATCCTGATTGTAAAGAAGACATAAGGCTAAACTTGTTCAAATACGTGGTGATCTGCTCAGCCATGAGTGACTCACATACTTTGGAAATCGAGCACAGAATACTAATGGGGCGAAAATCACCAGGTTCACGAGCTGCTGATTTTTTTGCTATTGGAATAATAGTTGCTACTTTCCACACTTCAGGGAATCTGGAAGTAGTGAAACAGTGGTTAATGATGTGAGTTAGAGGACCTAACACAGCGGGTAATATGATTTTGATAAACTTTATAGCTATTCGATCATCTCCAATGGCGTTCGACTTGATTTTCATTATGCAGCGAGCAACATCCATTTCACTAACCGCGTCAAATTGAAATTTAATTTTAGGGACTCGCGTACGCTGAAATACGGATACAAAAGGCGCGCTAGACATCGAATTGGAAATGAAATGATCATTAAGAATATTGGGATCAATCTTGCATGCCTCTGTCTCCTTAGTACAAATACCTATTTGCCTCAAATTATTCCATAGCAGTTTCGGTGGAAGTGACGGGCTAAGTTTCGACAGGAAGAATTTTTTTTTCGAAATGCTGACAGCAGAAGTAGCACCATTCCTGGCCTTCCTATACGTTTCCCAGTTATAAGCAGTAGGATTTCGTTTCCATTTACTGTATGCCTTATGCCGCTTCTTTAGTGCCAAGAGCACGCAATGTGTGAACCAGGGGCAGGTATGAGCTGCGCCAGGAGCACGTTTTGTACGAAGCGGAACATGTAGCTCAAACAAATTATTGACCTTATCGATGAAAAAATTCAGCTTATCATCAACAGTACGCAGAAACCAACAATCCGACCAATTTATACAAGACAAGTCATTGAACAGCGAGTCGTAATCAATTGATTTGTAGTCCCGAAAAGAGTAAAATGTATTAGAGGTTTCAGGGGCAAGGCTAATATTCAAAGTGCAGAAAATCAGATCATGATCGGATAGAAAGGAAATTTGATCAAACAGCAGCACAAGCGAAACATCCGAGACAGCGAACAAGTCTAACAGACTAGGACTAGAGTTGTGAGAGAACCTAGTTGGAGATATAGTATTTACCACAGAAAGACCCACCTCAGTTAAGCAATCAAGGAATTTGATAGCAGCAGTGTCCTTGCTTAATAGATTAATATTGAAGTCTCCACACAAGACAAAATGATCATATTCAGTAACACAGCTCGATATAGAATCAAAAAATGGATCTAAACAGCAACTATGATTAGGGTTGTATGCGCACGATAGAAAAACTTTAGTATGGTGGTCATTGATTACAACAGATAGGAACTCCACCTCCGAGCCACAGGACTTCCCTAGAAGCTTAACATTGAGATGAGATTTACAATATATTGCAACCCCCCCGCCTCTTTTATCAGATCTGTCATTGCGAAAAAGTTTGTAATTTACTATATTTAGAGACGAATCATTTACATCCTCTTGAAACCAAGTTTCAGTAACACAGATTATATCGACAGAAGAGTCAGCAAAAGTGAACTTGGCGCAGTCAAGCTTGAAATCGTTGAGACTTCTGGCATTGAAATGTACGATTTTTAGTCCAGAGTGTTGTCTACTAAGAACATCAATCCAGACAGTGATTGTCAAAGGCGAACGGTATCTAATAACTGAATTGACTAATCACGCCATGATATCTGAATTTTGTCAATCTGAAGATATGGACCTGGACAAAAAAGTGGCGCAAGGTGTCACAGGTGTCGAACTTTACATTGGATTGTTGGAAAGAAAAAGATTCCCAGAGCACGTGATTTCCAAAAGAGGTGATGTGAAATGGTACAATGATAACCAGGGAAAGGATTTTGTGGAAATTGCCTTTTTTGTTTGCTGCTAGATAGAGCATTTCTGATTGAAAATGAGCACGTCCTGATTAGAAATATATGACTTTTATTTTGCCTTTTTTGCCTTAAATGCCTTTTTTTAGTGCCTATTTTACCTATAAATGCCACAAAATGCCTTTTTCAAAATTTGTCGAGGGCCTTTTCATTTTTTCTTTCGTTTTTAATATTTTCCCCCTTTTGTTTCGCAAAAATACTTTTAAGCTAAAAAAATTAAGTGGCAACATTGCAATTTCGTTAACTTATCGATGTTTTACATTGATTTGATCATTCTTAAGCCGTTATTTTTTGTTGTGCAGTGGAAAATTTAAAGAAAAAAACATGCCAACAATAAAAAAGTTCGGTTAGCGCAAAAATTTTATTTATTTTTTTGTGATACAAGTACGGCTTTTATGCTTTTATATGAGAAGTTAAAATATAAATTTAAAATATGTGCCCACATTTCAATTCAAATATCTTAGTTTTAGTTTTTAAACTATCTTTGAAAACCTTGATGTTCCTTTTCTTTTACAAAAAACGAGGTATAAATATTGTATGTTGCATACGTCAGATGAAATAAAATAATTAAAAAATACATACCGTTTCCCTTTTTTTTAGATTTTCTAGAATTTTTTTCTTATTTTTAATTGCCTTTTTAACAGTTTTTAATGCCCTATTTTGCCTTTTTAGGCAGTTTTTAGTGCCTTTTTCTGCCTTTTTGGCAGTTTTTAGTGCCTTTCCGTGCCTTTTTTGCTATTTTATTTTGCCTTTTTTATAGATTTTTAGGTCCTCAAAATCCTTTCCCTGATGATAACAAACTAGTTGGTTACGCAGGCAAATAGGTAAGAGTGGCTGCCCCAAGGCGAAGCTCCCTTAGGCCATGCAAGCAAATTGTGATATTGCAATCAATCGAGCTTAAGATTGTTCACTCACTTAACCAGTTTGGACTCCTCACGAAGCCTGTGTAGTCTATGAATGATTCTATTGGCTATATGTCCTGGATTTTCAAAGAAGAATTTGCCCAGATGACTCTTCCTTCTTCTAGATTATGCAAAACCAGTGCATTGAAGGTCAAGTGTCTTTTCTTCCTCTCACTTGTCCATACAGCTTTCAAAGAAGTCATTAAAAATTGAAATTAATTAAATTAAAATTATTAATTAAAAACAAAATATATTAAAATAAAGAAAATAAAATAAATTTAATGAATTTAATTACAATTAATTTAAAAAAGAATAATTAATTTAAATTAAGCTCAAACTTTTTGCGGTGTGTGTCAGTTACACATTGAACCATCAGAACATCAGTCATGGTTCTCATCTGGTCCCTTTTTAGTCAGAGAATTTCTCTAGAAATGAGGATTTAATGTTTTTATCTAAGGTATTGTCTTCAGCCCATCTTAGGTTTGTTTCTTGCATGGCTTAATATGAATACGAAGCTTTCAGAAAAAATAAGGGATTCAGGGCATTGACATGTCTTACCTGTTAGTCTTAACTATTCAGTCATACTCTGCCAAGCGAGCTCGTCTGCTCTACAGTTCAATATCTGTATTGTTTCTATGTCTCGGAAGATACTAACAACAGGCGACTAGAGAATAACATTATTCAAATCATTGGTGAGAACCAGCCCGAATTATGCAATAAAGTCATGAGAAATTGGACCTCTCGCATACAGTTCTGTGTACTCAGATAGGGAAGTCATTTTAATTATTAAATTTTCAGCACATAATGAGTGTACTTAAGTATAGTTTAATATATTAAACTAAACCTTATTTAGTTTAATGAACTAAACTAAACTTTATTTGGTTTAATGAACTAAACTAAACTTTAGTAGGGAATAAATGAATCCGTCATATCTCACACAACTCTTTTCATTTCAAAGTTCAATTTAAGACTATTTATAAGACTATTGTTTACATCAAAAAACAATTCAACTTTCCAAAATAATCACTGTCGCACATCGTGCGAAAAACTATCAATCAACGCCACAGTTAAGTCAAACTTTGAGTGTCATACAAATAGCTAAGTGATTGCTTTTTAGTAGAATATTTGCCCACAATTACACAACAGTGAAATTAAATACAATTTTTTCTCAAAATGATTACCATTGAACAAAATATTGATTGTAGTAAAGATTATTTACAACCATGTGTACGTTGAAATTTAATTTCTATAAATACCAGTGTACATTGTGCACGCGCCCAACATGACGTATGAGTAATGTTTTTGCAATCATTGCAATCGCGCCGCACAGTGAGACAACGCCGGCATTAAATACAAGGAGTCATTGTAGAGCTCTAAAATTTTGCACAGGTTATTTTTGAGACAATTCCAGTTTAAAAAAAAAAAATTAAGAAAATTCGCCCACTTTTACGCCCACCTCCCATACAATCGAAATTTGTAAAATGCCGTATTGTCCGTAATACTTTAGGTATAACTTTCAATTTTGGTATACTTGAATGTTATATTGTTACAAACATTATCGGAAAAAAATTTTGAACTTTGGCCCACTTTTACCCCCACCACCCATACAACCTCAACATAAAAAGTGCCATATTTTCTAAAATATTTTAGGTACAACCTTCAAATTTGATATTACTGTAATTTATATCATTAAAAATGTTTCATGCAAAAATTACAATAACACGCCCACTATTACGCCCACCTCCCATTGAAATGCAATAAAAAAGAAAATTTTTTTTTTTCATTCTATCAATAATTTTTTTGTATGTTTAAAGTACTATTGCAAACTTTTGCTATATGTTCTTTACTTTAAATGAAAGCTGAGACTTCAATCTTTCATTTGATATAAGTCTGCACCTAGGGCGAGGGGCTGCTCTATATTTCCTAGTCCATTGAAAATGCAAAATGTTCAATTTTTACACCACAATTCTGTTGTTAAGAAATTTTTTTTTTTTTTTTTTTTAATTTTTTTTTTCATATACTCATTCTACAACAACTAAATTAATTAAAAAAATACTTTAAAGTTATAATTATTATGTATTTTTTTATTAATAAGCTTTTGAATATTACATATTGAACTAACATATTTCAAGCGCGTTGGCATACCTCAACTTTGACTTGCTCTAGACCAAAAAGTAATGAAGTTATGAGGCTGAAATTTCAGGGAATTGTTACTCATATATCTGTTAATATACTGTAAAAATTTCATCCAAATTGGACGACACGCCCAAAACCATTTTTTGCCGCAGTTACTATAGGGCTGTCTCACTGTGCGCCGCAGTAAGTGTGTAATACTACACAATTGAAACAACAATAACAACAACAGCAATAAATTGAATTTTTTTTATAAATCAAATTAAATGAGTTTGCATTGAAAAGTGGCAGCCATTAGTAGAATAACGACAAAGGTAAATATTGAGCTTTGGCCGCATGCGGCGTTCTGTGTTTTAATACAGTTGCGGCGTGCGGTGTGGCTGGAGGCTTGTCTGCAAATGGTAAAAATAGTTGCTTTTTTTAATGTAACTAACCATATGTGGTGCAAGGTATTATTTGGTGTTAATTTAAAAATGGAAATTAACATTTAAAAGTGCCAATTGCGGTGAAACTTTATAGGTAAATGAAAATTTATCGATAAGTAATAATTTTATTTTACTAAGAGAACTCACAAAAAGGGGGAATAAAGTATAAAAGATAAAACGAAAGCAGTCTAAGGTAGAATAAACTTGATGGAAACAGTGCGCTTATTGGATTTCAAGTCATTTTGATTTTTAATAATTTCAAAGAAAGCTTAAGAAATAGCAAAAAATTGTTGTGGATAAAAAAATTTACCATTCTTTGAATAAAGCAGACTTAAACGTTTCTTAGCGTATTGACAATAGCAAAAGTTTTGTGAAAAAAAGTTTATTTTTTAGCGCTAAGTAGAATATTTTTTCAAGACATTGTTACAGCGACTCTACGCGTTACAAAATCTTCCACTGAAACCAACCAACCAACCTTTTTATTAAAAAAATATTCGGCTAAAATGTTTTCCGTTGTAAAATTGACTGAACTTTCAAAACTTGTTCCATTTTTGTGTTTTTCTTCTTTATTTTTTCAACTGTCAATTAATTCATAATTGTTAAGCATTAATTAGGTTGAAGAATATATCACAAATTGGCCACTTTCGAAACAGATTCAATATCAGTACGTACGTAGGACTATTTTGGCTGGATCGTTTTTTGATGCAAAGAAAAGTTGGGTGACCTTAAAAAGGCGTTGAAGATTGGATTAGTTTGCTAGAATTCTATCCATTTAATTTTCGTTAGAAAGGAGTCTATTTTGTTCATCCCAGTGCTTGAATGTTCACTCAGATTTGTGAAAACTGGTTGGGTTTTCCCACCAGCTTTTTAAAGCTCCTAAACAGATCTCTAGCAAATTTTTGTCGATTGCAGTCCTTACTGACATGTCCCCTCCCTCTCCCCGGTAGACTTTAGAACAATTTCAATTATGAGAATCAGGAAACTCAGACACTCTCCAAATCTCACAAAGTGGATTTAAGATAACAGCTAATACCAACACAAATAAGAATGTTACTCAAAAACGGTCCTTCATCTGCTAATTGTGGTAGCTGTGATAGCCACCTCTCAACCAACTAACCAACCAAACAGCCCTTACTAAGAGCTGCGCCCAGACTATAGAACCATAGATTCAGATAGGCCTAACAACCACCGCATACATTCCATGTCTCATCTTCCAATCAAATCAAATCAAATCAAATCCAATCAAATCAATTTAAATCAAATTACATAGAAAGTAAGAAGTAAGTAAAATAATAAGTAATAAGAAGAAAATTAATTAAATTTAATTAATTAAAATAAATAAATTAATTAAAAGATTAATCGAAAAATAAACAAATTAATATTAAATAATATAAAAAAATTGAAATAAAAAAAAATCTTTATTCAGCTCGAAATTATTTTCACACAATTTTGTACGCATTTATTTTCCTTCATGTTAATACGAGTATTAATACACCATGTCCATTCAATTACTCTACAATTTCTATAACAATATTTTGTTAAATTAACATTTATTGCTCTTCAAATTCTCGTTACAATTTATTAGTCTGGTCATTGCTCCCGCCAGCCAGCCATTCATATGTTGTCTACCACCAAATGTTTACCATAAATATTTTTTCATAGCATAAACTTTGGCGCACATTATTAATTTATGCTATTAATTTGCCCTCGTTTCTAGATGTACCACTCGTATCTGGAATACTCGTGTTTATGTGAATGTGTTAGTCATTGAAGCAAAAAACATCAAACGTTTGTGCCACTGATATGTCAGCAAACATAAAACAACCAGCAATGCAACAAAAACAAATTCTACAAAAACATTTTGGAAGGCTGTTTAAAAAGTCTGTGCTTACATGTTTTTTTATGAACGCACAGCCATGCGGGTGTGGATGTATGTATGTTCTTGCTTTAAATCAACAAGGACATGGCTGTAAATAGCGGCAAAAATATTATTACAATTTTTTTTTATAAAATAAAACTTTAACTTTTTTTGAGACATTTCATTTTGGTTTTATAAAAAAAAAAACAAATTACTTTTGAAAGCTTTTTGCAACCCACATAACCAGCCAACATGACGTATGAGTGACATGCGGTCTGATGGAAATTAAATATTACGCACACAAACATGAATATTTAATGCTGCCGACGAACAGTGTTTACTTAAAATTGTATATGAAGTAGTAGTAAATAGGAAATAACGGGTCTTTTAAATATTGAAATGAATTGACAACATTTCACTTTGAGACAAAGTTCAGTGTTCTTTGAAGAAAGAAGCGTGTCTATGTCATGTTCTAAATTTGAGGAGACGAATTTTGTTGGTCATTACTCATTCTTTTGACCAGTAATGCTTTAAAAAATTTTTCATAAGTTCATTCTTTACATTTTGTAATCGCTAATTTACATCTTAAGGAAAGCTTAAAACAAGGGATTTAATATGAATCTTCAAAGAAATTACTTACATACTCATTATAGCGTTGGCTTTTCTCTTTTCTCTTGTATCCTTTTCCTTTCTTTCCTTTCTTTTCTTTTCTTTTCTTTTCTTTTCTTTCCCTTTTTTTCTTTTCTTTCCCTTTCTTTTCTTTTCTTTTCTTTTCTTTTCCTTCCCTTTCTTTTCTTTTCTTTTCTTTTCTTTTCTTTTCTTTTCTTTTCTTTTCTTTTCTTTTCTTTTCTTTCCCTTTCTTTTCTTTTCTTCTCTTTTCTTTTCTTTTTTGTTTTTCTTTTCTTTTCTTTCTTTTCTTTTCTTTTCTTTTCTTTTCTTTTCTTTTCTTTCCCTTTCTTTTCTTTTCTTTTCTTTTCTTTCTTTTCTTTTCTTTTCTTTTCTTTTCTTTCCTTTCCTTTCCCTTCCTTTTATTTCTAAAACAAAAAAACAATTGCTCTCTAGCCGCTGTTGGCCTCCAATTGCAACTAGCAACTTTCCTTTTAATGCAATTGAATGGCAGCCAAATACGCAGACAGAGTTAATCTTGTCAATCTTGTCCAATTTTTACTGCACTGCAACATTTGTGCCGCTGTTCGACTCGTTTGTCTGTGCCACATAATGCTGGCATGCTGCATAATATCAAAAAAAGTTTCCTTTAGCTAATTTAAACAGTCTCGGTTTTAGTTGTAGTTGGCAACAAAATATTTTTTGCGGCCCATTTAAACTATTAAAATTATGGCATACAGTGCACACTTTGACTGGCAGACAGTGCAATCAGTTTTAAGTGCAATTTCACAGATTATGTTGGCCAAACACAGACTGTAACGATTTGCCAGCGCCAGTCAGAGACCAGTCAAATATGAATACAACATTTAGAATTGTGAGAACCAAAGTTGATTGCAGTTAGTCCAAACTCAGTGTGTGACTTTGTTTGAATTATGGCGAGATTTAAAATCATAAAAAATTTCTAATTTTCCTTCATTAACAGAAATCATTGAATTCGCAAAAACATTTCAACACACTCAAAATTCAAACACTTAACTATTCTTTCAATTGCCATGACAGTAATTAATTTTTTCTTTCAATCACATATCACTCATACGCCTCGTTAGCACTTTTTGCATATTTTCCATAATAAGCCGAAAAAAACCAATTTTACTTAATAAACTTACGTTACTCTTATCGCTATTGAAAGCGACCTACTTAGTAACTTTCAATTAATGGTGAGAAAAAATACAGTAAAACAATAAAATATGAAAATATTTCACACAAAAAAAGCATCAATTAAAAATCACTCATACGCCATGTAGTGGCAAATTGATTTTTGTTGTTCGCGCGACTCGTGTGACAAAGTGCAGGCCGAATAGCCAGAAAACTCATTATTTTTTTTTAGCAAAATTTACAAATTGCCAACACACAGACAGACAGCGTCCCGCGTTGCATATTGTAGCATTTATTGATATAAGCCATCATATTGCAAATGCAAGTTGCAATGCTGACAATGAAAATGTGGCCCAAAAAAATGTGTTGAAAAAACATTTCAATATTAGAATGACAGATTTAACAGACAATTGTGGCAGGCAGCTGTTGTTTGCTGTTTGTTTTATTGGGCAGATATTTGACATGCAAATGTTTCATAGTTTTGTTGGAGGCCATATTTCGGCAATAAAAAAAGCTCAAATCGATTTTTTAAATAGCTGCTGTATTGTACCTTTGAATGTATCTGGCTAAGAGGTAAATTTAAATAGAAATCATAGAAAACATGCATTTGATTTATTTGGAAAACTATTGATTTCTTATTGTTTATTGGTTCGAACACATAGCGCAACACATGCACACATACACACACATGCAAAACGCATTTGAAAATGTACCGCCAGCAGCATTTTATGCAGATTTTCTATGCATTGTTATAATTTGCAGTCTGCTGCTTGCCAGCAGCCAGCGGCACCAAAATGCCAAACACAGCCACACACAACAATCACATTGTGAATATTTTATTGCACTACACGAAAAATCTTTATTCATATTTTCTCTGTACGTAACTATGTACATACATGTGTGCGTATGATGTGTCATGTGTTGTCTTTGTGAAAATAGCAGAAATTGCTGGCAACAACCCAGCGCGAAAATTTCTCATCAAAATATGAATGAATAAGAATCGCTGTAGTCAGCTGCTTCTTGCAAAATTTGTGCATTAAATATGCATTTTAGCAGCAAAAGATGAAAACCGAATGCAACCGATGACATTTCTAATGCCAGACTAATTTAGGTTCTAATGAAAAACACACACACACAGAGACACACAGACACAGACACAGGCGTGTGCAGCGAATATTGTAAATAAATAAAATTCAATTTCGAGTGCGATGACAATATTTATGCGCATATCTTGCAATTACTTGCAAACGCACAAGACACACACACACAAACTCAGACATACACACACACATACAGATACACATACAAAGACACGAGAGGCGCTACACTACTCGAAGCGCTCGCTTGCCTAGATCTCGTCTTGCTCAATGACGGATGTACACCCACGTTCGATAACGGAAGAGGAAAGTCCTTCATAGACATAACTTTCGTCAGCCAAACTCTTGCGCGAGATGCTCACTGGCAGGTTGTTGATACACACACTCATAGCGATCATTTCGCGATCACTTTCGAAGTGCAAGCTACCACAAACGCCCCATCACGTTCAGTTGCCAAAAGAGCGCAACAGCTCGGCTGGAACACAAAAAAACTTGACTCTGCAATGCTTGACTATATGATCGATGAGCTGAAAGAAGCCAGCGGAAACGCTGAGCAGTGTGCTACCGCAATAAGCGCGTCCCTCGCTGCGATATGCGACGCATCTATGCCGCGCAAGCGCTTTTCTCACAAGCGCAGACAACCATTCTGGTGGAATGCCGGCATTGCAGGACTAAGAGCAGAGTGCCACAAACTCCGAAGACTCTGGCAACGCGGTAGGGGCAGGCCTGGTGACGATGCTCGTAAGGCAAACTATAAAAATGAGCGCAACAAGCTGCGACGCGAGATAAGCGACAGCAAACAACAAAGCCTAAACGCCCTCATCGACGAAGTGGACCACAACCCGTGGGGCTCGGCCTACAGAGTGCTGGTCAAAAGGGTCGGGAACAAACTGCCAGGGCCGCTAAACGCGAGCACGATGGATAGCGTCGTGAGCACGCTCTTCCCACAACATACTCATTTCAGCCATATGGTCCAGATCAACCCAGACGATATACCCGCGGTTACGGAAGAGGAAGTCCGTGAAATTGCTTCACGACTCAAGACGGGTAAGGCTCCGGGCATCGATGGTATCCCAAATGTGGTTCTCAAAAGGGCAATGATTAAAAAGCCAGCCATCTTCAGCAGGTTGTACTCAACATGCCTGCGGGACTGCGTCTTCCCCAAAGACTGGAAACGTCAACGCCTCGTTTTGCTTCCGAAAGGCAACAAACCTCCAGGGGAGCCATCGTCGTACAGACCCTTATGTCTGCTGGACACCCTAGGAAAAGTTTTTGAAGCCCTAATCCGACGACGCCTCGAACCTGCAATTGAAGCCAGTGCCGGGCTATCAGAAAACCAATTCGGTTTCCGCAAAGGTCGATCCACAATCGACGCTGTTTCCGCCGTGTGCACCATCGCGCGGGACGCACTAGCAGGAAAGAGATGGCTCGAAGGAGCTAAACAGTACTGTGCCATAGTGACGCTTGACGTCAAGAACGCGTTTAACTCCGCCAGCTGGAATCAAATAGTGCTAACTCTAGCTAATCTACAAGTCCCACGATATTTAGTTGGCATCACTGCTAATTATTTTGCAGATCGCGTCCTGCTATACGATACAACCGACGGGCCAATGCAGCGCCAAATATCAGCAGGGGTTCCCCAGGGATCAGTTCTCGGCCCTACACTCTGGAACATAATGTACAATGGCATTTTCCAGGTGCCAAAACCTCCAGGTGTAAGCATAATTGGCTATGCTGATGACGTTGCTATTGTCGTCGTGGCCAAGACAATAGAACAGGTCACCGAGCGCTGCAACGCGGCAATCTCATCAGCCAAATGTTGGCTACAAAATGTCGGCCTGCACCTAGCGGAACATAAAACGGAGGCAGTGCTGTTGACCAGCAGGAAAAAGGTGGAGACTGTCACAATCCGCGTAGGTGATCACGAAATCACATCCGCGCCCCACATCAAATACCTAGGTGTGATTATAGACTACCGCCTGAGCTTTAAAGAGCACTTAAGCTACGCAAGCGAAAAGGCAAGGCGTGTTATGACTGCCCTAACGCGGCTAATGCCAAGTATCGGGGGACCCTGCCCCCAGATTAGAAAGTTGCTTGCCAATGTCTGTACATCGATGCTTATGTACGCTGCCCCTGTCTGGGCCCCAGCCATGGCCGTCAAATCATACGCGAGAGGCGTAGCATCTACCCACCGCCTAGCGTCGCTGAAAGTCTGCAGCGCATACAGAACAGTGTCGGCTGACGCAGCGGACATTATCGCTGGTCGGATTCCAATCCACTTATTGGTACATGAAGCGACTGCGGTATGGAAGCACAAAAAGCAAGGCACCTTGGCACTAGTGGTGACCGAACGGCCAAACACAATGGCTAAGTGGCAGCGCGAGTGGGATGCATCGACCAAAGGACGCTGGACAAGACGTATGATCCCAGACATACAAAGATGGACAGGTAGACCCCACGGACACGTAAACTTCTTTTTGACGCAGTTCCTATCTGGTCACGGATGTTTTAGGGAGTATCTATATAAGTTTAGGCTGGTTGAGGACCCACAGTGTCTCGTCTGTAGGGGACAGGTCGAGAACGCAGAACACGTTCTGCTCGTGTGCAGCAGATTCTCTGACGTGAGATTGTCCCTCCAGCAAATCATAAAAGGGCCAGTTACACTGGATGGACTGATGGACTGCATGCTCAGCTCGCTTGAGCAGTGGGACGCATGCTGTCGACTAATAGCATTAATAATGCTTCGACTAAGGGCGGATGACATACAATCTAGACGTACAGTACCGTAACTTGACAAACGGCGTGAATTGGTCCCTGCCCCAGGGCGCAATACCTTTCATGGTGGTCCTCTGGGGTTCTTATAGGGCGGGTGGTGAAGGGAGTTGGTTTTAGGCCGCTAATCGGTCACGCTATTGGATACGGGTCCTCTAGTGTCTTGCTAAGATTTCCACTTCCTACGAAAAAAAAAAAAAAAAAAAAAACATACAAAGACACAAAGGCATCTACGCACTTGTTTGCTGCCGCTGCAACCTTGTGTGTGTTTATTTGTAATTTAACTGCAGGCAATTTTTCACTGCCACAGCAACAACAACAACAACAACACAACGCAATCGCCAAAGAAATAAAGCAAATAGTGTGCCGAGATTTTAAATCACATTGGACTGCAATGTTGCAAGTTGTTGCCAGGGCGAGCGCGAGCTGGCAATACGCATAAACAACGTTTTGTAACAATAACAATAACAACAACGATACCAGCAGCAACAATAATAGGAACAGCAATGACAGCAGTGCAGTGCAATGCGAAGAGCATCAGCTGTTGCTGCCATCGATATGGCCAATAGAATGAAACAGCAGCAGCAGAAATTGCCTGGCAGCAACATTTTCGGTGAATTGCAAAAATGTTGGCAACAAATACAAATGCACATTTACAATATGAAAAAGAATAATATCTAAGTATAAAGGCGTTACATATACATATATATTCATGTGAATGTATGTAGATGAACTCATGTGTATGTGTGTATGAGTGTATGTGTGTATGAGTGTTTCGTGGAGGCAAATGTTGCATCGCTTCAGCATTGCAGGTTATCCACTTTGTACACCACTACTGCTGTTGGTGCTTCTTCTTCTTGCTCTTCTTGCTCTTCTTCTTATTTTCGTTAGAATCTGTACAAATCTAAGGTTTTCTACTTTCTTTTGCTTTCAAGTTTTTAAAATTGCCAAACACATGGACAACTTTTGGCAAATCACAGCGCGTAAGCACAAATTTTGCACACGTTGACTCTCGTTTAGGTTTTTTCTAACACAGCAAAGAGTTTTTAAAATATATGCACTTAGAATAGGAGCCTGAAACCAGCGCTGTGAATCATAGAAATCTGTAAAGTGCCTCGGGGTAGTGAATTATGACTATTTTAAATTACTAACTCAGTTCACGCATGGGTTCGAATTCACTCTTGAACCAATGCACAGTGATTCGTTCCATAGACAAAATTAAAAAAAAATTATAGTCTCAGAATTTAACGATTTTGATGTCATTTGAAAGGTAAAACTCCAACTAAGAAAACCCCAAAAAATCTGTGTAAAAAATTAATTAGTGTGTGTGCAAAAGCGGCTCAAAGTCTAAACTTATTTCACAAAAAAATTTAAACACATATTTTCTGTTTTTTAGTCTATTGTGTAAAAAAAATGTTACAAACACATGGTTACCAAGAAGTTGCTAAAACTTTCAATATAGATTAAAAAATGATGTGGCCATTTTCGCTTTTAATTTTTTCTCAAAATTCGCAAAGCTGAGGCTTCTACTTCAGTTTTAATTCAAAATATTTTTCTAAATTAAAAATCTGAAAATTGACAAAACTTAGAGGAAAATATCTAAAAAGTATGTGAAAGTATGTTACTAGATTTTTTTTTTATTTTAAGAAGCATTCTTTCTTTGTCCGATAATGTAATTACATCCTCCGATATCTTCCGATCTCAGAAAATATTTCAATTTGAAAAGTCGTCTAAACACGTATTTTTCGACAAAATTTATTTATTTCATCCCTAAAAGTATGCAATCAGCATGAAAAATTGAGAAAACTGCAAAAAACAAAACTTACGTCTATTATTACCGTTTTTATTGCAATATATTGCAATTAAATGTAAAATCTGAAAAATTTACCCAACACACTCGTTGCTATAGCACACCAAAAATGACGAAAATTGCAAATTTAAGTCTCAGACATTGCCAAACTACAAAAGTTTAAGAAAAACAAAATGGAGATTTTCATTCAGCAGACCATGCTTAACTGGTATACCAAATTTTATGAAGAACAGACCACTCCTCTAATTTTGTCCCGCGGTTGTATGGAGTCGAATCACTGTGCAATGGTTTGATTCAAAAATAAGAAAAATCTGAAAATGCATTGCCCATTTTCACACTTTTGTTGTTAAATAAAACATTATAAAACTTAAATTTTTAGTTTTTATAACACAACCCATGTAAATAGAATCCAAGTCAAATTATTATATATATATATTTTATTATATTTGTTCATTGTAAAATATTTTACGTTCTTCTATTTAACTCAGTTAATTTCAGTAATTTTGTTCATTATAAAATATTTTTCTTGAAATTTGTTTATACAAAACTCAAACCTTTACCAATAAAAAGTCAGTCATTTATAATTGTAGATTATTAACCTTTGCGCTATTTTTTTGCCATATGGCAACATGCTACTTTGTTTGTTTTTTTTTGGTCCTTGGAATAATATAAAGTTTTAGAAATAATACAAAATTAATAAACTGAATGTTTAAGTTTTAAGAAGAGAAGTATGCATGATTTTAATGCTATGTCTTTACATAGCAAAGGAAGAAGAAGTAAAAAAAAATAAGAAATGAGAATTTTTTACATTAATTCAGATGAATTTTTTAAATAATTCTAGCTAACTTTACTTCAGATAAATGTAGAAATATTCGATTTCTAATTCTGCGTAAAAAATTGTATATTATTAATTTTAATTTATTTTAAATAATTATTACAGCCAGAACGATATGGTTGCTGTCATATGACAGCACTCTAAAAAAACAGGGTCCAGTAAAAAAAATTAAAAAAAAGTTGAAAAAACTTTAATTCTTTCTTACTTTAATGCAGATGAATTTTTTAAATAATTCTAGCTAACTTTACTTCAGATAAATTTTTTAGTAAATTTAGCTAACATTACTTCCGATAAATATTTTAAATAAATACATAAATAAATATTTTAAATAAATTTATGTAAGAAATATTCGATTTATATTTCTGCATAAAAAATGTATTAATTTTAATTTATTTTAAACCATTATTACAGCCAGAACGAAATGGTTGCTGTCATATGACAACACTCTAAAAAACAGGGTCCAGTTATAAAAATTAACAAAAAAAAATTAAAATTAATAAAAAAAACCAAAAAAAAACTAAATCGAATTAAAAATTTTAACTTTCCGCGTAAAAACTTGTAACAAAAATGTTAACCAAACCGGAGAACATAATGATTCTGTTTTTGGTTCAATACAAACATTTGAAAATTGCATTATTTCAATGCTTGGATGGTTGAATAAAGGAATGTTGGATGAATAGTTCGATTCAAACGCGGTTCGGTTCAGAACTGGTTCACAGCTTTGCTTGTAAAGCTCAGAAAAAGGCGTGACCTGTTGAAAATTGTACAAAAGCATATTCAGGTTTATTATTTTCTTCCTGTTGCACTAGTTTGGGGGTTTATAAGTTCAGTTATGACAGTTTGGTGATCTTCTAATTCAAATCAAGGAGAATCCCTTTAACAATGATCATAAATTTATTTGTCTATCTGCTCGACCCCTCGACCCCTCTGTCTGTCCACGTGCATGGGTTGGTATTGATTACAGCTCATGAACAAAAAAAGATTTTTATTATATATTGCTGGGGGCTTCCGAGGATATTAATGTTCATTGTACCACAGCTATTGCCTTCAATTTGACTGCTTGAAGTAAATCCGGCCAGCACCACTTCTGAGTAAATCTGCAGCCTTCAATAGGTATCTCAAGTTTCCCAGAGACTCTGAATCTCTTTTGAAAAGCGAAGCATGACCGGCAGTTCGAGTTCTAATAGCTCATCTTTTATTTAAGTCATCCTGCCAAAGCACATTTGTTTTCAACGTCTGAAGGCAGGGCAATCACTAATAAAATGAGCAACAGTGTCATTGTTCTCTGGACACATGTCGCAAATGACCGGGGCACGTCCCCCTATTCGAACACAAAAAGATATCAGAATCAATCAATTAACTAAGAACTGCTACTCATTGTGGGCACAAGCTGCCCACTTTTAGTATGTGTTTGGATTCATAAAAAATAATTTACTAAATCAGCAAAGTGTAATATCAATCAAACAAATTTATTGGTTTTCATTGGAAAATGGATGTGAAAAACACCCTTAGCAAATTATGAACCCATAAACCGATGTTTATTTCTGCCGATCCTAAAGTTGAAAAGGGTGGAAAAACGTTGGTGGTTACCAAAATGGATGTGAAAATTTCAAATAAAAAATCTCTGTTTGTTGATTTTAATACCCAAGTCATGAGTCGAGTTGTCGACAATCTCAGTAAAACTGTTTTTTGAATATTAAGATATCCTAGAGAAGAAGATTGACTTCTAAACTATTCTAAGTTGAGCTTATCGTCGCCTCAGAAAATGATTGTCGTATGTGCAATTAAATTCAATGGAACATACGACATTTGTTTTCTGCGGCGACGTTATGACATTTTATTTTTAGTTATTTATAAAAGATGTAAGAGATATGAGACCGAACGCCTGACTAGCTCCGTTGGTGAGTGTATTGAACTCCAAGTCTGAAGCTCGTTCGATCCTCAGGTTTGAACCTTTGCCAGATGTAAAATTATCAACGTCCATACATCCTAAAAAAAATAAAACTAGATTTGAGAAAACTCCTTCAAATATGTGATGGAAATAAGAACAAAGAAGATAGATTTCTGAAACCAGGTGTGAGGATAAAGTTAAAGACGAACGCAAAGCAGCAATAAGCGAGCACAAAGTTAAACACAAAGTTGTGCATAACGCGAGCTGAACTCAACCAGACGCCGGCGAAGCTGAGCACATAGCAAATTGCAGTTAGCCAACTGAGCTGAATGAGCAAATCCGAATATTTTGGGGGAACTCGACGTGCAACTTTTAGCATACTTTAATACATGACTAAGTGTAGCATATTTTTAGGATGAGCTTAAAAGCAAAGTAACGAAATTCGCAATCGAGAAACTTTTATTGACTTTTATTGCGTATGCTAGAATGTGTGTGTGTGTTGTTGTAAATTTGCCGCACCATATACGAAATTGAATTCAAGCAAGCAAACAAACAAGCACAAGAAAAAGGCAAATGAAAATTTGAATAGAAGGAAGGCGAGTGAAATTGAATTGCATTGATTTTATCTGCGAATGTCACTAGCGACATGTCGCTAGGGGGACAGCGACATGTGTGTGTGAGTGTGTGTGTGTGAGTGAGCATGCATAAATAGTATTACTTATTTAGGGCGCACATTGTCTGGCAGCTGCAGCAACAGCAACAGCGGCATCCAGTCTAGTGACGTCAGTCTGTCTTATGGCGCGCTGACTGTTGCTTCGACTGGCAGCAAACTGCCATTCAATGTTGTTTTGCTTATATTAATTGACAATGTGCAAAGTGTATGCATACACAGTACGTATAAGCAACGCGCCTGCAAGTATGCAATGCAATTTTGAATCAATTCACAAGCTTGTTATGCGCCAAAGTGGAGAACGCATTTCAAGAGTCATTGCTGAGTTGTTTGAAAGTGTTCGATGCCATGTTATGGAAAACACCTACACTCGTTGATCTGTTGGCATGAAATGAATAATAGAGCTTAATTATGTATGACAGCATTTATGTATAATTTATTGACATTTGTGTGTGTGTGTGTGTTGTTTTATGCAGAATTGAATGATTTGAAGCATTAAATGTTTTAGACCAAAGAAAATTGCTATTTAATCAGACAATCAACTTGGTTAAGCTACGTGAATACAAAATTAATATGGAGGTAAAAATATTGGACTCACTTAAGAAAACTATTGAACTCGCTTACTATGGATTCCAGCTTATTCTAACAATAAAGAAGAGATTACTTTATTAAAAGAGCCTTTTAGACTAAATACCACATCGATCAGAAAGTTCATCATCGATTTTCGTTTTCAGTCTTCTGAAAACTTCTTCTTTGACTTTTTTATATTGAAAACCGAGTACTAAAAAATTTTTAAAACTAGTTTAAATGCTGACAAGTTTATTGCAGCTTGTGAGCATTACTTCGATTACTTTGAATTAAAAATTTGTATTTTTAGTTTTGTGTGTGAATTTTGGGAAATTCTTGGTCAACGTGAAAATACAATCTTTTATTTCACAATCTGTATTTCGGCACAAAACGTTCAGCGTGTAGAGTAGTAGCGTACACAGGGGGGAAGTTAGGGTTCAAACCCACCCTAAACCCAAAAATTGCTGGTACAAAATATGGTTTCAAATGGTATTCGGCTCAAAAGTTGTACACAAGACCCCCCCCCCCAAAATGGAATCCTGTGTGCGCCACTGGTGTAGAGTATGGTAACTGTCTGAGGCACAAAATTACCAAAGACACATTTAGCTAACCCAAAGAGATATTTTAACATCGCACTAAACCGGATACGCTTCTCCTTTGAGCTTAAGAAAAATGCTTATATTCAGCGATTTGAGATACTTTTTGTTCCAGAAGATGCAAACATCAGAATGTTTTAAATCTTGCAAAATGAATCGTGACCTATCAATGTTGCCACAACGGTGCTGATGTCCTGTCTAATCAACAATAATACGAGGGCCGTTTGAAAAGTCAGTGACTTTTTTCATTTCCCGGGAAGTATGCAACTATTATCTGTTAGTATGTTATATTAAAATTTTGAGCATGATGCGTCATTTACTTTGTGTTTGACAGTCATTGAAAGCAGACAACTTTGTGAATTTTGACAAAACTGGAAAAAAGTGAATTTCGCGTGTTGATAAAACATTATTTTTTACGTAAAACACCATCACTAAAATCAAGAAAAGGCTTGATAAATACTATGGGCACTCTGCACCATCAATTGCAATGATTAAGAATTGGTTTAGTGAAATCCGGTGTGGTCATACCAGCACAAGAGACACCAAAAAACGCTCAAAAAAAAGGTTGTCATGCCCGAAATGGTTGATAAAGTCCATTGAATGATATTGTATGAACGAAGAATGAAAGTGGGTGAGGTGACTGAAGCTGTAAGCATCTCAACTGAGCGGGTACACCACATTTTGCATGAATATTTGGACATGAAGAAGCTATCCGCGCAAACGCGTGACCACTTCAAAGCACTGCACAGTGATTCGATCGATAGACAAAAAATGTATAGTCTCAGAATTTAACGATTTTGATGCCATTTGAAAGGTAAAACTCCAACTAAGAAAATCCGAAAAGCTGTGCTAAAAATTGATTAGTGTGTGTGCAAAACCAGCTCAAAGTTGAAACTTTTTCCACAAGAAAATGTAAACACATATGTTATGTTTTTTTAATTTATTTATAAAAAAAATTGTTAAATACATGGTTACCAAAAAGGTCCTAAAACTTTCAATATGGATTAAGATATGATGTGGCCTTTTTCGTTTTTAATGTTTTCTCAAAATTTGCAAAGCTGAGGCTTTTACTTCACTTTTAATATAAATAGACAATATTTTTCTAAATTAAAAATCTGAAAATTGGCAAAAGTTAGAGGAAAATATCTAAAAAGTATGTGAAAGTATGTTCCTGGATTTTTTTTTATTTTAAGAAGCATTCTTTCTTTGTCAGATAATATAATTACATCCTCCGATATCTTGCGATCTCAGAAAATAATTCAATTTGAATAGTGGTCTAAACACCTATTTTTCGACAAAATGTATTTTATTCATCCCTAAAGGTATGCAATCAGCATGAAAAATTTAAGAAACTGCACAAATGCAAAACATACATCTATTATTATCATTTTTATTGCAAAAATAAAGGATCCTTATACAATTTATGTTACTCTTTGCAAATATCAATGCTGACTAACTGATTAAATATAAAATCTGACAAATTTAGGCAACACACTTAGCTTACCAATGAGACATGACGAAAATTGCAAAGGAACAGTCAAAGCAGTGGACTTCTCCGGGTGAACGTGCACCAAAGAAGGTCAAGGTGGGTCTGTCGGTCAACAAGTTCATGGCTTCAGTTTTTTGGGATGCGTGCGGTGTGATTCACATCGATTACCTTCTAGAGCGTAAAACGATTACTCTTGGATCGATTCGACGCCAATTTGAAACAAAAACGACCGTATTTGACGAAGAGAAAAGTTCTCTTCCACCAGGACAGCGCACACGTGTCTAGTCGCTATGGCAAAAATCCATCAATTGGACTACGAACTGCTACCCCATCCATCATATTCTACAGACTTAGCCCCTTGCGATTATTTTCTGTTCCCAAACCTGAAGAAATTGCTCGGTGTTAAGAGATTTGAAGAGGTCATCACTGAAATTTTTGCCTATTTTGAGGACCTTGAGATAACCTATTATTTGGAAGGGATAAACAAATTGTACAAACGATGGACTAAATGTACCTAAAGGAGACTATATTGAGAAATAAAACGTTTTGTTGCCGAAAAAAATTTATTTTCTTCTTAACCTAAAAGGTCACTGAGTTATCAAACTGCCCTCGTCTGGTCTCAAAAAGGTAGAAATTATTTTGTCTTTAGAAGTTGACTAATATGTTTTTTCTCAATTAATATGAAGGATTCCACCTTATTTCCTTTTGGCCTAAGATTGTAAAGACCTAATCTACTTTAATTTAACATAACCTAGTCTGAAATAACCTAACTTAATCTATGGGCTGAATATTTGTTTGTAAGTGCAATCGTCCTCTCCATTGCTTTGAAATTACTCAATAATTAAATTTGTACTTATATCCTAGTTGAAAATATTTATTGATTTTCTATTTCACTTCATAAATTACATTTTTTGTAATTGAATTACACATAAATTTATTTGGAATTAATTTTGCTTCCTTTCTGTTTTTTTTTTCAATATTATATTTCTCCACAGCTACATTCAGAGTTTCTATGATATCGCATGCAATGTTGAGCATCTTTTGGCGAGACGGAAGCAAGGCGAGGTAACGCTGGTGCGCTTTTATGTTGTTTGTAAAAGATTTGTACGTTTGATGTGTTGCCAAGGTTTGGCATTTGGCTGTTAGCTGCTCGCTGCTGGCTGCTGCTGACAATTGGCACCGACCAGCCACAGCGCAGTGCAACGCTACCGAAAATCTAAACAGTTGCACGCAATGACAAACCGAACGTCGGACGAAGACATAAAGCAGCTTGACACAGTCGTAAATTATGTGAATGCAATTTTCGTTGCTGCGGCGAGTGTCGTAAAATGGTGCCACTGGCATAAGTCAAAGCGCCACAGCAGCTGCACAAAAGTGACAGTCATAATTGTGCAAACACCAAAGCATAAATAAAACACAATAAAAACGAACAACAGCAACAACAAAGCGAAAAGCGCATCGACGAAAATTACTTTACGTTTGCCACCGCGTAATAAGCGCCAACCATATTTTACATTTCGTTTATCGGATCATAAAATAGCAAAGAAGCGGAGGCTAAACGACAGCAGCAGCAAAGCGTAGAAAATAAATAAATGTAAAATCAAAAAATAAAATTTGAATTTTTTACTTTTAGATTCAACCAATTTATGTGCAATGTGAAATACGGAAAAAATCAACAAAGGCAAATAATAAAAATTGAAATGATTGCATTTTTGTCATTTTTCATAAATGTGCATTTATTTTCTTTTTTTATATTTTGCCATATGCTCAAATATTTCCAAAAATGCCAAAAATTTTACAAGTATATTTTTAGGCGTTTTGGCGCCATTATTGGGTATAGAAAACTTAAAGCTATGCAGCAGTCATGCAAAGGCAGCAGCTCTGCACCGCCTCTACAACCACTACTCCTCGTCGTCCTCGTCCTCTTCCACCACCGCTGGCCGCGTGGTTTTTCGCCTTGAAGGTCCGCGAGTGCGTGTGTTTTTGGGCTTCTTGGTTTTGGGCTTTGGATTTTCCAGCTCCTCCAACTCGGCATCGGTGAGGCGGCCCTTATACCAGTCGGCGCTGTTAACAAAAAAATAAAAATGTTGAATTTTTATTTTTAATTGTAATTGTAATTAAATTAAAACTGCATTGTTCTTACCATTCCGGCACATTGCGCGGCCAGTCGCAGAGCTTCTTATCCTCTTCAAACACCTGACCCAGCTTGCAGCCGTTGCGTCGCGGTATATCGCCATTGACGCACACATAGTAGTACTGACAGTCGTCGGGATCGGCGTAGCGTGGATGTGTCACCGCCACCGTTTCGTTCACTTTGGGACACTCGAATTCGAATATGTCGGCCGATTTGCAGTCGCTCACGCCCACCTCGTCGGGCCATGTGCAAATGCCCGTCTTGGGATTGAAAACCAGACCCACTGGGCAGGTGATCATGTTGGACGTACCATCGACGCAGTAGTAGAACTTGTCGCAAATGCCCTTTTCTTCGTGGCCAAAGTAGCCGTTCTTGCGCGGACAATGCGGCGAGGGTTGGGGTGTTTCTGAAAATATTGAAAGGAAATTAAAGAAAATATTAGAAATGTAGGAGTTTTGAAAAGTTTTTGTTAATACATTTTTTTTTAAATATTTTTTGTTATCCCTGGAACTATTCTATATGAAATACATACATACAAAAGGCTCACCAGTGGTGCATTGGATTTTATTTGCGGGGTGGGAGCTTCTATTTACACGTTTTTGAGCCGAAAACCATTTGAAATCATAATTTTCACCCCACAATTTCGTGCGCCACTGTGACTGACTGACTCATCATCACCGAGCAAAAACCGCTGAAGCTACAACCCTGAAATTTTAACTGTGAAGATTCGAAAGAAAAGATTTTTCTCAATTCGGGGTCTTAAAGGGCAAAAAATGGGTTAAGGTGTTGCATGTAGAAACTTGATTTAATGGATCAATTGATTTCAAAAGAAAAGTAAGTTAAAGTACTTAAAAAAAAATTGTTCGACACGTGTTTCTCAGTCTATCGAAAGTTTAATTTAAACGGGGTCAACCATGGGTTAAGGTTTGTATACGGGAAATTAAAAAAAAACGTGCATTAATGGGCCTGATGACTTTAAATTTGGTCAAAGCACTTTAAAAGAGACATAATTTGACAAAAGTTTTTAATTTTTTCAAAATAAAAATATGACATGATCAGCAATAAGTTCGAATGGAAAAACATGATTAAAGTACTTGAAATGAGAAATATATGATATTTTTTTTTTTTAATGTAACAGGGTCAACAATGGGTTAAGAGTTTGTATTTAGAAAATGATTCAAAGGGTTTTTGACTTTCAACTTGGCGAAACTTGATTGTTTCAAATCAGAAATAATTACGCACGTATTTTTAGTATATTTTCAGTATGATCAATAATGGGTTAAGAATATGTATCGAAAAACATGATTAAATGAGCCAATTGACTTTAAACTTGATGAAAGCACTTCAAATAAAAAATAATTGGACGCATATGTAAATATATGTAATATTTTTTATCTTAACATGACATGATCAACAATGGGTTAAGAATTTGTATGAAGCAAATGGTTTTAAGGGAATTTTGACTTCATACTTGGTGAAAGTACTGCAAATGAGAAATAATTTAATACAAGTTTATCATTTTTTTTCAAAAATCAAAGTATGACATGGTCAACAATGGGTTAAGAATTCGTATGGGATAACAAGACACTTCAAATGGAAATTAATTAAACACATCTATGTAATTTTTGTAATCTAATTATGACATGGTCAACAATGGGTTAAGAATTTCTATGGGAAAACATGATTAAATGGATAAATTGACTTCAAACTTGGTGAAAGCACTCGAAATAAAAATTATTAGACACATACATTACTTTTTAAATAAAAAATTATAGTATGGCAGAGTCAACAATGGGTTAAGTGTTAAGTGTATGGAAAAAAATTATTCAAAGGGCCTTTTTACTTTCAACTTGGTGCTGTAAATGAGAAATAATTTAACAAAAGTTGTTCATGTTTTTCAAAATCAAAATATGACATGGTGAACAATGGGTTAAGACTTTGTATGGAGAAACATGATTAAATGAATAAACTTATTTTAAACTTGTTGAAGCACTTCAAATAACAAATAATTGGACACATTTTTTTTAAGATCAAAATATGGCGTGGTCACCAATGGGTTAAGAATTCGTATAGGAAAACATGATTAAATGAATAAATTGACTTCAAATTTGGTGAAAGCACTTAAAATTAAAGGTAAATCAAAACATTTTTTTTCAGTTTTTCAAAAATCAAAATGTGACAGAAGCTTCAGAGGGTTAAAAGAAACCTGATTTAATGGCTTTTGAAAACCCTGATTAATTGGCCTAATAAATCAGGTTTCTCTGACCTCAGATTTAGTTAAATTACTCCAAATCAAAAGTGATTCAACCAATGTTTTTAAATTTTCACAAATCAAAATCTGACAGGATCAAGTCAGGGTTAGAAGTTTACATAGAGAAGCCTGATTTAAGGAGTAGATATTATCTCAAATTAGGTATCGTTTCTTTAAATGAAATCATAAAATGCATGCATACAAAATCGCGTGGTGCTGCTGCTATTTGAAATCAATACTTTTCTTCAATTTAATTTCAATATCCTCAAACAAAAAGTACTCGAGCGCTTATTTTGAAGGGCGCTGAATGTTAGTGACCTCTTGAAACAACATCAGCGCACTCTACACTAACTGCAATAACAACAACATGTGCCAACATAATGGCAGCAACAACAACAACCAAAATTAAAAAAAAACAAGAAACCTACAAGTCCACAAGCAGCGAACTGCCTCAACGCTGTCATTAATATTGAGAGCCAACGCAACAACAACAGCAACGAACAACGCCAAAAAACAAAACAATCACTGCAGCCAACATTGCCCAACGTCCATCGTCCGACTGGCGCATGCAGTGCAACACAAAAGTTGGGCTTGGATTTCATCGTTGACAATCAACTCAAACGCATTGTCGATGGGTCGGTTGCTTATTTTTCGCAAACTTTGACTTGGCCACAACCTCACCTCCACTACCTCTCTCCTTTCTTCTCTCCTTGCATGTGTTTGCTTGTACTTCCCCGAAAAAGTTGCTGTCCGGCATTCAGGCATAAATGTTGCTGCTTGTTCGCATAGCGACGCCACTTTTAGCGATGCCAACAAAGCTGTGTCCATGCTGCAGCTGATGACCTGCACCGCGTTTTCAACCTCACTCCGCCCATCCGCACAACTGCGACTCACCACTTGCGAAGCGCAACATTAGCCCGCAGCTATGTTGGCCGCCATTAGCTGCACGACGCCCAGCAGCAGCCGCTCCATCACACGTTGGCCTGTGGCCCTTTCATCGCTGCCACTCCCACTCCGCTTGTTTTACGACGGTTGTCAACAACAACTTAAACTGACATTTGACTACACATAACGGTGCTTGGTCGTCGCCGCCGCCAGTCAACTAGAATAAACTTCGAATTGCTATACCCCACACCCGGGCCCCCTCAACCGCTGTCAAAGCATTATCGTAAATGATGTAGGAGGACCAGACAGCAGTTTTGTGTTGCCTGGCGCGCTCGCTCATTCAGGTTGATTGTTGTTGTTGCTGTTATTGCTATCAGCCTCGTTGCTGTGTGTTTTCTGGTGCCTTTGTGCCTCTTTGATTTTTGTCACTGCGTTTCGTAGCTGCTTTCATTGGTTGTTGTTGCTGTGGTCAGTTTGAGCTCTTCAAGTTGTTCACCCCCCCCCCACCCATTCCAGCGCATGTCTGCTTCTTTTTTAAGTGACTAACTGAGTTTGCATATCGATGCAAAATGTGCATGTTTCCGTATATTTTTGTGTGTGTTATTGCTCCAAAAAGCATGCTACAGCTTTTTACATTATATCTGCCGATGCCTCTGCAGCCTCATTGGCACTTAGAAACTTCTCAGAAACTCGGTTTTATTGCAGTTTGAATTGTTGTCACTGTTGCTTCTGTCATGGCTGAATTTGGTTGTTGTTAACAAACCATAAACGACCAAACTCATTCAAGTTCACTCACTCAAGTTTTGTGCATTTGCTGGTTTTCGTTTAGTTGATTTGGTTTGGTTGAATTTGGCTTGTTGCAGTTAATTAAATGTTTTTATTTTAGTTGTTGTTTTGATCTGTGCAAGAATGTCTCGAAGAAATAAACATTCGCATGTCTACAAGAATAGTTCAGCTGGTTTGGGCGTTAGACCACGCTTTTTTTCAATCATGGAGAACACTTTGAGTCAGTTAGATCCCAAAACTACTGAACTTTTGGACTCAGGAAAATTATAGAGCATACTTTGAATATTTTTTTAACCATTTGTAAATATTTTAGGCACCTGTGAAGTTTGTAACATAGTTAAAAAATTCGCGGGAAAATATTTTTGGAAACAGGTATTGTCGCTTAAAGTAGGAGTATGAAATTTAAAAAAAAACTCTTTCAATAATAGATAATTTTTGCCTGAGAATAACCGATGTCGTATTTTCTTTGGTCCTATGAAGCTCAATGGAACATATGATATTCGTTTTCACTTTTCGGTCCCCAATCATCATTCTTTTATTAATTCAAAAAGTTGTCCATTCCACTTAACTCTCCTATTTCAATTTTCTTTCTCCTATTCCAATTTTCTTTCTCCTTTTGAACGCAATTCCCAACCACATTCCCTCATTTATTTTTCTCAAACACTACAGAGTAGAGAGTACAAAAATCGCCAAACTTCCCATTAAATGAGATAACTCATTCCCACTTGTGCAGCTTCCGCTTGCACTCCGGTCCATCTCCGCTTTCGGGCACTCTTCTCAGTTCTCAGCGAACCAACAAACCGCACAATTTGGTCCAAATTTCGTAATGATTGCATAAAAACCCAAATCCAATGAAAAGCGTTGGGCGGATGAGCAGCGAATGCGATTAAATTGTACAACCCATAATGAAACTATAACTGAAAAACCGTACAACAACAGCAACCACCACAACAAGTGCAGCAATCACGAATAAAACAGCAAAAGCACGAAATAAATTTGCAGGCACCACACAAACCGCACAAACAGAAAAGCAACCAACAAAAAATAAATACATATAGCAGTAACAACAACAACAACACAAGCAACAATTTAAATGCGCAGCACTACACACACAAACACTCACCCACACTAAAAGCGAAATAGTGCAAAAAACATTGCATTGAAATGATATAAAATGAAAGAAGTCGAAATGAAATGTGCCAAAAGGGAGATGCAAAGCAACAATAACAACTACAACCAAAGCTGACTGGTGAGCAAACGTTGATGAGCAAAAGGCTCGAGCGGCAACACTCAACGCAAAGTGCAACTTTTTTAATTCAATACACCAAAATACAAATACAAACAATGCAACAAAAAAATAAATAAAAACACACCGCAGAATGGGTAAAAAATCGATTGGGGAGGCAAGTGAGCAAAAGATTGAAAGAGCGAAGCGCAAAAAATGTGCAACTACGAAATGGACACAAACTGACGCGCAATGCTGCGCACAGTGTGCGATAAGTTGTGGCAATGTGGTGAACAACAACAACAACTATGTATTATACACTAACCAAAAAATGTTGCAGCCAAAAGCGAAAAGCGGGTGAAAATATGAAAAACAAACAACATAAAATGCAAAATATTTCCAATGGGGGCAGACGAATAAGCAGACAAACAGACAGACAACACAACAACAAATCAGACAGTCAAAGAGAACACTCGGACTGAGCACTGAAACATGAGCCGAACAAACAAATTTAAAATGAGCGAAGCGCCATGGATCCAACAACTAATCCCCAGCGGCTATTGACGTCTCGTTGGCGGTAGCGGCTGAATGATTGAATGGAACTGAGGCTGAAACTAAAGCTGTTGTGGAGGAGGGGGGCAAAGCGATCCATGTGGCCGAAATTCGCTTTTAAGTGTTAATTTGAATTTTTTTCAATATGCCAATAAAGGCCATTAAAACACAAAGAAAGCAAATAGAAGACACAATGAACAGATGAAAAGCGCGGAGGAGCCCACCGGCATTGGTCATTGAACGTCTACGGTCTGGCCTGCTTACATACGACTGCATACATACTTGTATATATGTGCCACAAGTGAATATGTATTTAAAATTGGCACATGAGACAACTGAAAGGACATTTCATTTAGTTCGCAGACAGGCAGCAGACCACAAAAGTGCTGTGAAGCCAGAAATGATAGAGTGTTAAGAGTGAAACCTGACATGGAAACTAAAGTGTTTTCTGATAATAGGACAGAAATAGCGTGTTGGAAAGAATGTTTGCTGAAAGTAATCTTTACCTTTCTTAGGTAAATTTACAACAAGTTGCCAGTTTATAAACCAGGCTCAGGCTCATGAGACCTCATTCATACACCATTCGTATGTCTTCTCGATGATTACTAGAAACGATCCAGTTAACAGTTCAAGAACCGTGCACTATTCTATGAGGCCTCATCGATGCACTATTCCTATATCTTTTTTCTCAATGATTACTTAAAATATCCAGTTGACAGTTCAATAACCAGGCACAGACCTATGAGGCCTCATCGATTAACTATTCCTATGTCTTGTTTTCTCAATGATTACTAGAAAAGATCAAGTTGACAGTTCAAGAACACAGCAAAGGCCTATGAGGCCTCATCGATGCACCATTTCTGTGTCTTGTTATCTCAATGAATACTGGAAAATATCTACGATTCGCTTTAGTTCCTATAGCTCCAAAGAATACAACACATTGTTGCATCATATAGCTAAAATTTTTTGTTTTAAAATAAGTATTCAACAACAAATCATTAAGTAACAACACCAACCATTAATCACAAACCTTGTCATACTTTTTCTGTTTCCCAAAACCTTCTTTTGAGACACTCAAACTCAGGTCTTCCCTTGAACATCAATAAAAAAAACTACAACAAAAACACTAAAGAATTCTGCTCAAAATACCAGCGCCTAAAACTATTTTAGAAAAAAAATATAGAAAAAAATTTATACATAAATAAACAAAAATAAGTAGTGCATACAAATTAAATGAGCATTCGCTGCTTGTTTCCCATTGGCTCTTTGGGTTTTCACGCTCGCATAAACCAGCAAAGCCAAAGGCAAAAATTAACTAAAACCTAATTGAAAATTGAATGCATTTTACACAACAATGTTGCCTTTTTTCCTACATTTACTTGAGTATTCTCAAAAGACTGCCGACAAGCCAAAGCCAAAGTGCACCGCATTCAATGCAATGGATGCAATTTTTGTGGTCAACTTTGTAGTAGTTGGAATTTATTTATATTTTATATAAATTGATAAGCTACAACAATATCAACAGTCATCAATAAATGAAAGAAAATGTACGTAATTGAAATGAAAATGACCACAAGTAGAAAATTGAGTAAGAAATAAATAAATTAAATACGTTACGAAATGTAAAGAGTGAAGAAGAAAAAAATATCCGAAATTAAGTTAATCGTAAGACTGAAAGTATATTAAAATCTATGGAAAATGTAGCAAGAAAACAAGCAAAATGTAATTTTTAAAATATAACAAATATTTGTATTGAAAGCATTTGAAATAAAATTACATTAAACATTTTACTGTTTAGCTCGCGTCGCTGCTGTTGGTGTAATTTGTGGCGCAAAGTTTATTGAATTGGAATTGCACAGAAATGTTAAGAAAATGTTTATGTTTGTGTATTATTCTTTCTATCGAAACTACATATAACGTATCAATTATAAACAATTTAATTATAATACATTTGTATGAGTTTTTGAGAATGTTTGTCCTACAGCCCCAAAGATTGTGACACAAAGTTGTATGACATACGAGTGTCAAAGATCTCAAACCTAATTCGAGTGAAAACAGATCTGAACTCTGATGCTGAACTCAAATACTCTTTTTACGCATTCTGAGGATTGTATACCTCAAATTATAAGTATGTGTACATATAAATTTTATGTATGCACCTTTAACTGAAATACGCATTTATACCACACACTACCAGACGAATACATACACACCAAGGCCAAAGTCCAGTCGAGCCTAGTAAAATCACTATGCAGACAAACGAAATAACTTTTGGTTACTCGGATTCAAAAAGCTATTAACTGATTCTAAACAATTCTCGCTCTGAAAAGTTCTCAAGTTATTCAGTTCGCTATCACAATTATCGCTCTAAGCATTTACAAATACAAATTTGACAAATTTTATTATTTCTCCACGTCTCATCTACAGTTAAGCACGTCTAATAGAATCTTAAAAGAGCGTGCAGCCAATACTGATAAATCCGCCAGCAGCAGCAGCCGTAAAAACTGTGCCACCAGCAAACAATTCTCATTCGAATGCTTGACATGGCTCAGATCTTTTTACGCTATTTGCATTTCAACCACCAACGCAAACTCAGGTACCAAACAAAAAAACAGCAACAACAGCAACAAATACACAAACTGCATGTTAAAGTTTGTAGTCAAGCGTTTTGTGTGGCGGTCAGAAAGGGGGGTAAAGTTTAGGAAACAATTCCTTTTTTCTTAAAACAATATTCCTTGAAGTTAAATGGTAAAAAAATTAATGGTAAATATTTTTTTTTAATAACATAAAATAAAATAAAATAAAATAAAATAAAATAAAATAAAATAAAATAAAATAAAATAAAATAAAATAAAATAAAATAAAATAAAATAAAATAAAATAAAATACAATAAAATAAAATAAAATAAAATAAAATAAAATAAAATAAAATAAAATAAAATAAAATAAAATAAAATAAAATAAAATGATATAAAATAAAATAAAATGAAATAATATAATAATATAATAGATTTTTCGATAAATAATGCGCTGACTGTCATTCTGACCGATTTCTAGATACCGTTGCTGTAATTTGAAATAATTCCTTCCGCTGCTCGCCACGACAAATCACGTGCAATTTATAATTTTGTCAAAACTTTCTTCTACCAGTTGTTTTGCATTACTTATTTGTTTGTTTTTGTTTTTGTATTTTTTTTATTTTTCGTGTTTTGTACAATTTCGACAGCGAACCCACAGGCGCCAATGAAGTTAAAGCTTGTCAGATTAACACAAATCACAATGTTCGTCGTACTTTTAGTGTGTTGCCGCCATAACGGTTGTCATTGTTGTTGTTGTTGTCATGTTGCTGTTGTGGCATGCATATTTGCTGCTTAGTCCCGTTTCGTGACTTTTTCTAATGTTTTTATCTTTGTTATTTTTTTTTTGTGGGAAAAATTTCTTGGCATACGTTGCCGGGTTACGTTCGATTTATTGTGGTAATTTGCATGCATTTCCATTAATTTTTATGTCAATTGAGCTGTAAACGAATAGAGGCAGTCAGCCCAAGTGAGCGGAGGAGTGGAGCAGTCAGCTGAAGCCTGCTGAGAGGGGAAGGAGAGGAGGCAACGAAGCGGCGGCGTATGGCTTCATTCGGAGCAAACGTACAGAAATGTGAATTTTAAATATTTTTCTGTGACATTTAACGCATTTAAATGGGTGTGTTTCAATTTTTTGGTTGATTTGGGTTTTTCTATTTTTTTGTTGTTGCAATTTTGTGGTTCTAATGTAATGCAGAGTTTACGTTCAGCAGCAACAGCGTGAACAATGTGAACTGTGATTAATGTCTTTTAATTAGCTATTTTTTGCTGTCTTCATTTTGATGGATCTATTTTAATTTAACACGACTTTTAAACCGATTTCCCATAAATTTGTTTGAAACTTTACAACTTTTTACCCAGAATTTTCAAGTGACAGAGTTCTCTGTCTCTGTTTGTGTTCACTTATTGTGACTATATCTCTAAATTCAACGGATTAAGTGCACCTGAGAAAATCCGATATATGAAGATAGGAAAAAATTTGCAAAAGCTACAAAAGTTACAAAAGCCGAACTGAACAACAATATTCGAAAATGCCATATTTGACTGTCCCAAAGGACTCCCTACAAGTGCCTACAAATAGTCTGCAGTATTAAAACATGGCTGCGCTTTTGCTAGAAACGTACTTACTGAGATTTGAATGACCTCATATTTTTCAACTTAGAGAAAATACGTTAGTTCTTTGAACTAATTGACTGGCTTCAGAAAGTACTCTGAAAGCGGACATAGCAGGAAGTAGAGGAGGTAATGAGGATCCGTTTTCATGGCAAACTTTTAGGGGGCATAGTAATTTTGCAGGAATTATCGCAGAGGCATTTCGAGGCGATGCTGGAACGTTCGAGAACGAATAACGCTCCGGATAGACGGGTATAAAAAGCAGCCGAGTACAGCGCAGTGAATCAAGCTTGGTTTTGAAAATTATTTTATTTTATTTTTTTTTTGATCTTTAGTTTTTAATTTTTAATTATTTTTAATTTTTGATTTTTAAGTTTTAATTTTTCATTTTAAATTTGAAATTTTTAAGCTTTAATTTTTAATTTTATATTTTTAGGTTTTAATTTTTAATGTTTAATGTTTAGTTTTTAATTTTTAGTTTTTAATTTTTCATTTATAATTTTTAGTTCTTAGTTTTTAGTTGTTTATTATTAATTTTTAATTTTTTTAATTTTACATTTTCAATTTTTAATTTTAAATTTTTAATTTAATTTAATTTTATTTTATTTTATTTTATTTAATTTAATTTTATTTAATTTTATTTAATTTTATTTAATTTTATTTAATTTTATTTTATTTTATTTTATTTTATTTTATTTTATTTTATTTTATTTAATTTTATTTAATTTAATTATATTTTATTTTATTTTATTATTTTATTTTATTTTATTTTATTTTATTTTATTTTATTTTATTTTATTTTATTGTATTTTATTTTATTGCATTTTATTTTATTTTATTTTATTTCTGTAAAAAATATCGAAAAGCATTAAAACCAAAACACTTAATCTAAAACCATTAACCAGTTTTTAATTTTTAATTTTTAATTTTTTTAATTTTGTAATTTTACATTTTTAATTTTTTAATTTTCAATTTTTAATTTTATTTAATTTTATTTAATGTAATTTAATTTAATTTTATTTTATTTCTATATTATAATAAATATCGAAGAGCATTAAAACAAAAACACTTAATCTAAAACCATTCTTCCCTCTTGGGCATTGAAATCGATAAAAACACCTCATGACTTTTTTTCTATTTATAATTCTTAGGATATGAAATATCATACTTAAGTTCTATTTTCTACAAATTTTACAAAAATCATACAGAACACTTAATCGAAAACCATTGTTCCCTCCTGGGAATCGGCATTTCATTTAGTTTTGTTGTTTTTTTATTCTTTACTGCGAGTGTGAACTAAATATTAAACAGCCACAATTCCAAAACTACCCCCTGGGAATTATGAGCTTTATATCCACTTCAGTGTCAATTTCAGCTCCCTAATGTGTAAATACATATAAAAAGATATTCCACTGACACATATTTCTTGCTCTACAAATCCAAAGTGAAACGTTATTAATATCGTCAATTAACAGCAAATGTTGCTGTCAATATGTTGTCGTTTCTACCGACTGCAGGCCACGTGACCAATTGAACGCACAATGCTCAACTCTCAACTCAACTCAACACACATACTGAGAGCAAACACAGCCATTTGCCGTGCATCATTGTTCACACAGCTGTGGCAAATGCCAACAAAATCAAGTCACAACCAAGCAACGATTCACTTGCCACCCCCCATTTGTTCTGCCAGCAACAAATCAGGCGTTGCTTCTCTTCTACTTATGTTTTCCTTTTTTCTTTCCCCACTCTCTGATGCTATTTTTTTCTCTTTTCTAATGCAGAGCCAATCATTGCCGGCGTATAAAAATAGAAATTTTCAAAAATATCACATGAAATAATTTTCACGAAACAAAAGTCTGCCACTTTCCGTCTTCTGTCGTTGCTGTGCCCTTTTATCTCACATTTCGCACCCAATGCCCCAAGCACACCCACACACAGTTAGTCGAAAGTTACATATGTATGCTATGTCTGGTTGGGGCGTTGTCGGCGTGCACTCAAAAACATTCAATTTTCTACGTGAAATGCTGCCAGGCGAATTGAAGAATATAAAAATAAAATGCTGTCAGTTGGGTGCTCGTTTGTATGTAAGTGTGTCAGTATCTGCATATGTTTGCAGTTTTGAGTGCTGGCTGTGCTTTACAAATTAAAATGCTACAACACTTTATTAAGTCCACAGCCAAAAAGTATGCTAAGCACCCACGGCTGGCCAGGTTCCATTTAAGGCTCGACTATTCGTAGCTCTGCATCACTTTGGCAATGTTTGATGCGCTTTTGGCGCTGCTTTTGTGAATTTTTAACATACATACGCCACATGCCACTCTCCTCCCTCCACATGTGAACACACACGTGTTAAACTTTCACACCTGCACCCTAACACTTTGGCAAATATTTTTGCTGTGTGTGCGCCAAACTGCTAAAACTCAGCCGTTTGCTATCCCACACCATGCCACACCATAACGTAACGTAACGCAAGCTCTGGTTCGTTGCTCCACGCAAACATTTCGCCATTCATTGAGCCAATTATGCGCCCAGCCCAGCTGACGCAAACTCAACTGCATTCCTGTAAGCCAACTGCCCGCATAGCTGTGCGTTCTTCTTCGGCACTTTTCCCACTGCTGTTCTACCTTTTCACTGCAGGTACCCGACCCTACAACTGCCCACACCACTACCCGTCTTCTCGCCAATTCTTTGCCACACATTGTTCAAACGTGCCGGCTTCCAACGTTTCAAACCGCCCAAACTAACTTAACATTTTCTGCCTCAGACTTTCCTCTCCCAAGCTGCATCACTCCAACTCAACGGCATACACACACACACACACATGTACACTGTCTTACATTCCCATTGGCATTCATTCTCGCACTTTTTTCCGCACTATTAGCGCAATCCACTCACGTAATTTGGACCGTTTGCTGCAGTCAATGTTGTACGGCAGATCGCACTTCTCCTCCAGGGGGCTGTAATCATTGAACACCATACCGTCGGCGCACAGACGTTCCTTCGGCGTACCCTCGCTGCAATTAATAAACAGAAATATTGCCGTAAAATTATGACTCTAACAATTTCAATACAGTAATGTTGTTGCTTTTGTTGCTATTATTATGATTGGATGTGGCCATTATTGGGTTTTCGTTTCCCCGCTTTTTTTGCCTCTTTTCATTATAAATATAAGAAATAAGTCGGCATTGACTCAAGCAAAGGCGTAAGGTGTACATGGAGCAGCAGTTGGAAGATGTAACTTCGAATGGCTGATGTGTCTAAGTGCGCGTGAACTTGCCAGCTGGTTAGGTCGCTGTACACGTTAGAGTTGCCAACTGGCTGCGGCATTAAATGTGCTGTGACTAATGCGTTCGATGTTTTTAAAATGTCAGTTTATTGCTGTAAATTTTATTGCTACATGCACACAAGCATAGAAAACACATTTCCGATTTGATTTCCTTCTAATTTATGTGTATGCATTTTCGAATTAATTTTAATCAATTTCTATGATTACTTTCACTGTGAAAACTAGAACAAAATTGTGGCATAGGTTAAAGAAAAAAACAATTACAAAATTAAGTTAAAAAATATGCGTTAAGATAGCATTCAAAGTATTAAGTTTCTGGAATTTAATAAATTTAATTAGTAAACAATTTTGAATTTAAATAAAATTTTAAAAAATTTAATTTGCTTGAAATAAAAAACAACATAATATGTCTGCATTTTATAATTAAAAACACAATTGTAATAAAATTTATAGTAATACATTAAAATTCAAAAGAAAATATTTGATGCAACCAAAAATTCAATATTTAATGTGTATTTATGATTATTCCTCAGACTATACATTCTGAAATTCAACAAATTTAATTAATTAAAAATAATGTTATGAGAAAACATTTGAAATTAAATAAAAAAAATAGAATTTGATTGAAATAAAAGAAAAATAATGATGTGCACATAATCGAAAATAAAACATAATTAAAACGAAATTTATAAAAAAAACAAAATTTAGAAAGGAAATAATTGGAGCAATCAAAAATTCAATATTCAATTTGTATTTATGATTATTTCTCTTTATAGTCTGAAATTCAGAAAATTTAAGTAATTAAAAAAATTTTATAAATAAATTTTTGAAATTAAATAAAATAAGAAAAAATTTAACTAGATTGAAATCAAAAACAAAATAATGATGTGCACATATAATAATCAAAAACAAACACAATTAAAACAAAATTTATAAACAAAACACATAAAATTTAGAAAGGAAATAATTGGGGCAACCAAAAATTCAATATTTATTTTCAATTTATGGCCATTAGTCTGAAATTCTACAAATTTAATTAATAATAGAATGTTATGAAAAATATTTAAAAGTAAATAAAATTTTAATAAAAATTAATTTGGAATTAAAAGTCAAATAATAATAATAAGCATATCAAAAATAAAAAAATAAAATAAAACAAAATTTAATGTAAAAATATTAAGTTTAGAAACAAAATAATTGATGCAGCCAAAAATTCAATATTTATTTTGTATTTATGATTATTTCTCTTTATAGTCTAATTTAATTATTTAAAAATTTAATGAAAAAACAGTGAAAATGAAATACAATTTGAAAAAATTTAATTTGATTGAAATAAAAATCAAAATAATATATGTGCATTTTAAATCTAAAAACTCAATTTTAACAAAATGTTTTAAAAAAACATAAAATTTAGAAACAAAATAATTGAGGCAATCGAAAATTCAATATTTATTTTCAAATTATGATCATTAAAAACAAATTCAACAACTTTAATAAATAAAAAAATGTTATAAAAAACATTTGAAATGAAATCAAATTTGAATGAATTGAATAAAAACCAAATAATATATGTGCATATTGAAAAAAAAACATAATTATAAAAAATGTATAATATAAAAAAACATAACATTTAGAAGGGAAATAATTGGGGCAACCAAACATTCAATATGTATTTTCATTTTATGATTCATTATATAGTCTGGAATTCAAAATATTTAAGTACTTAATAAAAAAATGTTGTTCGTAATACTTGAAATGAAATAAAAAAGAATAAAAAAAAGATCATGAAAATAAAATTTAAAAAAAAAAAATTAGTAAAAAAATGAAAAAATATTGAAATTAAAAACACAATCATAGCAAACTTTATTGTAATACATTAAATTTAGAAAATCAAAAATTAAAACTTTATTTCGAATTTATAATCATGATTGATCATAATTCCTTCATACAAATTATTCGTTGCTTTTTTAATTTAATCCTCAATTACGAATCTTTGTCAAAATGATTACTCTCTGTTTTCAAGGTAAGTTTTAACTTTGATTTCAAAAAGACACTTTTGAAAGATTTTTTTATTGCATATTAGTGTCCGACCGAAGGTAAAATAAAAATAACTAAAATATTCAGCAAAAAGTCGATGCCAAAACCGAATACTAATAAAAATTCTTTCAAGGAACAAAACTGATCAAATTTAGCCGTTCTTTCTTCATTCATTTCTTTGTTCCACTTAAGAATTTATTAAAGGATATATATATATTTGTGTAAATATTTTTTAGTAAAAAAAAACAACAGTCTTAGAGTTCAGTTTCAAGCAAAAACAAAAAATTTAACAATTCAATTGACATAAATAGCTAATTAGAGATAATTTTTAATAATCGTTTGATATCGGTTTGATTACAGGGCGAAACCATTCTGCTAAAGTATTCGGCTATTTTGGCCAAAGCCGAAGCAGAAGATTTAAAAGTGGCCGAATAAGCCGTATACCGAGGCCGAAGACGGATATTCGGTCGGACACTAATATAAATTGACACATCCAACATTATAAAAATATGATTCGATGAATCTTAGTTTTAGTTGCAGATTTAATGATTAATAAATATAATTTAATTTTTAAAATACTAATAACAATAATTTTGGCATTTTATATTCACGAAACATATTTCGTATCAAAAGTTCTTCATCAGAAACACTGAAAAACTTACTAGCACGTGTAGTATTTATCGCACTGTTCACTGTCAGGGAAGAAACCATTCTCTAGAGGACACTTTTCCGTGGGCTCGTACGTTTCTTTAGAGGGCGGCGGATCAGTGGCATGTTTGGGTAGGACTCGCTGTGAAGGCGGATGTCCAGACCCAGCGCGGAAATTTGGACGTTGCGCTAAGGTAGAACCTACAATGAAATGAAAAACATGTAAAAATAAGTGATGAAATTAATGCATATTCCATACTAAACTCTGGCTTATGGATAAAAAAAATTTTTATTTTTTAACATTAAACCAATATAAAGGAATAAAATTAAGGTATTATATTAAAGATTGAGATCCAAAAATACATATATTTTTTTAAAGGATACATAATAAACTTCAAGGATATTGAAAGATACATATTTGAAAGAATTTACTGACATATTTTGGCCTTTAAAGTTCAAAACAGGAAGTTCGTAAGTTCGGAAACTTTTCAGTCCACCCTCGTATAACATAACAAAATTTAGCCAAACAACACAATACGAATTAAAAACATAATTATAAACTAAACGAAATTCAAAAACAACGAAATTATTAAAACTAGTATTTTTCTATCAAAGTTCTATTTTTTATTTTATTTTTATTTTTATATTTTTTGTATGAAACTCTAAACTTGTTCACACCTGAAGTGTTTTAATATTGAGCGCAATTTATTTCGTATAACATTTTCATTTACACACAAACTCTCACTCACACTCAACTCCAGCAGCGCATTCAATATTTTGAATTTTTATTTTCTGCACATTAGCAACATTGCAACTTGCGCGCACGTCGGCAACACTGTTGCACGCGCTTAACGCATTAGCAATTCTATTGTTGCCGCTAAACGCAAACAACAAATTCGCGCGCACACAACACGTACATTCCCACACACACACACACTCGCACAGTGTTTTTTTTTTTTTTTTTTTTTTTTTTTTTTTTTTTTTTTTTTTTTTTTTTTTTTTCGTAGGAGGTGGAAATCTTCTTAGACACGCTTGAACCCGTGTTCAACCGCGTGCCGGATTTTTACCGGCTAAAACCAACCCCCTTTATATCGCCAGCCCGTTCATCCCCGCGGAACTGCCGCTAAGCATTGCATCGCAGGGCGGGCAACTGACCCTATTGGTCTGGCTCGGGTCTATTGCGTGGGATTTGAGCCCTACGCTCTTGCTCTTGCCGTCGCTGTGCTATCATTATGATTGCAGCGAACTTGCAGACTGCTTCCCACTTCTCTGCGCATTGAAGCATTTGTGGTACTAAGTTTTGAACATTTATTGGCGTGCCGAGTGCGCGTTCCAGCAACTCTCGCTCGACCCTGTAGCGAGGGCAGTGAAATAGGACATGTCCCGCGTCCTCAGCCTCGCCAGCACAAATTGTACAGTCCGCAATTTCTTCATGGCCGAACCGGCACAGGTATGCCCTGAAGCAGCCGTGACCTGTAAGCAATTGTGAGAGGTAATGGGTTACCTCACCATGCTTCCGGAGCAGCCAGTCTTCCACCCTAGGTATAAGCTGGTGCGTCCACCTTCCCTTCTGCGTAGTATTCCAACGCTGTTGCCATTCGCTGATGCTCTGCTGCCTCTGATGGCCATCTCCTGGACCCTTTGCTTTTGTGTGCGCCTCGCGTGCCAGGATATCCACTGGGACCATTCCCGCGACAACACATGCTGCTTCGTATGATGTGGTACGAAAAGCGCAGCAAACTCTCATGGCGCAAAGACACAGTGTAGCGCGACAATTTTGTTGCAACCGAGCATATGCCACAAAGGCAATGCACAACAACAACAACGTTGCACATGTAAACAAAGCAAACAATAATATTTTATCCGCCCCACGCTGTGGCTGCTGTCATTTCTCATATTTATATATAACGAATTTTCTACTTGCAGCGCTCATTGCCATTGCCAGCATAGGGTGACATTTCGCCCTGCAGTCCCTCGCCTCCGCCCCCGAACTCCCTTTTACGTGGCTAAACCGCTACCTTCACTTTATTTGTTTGCATTCTCCGCTGCTGTCACGTTATCTGTTATTTATTTGTTGCTGCTGTCTGTCTGCTCACTCAGCGATTCAATCCGCTGTGCGCCTGTCCTGCTGTCCGTCTAGCTGTCTAACTAACTTTTAACTTCACTTGGCTGCGTCGTGCCACCACAATGAATAAATAAAATAAAACACTGGGAAAATAGAAAAATTAAGCGGCAACAGTGCAAATATTCCACTCCATACTTTTGTGCGATTGTTTTGTTTTTCATTTTGTTTTATTTTTTTGGTTTTTTTTGTAAATGTTCTGAAAAGAAGCGAAAATGTGTGAGCGATTTTTGAAAGGTACATAAGTGCGCGTAGTGACGGAGACAATGCACTGTGCACAAAATAGGATTAACTCTGTTAACAAATTTTTATGGGCATTCGTTAAATAAATAGTAAATAAATAATAATAATTATTATTGTCTTTCAAAAAGTGTGTATTTTTGTTGTTGTTTTTATAATGTTATAATGTTTTTGATAGGTTGTGTTAGTCAACACTGGCGAACAAAGTACAGGGTGGCGCAAAAGTCACCACCTTATCGGCAGATGATATAATTTTTGCAAATGGCGGCAAAAGTAAATTTTGCTTCATTCTTTCATTAAATCATTCATTCATTCGTTCATTAATTCATTCATTTATTAATTAATTCATTCATTTATTAATTCATTCATTCATTCTTTCATTCATTCATTCATACATTCATTCGTTCATTCATTCATTCATTCATAAACAAATTAGAGACAAAGAACACTGGGTGACACCTTTTGCGCTGGGTGACCACTTTTGCGTCACCCTGTAGTTAACGCATGAACAATGAGGGTCCCATCATGGCATACTTTTAGGGGCATGGTAATTTATCGAAATTACCATGCCCCTAAAAGTATGCCATGATGGGACCCTCATTGTTAATCGTAAACGATCGCAAAAATGACTTGCGGTGATACTGGAATGTTTGCAAACGAGCTGGATTACAAGCAAACAGGTATAAAAGGCAAGCGGGTACAACGCAGAGACAAGCACAATCCAGAGAAACGAATTAAGCCTGCGTTAGGCAGCAGAGCTAATTTCCGTAACAATACGAACTGGAGTTTCTTACATGTTGTTAAAATAATGATCTGAGAGCGTACGAACATCTTGTTTCATTCTTTGCCTCATTCTCTATTCAAATCCATCAAATTCTATGAAAGAAAGCGCATTCAAATGAGCAGAATACGCAGTCATTTTCCCATGGTTTTTCTGTCCCCTAAATTCTTTTTTATTTTTTAATTTTGATGGACTAAGGACAAGCTTATTTACCCTACACCCGAACGAAAAGCTATCTTTCGATGGGAATATTTTTCAGTCCAGAAAGCGAGACAGACTCATTTAAACTAACTAAATCAGACGTCTTTTTCAGTAAAATAAATTTTATTTTCATATTAAATACAATTCTGTGTTCTAACTTTAAAACAAAAAACAAAATATTAATGATAAATAACATAAAATTAATATAGAAATGCTTTTACTTTTTAGTTAACATTTTTGGATGGTTTCATTTTTGGGTCTCCTGATTTTAGCTACTGGCAAATTTTTACTAGAAAACTACCCAAACAGAACTAGTTTGTACAAATTTGTATCAAGTATCCGTACACAAACATAGCTATTGTTGCTTTGAAACTTATTCAAACGTCGCAGGCAGTATGCAATTTATTTTTTGTAAGTAAGCTAATTTTATGTTTCGATACCGGAATCGGATTTATCAATTCTGGGATTTTTCGGGATTGAAATTGTACGGGATTTTGGGATTCGGGATCCCGGTATTGCAATCCTTAGTGAGTATGTATTTACATTAACTGCAAATTTGTAGAGAGCAAAACAATGTTGAAATTTTTGTTGCGCGCAAGAATGAAATCCAGTTGGCTCACTTTGAGGGGGAAAACTTAAGTGGTGGTCAATGTAAAATGGAGATGTTTAGAAGTTTACAAAAAAGAAGTCAAATTATTTTTAACTACAGACTTTTTTGCTCTATAACAGGTACGAAGGATGTCAGTATGCAGAAAACGTCTCAATAAAAAATACACAAAATAAAGAAATCAAATCCCTCAATGTGACAAATGAAAACACCAGCTAAAGAAAAAATTTCATTAAAAAATTAATTCAATGAAATGAATTAATTAAAAAATTAAATTTATTTAAAGTTCAAGACTCAACTTAAGTTAACCCTTTCGACCCCAAAGTTGCCTGAGAGCAACTTCACCTATTTGTCATCTTATAGCAAAAGCAACAATTGATTTATGGGTTTAATTTAAGTAAGCACCAACAAATTAATATTTTTAGAAGTGAATTCAAAGCAAATAAAAACAATTTTACTGTTCTCTCCAAAATAATTTCCAATAATTTGCGTATCAGGGAAAGTTTGTGTTTAAATTGAAGTCTACGAATTGGGCGCGTTTGATCAAAACCCTGTTTCTTTAATAATGGTTAAATGAATTCAAAATGTCATAATTTTGTATTATTCCATAAATATCATATAATTTTTTTGTAATTAAAAAATATTTCTACAAAATTTATTTAACCCGTTTTAAGCTAAAATGGTTCAAAACTAAACTAGCTCTAGAACTCTAACAAAGAGGCGGGGCGACTTTAAATGTCGTATGCACACTTCTTAGGCAAGTGTTTCATGATTTAAATAGCAAAAAGTAATATCGAGATACAGGGTATCGGGGTCGAAAGGGTTAAGTGAAGTTAAGTTAAGACCCAGTTTAAGTTTAACACTCACAGAATCAACTTGGCACTCTACATTCTAAACAAGAATTGAGACATTTGAAGTCGAGATATTAATTGGAAATATTTAGAAAAGATTTTCAATCATTGACTTCGATCATATCATAGAAAATTCCAACAATATTTCACCAAACCTACTTAAATATTTATATCGTATTTCCTGCTGAAATTTCACATTCAGCAACGTGCGCATCCTGTGCAGAAATGTCGAATTCACTTAAGTAGACGCCAATTAAATTGCTTTCAGCACTTACACTTAATGTCATTCATGCATTAAACAGCGACACCCAAGCGAAATGCACTCACCCACACACTCACACACGAACACTGCAACTCAACAATTTCACTGCCAACATTAGCAGCGGCCTTTGCGTACTCGTGTGTGCACCTGTTAGCGCTTTGCAGTCTTGTGGCTTAACGTCTGCAACGATTTTGCAATTTCCCCTAAAATACCGAAACCAAAAACTACCAAAAGAAAAAACAAAATGAAGTGCATTGCCGCAGCGACACTGCAGCTTAAGTTAGACATTAGCCCGAACACCCGCCCATGTGACATTACAGCCGAAATTTCAATGACACCATCGATGTGGCATGTAGCGGAAATATTGAGTGGGCGTGTCATGCACACAAACACACACTAACACTCTTGCAGCACCCTGTCACCAACTACGCACACACACACACATGAAAACACGCTTACATATATATTTACATATATACGTACGTATGTGTTTGTGCATCGTGACAATCGGTAGCGAAAGTGGCAAAGTGCTTGCGCGGGTTAAAATTACCGTTTGGGGATTAATTAAGTGACACTTGAAAATGTCAAACGCGCCATAGTTTGAGGTTATGTAAACGGTAAATGGCACACTTGAGTGTCGCGCATGCGGACGCGTGTGTTTGTGTTCGGTTATGATATCCTCGACGGAGATCCAACGCACGAGTAATGGAATCATAGTGGCAAATAACTTACGTGCAATTCCCCGGCTGGCAATTTTGCAATATGCTAAGTGCAGGGCGCGTGGGAATCGCGTTTCCTGCCGCGAAAATTTTGCAATTAACAAAAGTGAAACGACATGAGAAATGTGTTTGATTATGTAGAGCCGATTGAATGGCCTTTTTAATATTTCAAAATCAACTACTTATAGGGAAAATAATGTGGTTTTAAGATGGAAAGTGGAAAATAGAAAGTGAAAAAGTTGTAAAGTTAACCCTGATAAGCCAATCGTATTATATGGAGTAAGGCTGCGTTAACAAGGTTTTAAATTTGCTTATCGATTTATTGATGATTAACACAACATAACTGCGTCTGAGTCCTAGCTAACGAAACAACAATTATGAATTGGAGCTTCAAAATGAATTTTCATAAATCAATGAAGCATGTGAACTGTGAGCTGCTGAACCTTGGCTCTTCAGTAGAGCAAAATAAAGTTGGAAAAATACTAATTGACTTCAAATTGGTCGAGAAAAAGCTGCTCGAAAAACCAAATTCGAAAAATTTACCCATAGACAAACTGACAAATTATTGCGTGTAAAAACAAGTTTTCAGTGACTTACAAAAGATGGCGTCACTAGCATTGAATCACATCAAATCATCTTGTAACTGCATTCCTGTTAAAGCGTCATAATTTTTCTCTAAAAATTGGTACATGTCATTTCGCTTAGATGTTAAGAAAATCCTTTTTTGTGCTCTAACCATGTCATCCTTTAGGCTAACAAAACACAATTTACGAGAATTGCTAATTCTTCTGCACGACACAGACAAATCAGCAGCCACTTACTACAAAAGGCGTCAAGAAAGGTTTCGAGACGCTTCAATGGGATGTCCTACCTCACCCGCCGAATTCACCAGACATTGCTCCTTCCAACTACCACTTGTTCAGGTCAGTGACTCATGGCGTGGCCGAACGGCACTTTACTTCTTACAAAGAAATCAGACATTGTGTCGATACTTGGATCATCTTAAAAGACAAGAAACTTCTTCAACGCCTCGGCCTGGCCAAACAGCACTTTACATCTTACGATGAAGCCTAAAAGCAACTCAATTCTTGAATCAACTCATAAAACGAGAATTTTCTTCCACATCTCAACTTGGCCGAACAGCAGTTCACATCTTACGATGAAGCCAAAAGTTGGATCAATTCTTGGATCGCTTTATAAAACGAGAAATTTCTCTAATGTCCCAATCTGGCCGAACCAGCATTTCCTATCTTACGAAGAAGCTAAAAGTTGGTTAAACCTTGGGTCACCTCATAAAACAAGAAACTTATTCAACGTCTCAACCTGTCAACCTGGCCGAACAGCAAATAACACTTCACATCTTACGAAGAAGCCAAAATTTGAGTCAACTCTTGGATTGTCTCATAAAACGAGAAATTTCTTCAATGTCCCAATCTGGCCGAATCAGCATTTCATATCTTACGAAGAAGCTAAAAGTTGGGTAAATTCTGGCATCACATCATAACATTAGAAATCTGTTCAACGCAAAATCTGTATGCTGCCTGAAAGATGGGTGAAAAATTCTCAGCCAGGTTGGGCAAGTAGGCCACGCATAAACCCTATTGGGTCTCTAGCGATACCAGTTGGAGCTCCTTAACCCTTTCGCTACAGATTTTTTACCGGAGAAAGTTAAAATTTTAAATTTTACGTCGTAGGCTTCTATGTGATTATATTAGCAACATTTCATAAAAAATTTTTTCATTTTTTTACTCGGACCCTGTATTTTAGAGTTTCTTTCTATGAGGGCAACCACATCGTTGTGGCTGTAATAATTACTTAAACATAAAACTTCTTACGCATAACGAAAATTTGAATATTTCTTCATTTACTTCAGCCAAAATGAAAAAAAAATATATATCTAAATTGAAAGAAAACGGCAAATTAAAAAGTTATCTACTTTTTCTGCTTCTTCTTCCTTTGCTATGTCAAGATACACCACAAAAAAGTGTATACTTCTCTTCTTTAAAATTAAATATTCAGTTTATTAATTTCGTATTTTTCCTAAAACTTTCTAAGGACCAACAAAAAAATGTATTCTTACAACCATAGAGGATGCAGACGTCCACAAAGTAGCATGAAATAGCGAAAGGGTTAATGCTGCGTATCGACGTAAAAGTGATCGGTGAGAAGGCAGGTGTTCCTAGCAAAGTTCAGCAGCGACTTGATGTCATGCTGGTAGACCTCCTCTTACGCAGAAAAAAACGGGGCCCCTAAGTAAGTAAGTCGTAGTCTTGAGACAGGAGCAGAGAATGTGCTCCAAGGTTTCCTTGGCACCAATTTCTCTACATTTCCTGCAGTCATCCGACTCGATGATGCCAATTTTTTGCGCTTGGGATGCTGTTAGACAGTGGTTCGTTTCTAGCTAAGGATGCAAAATATTTTGAATAAAATACATTCCACCAATTTCTCTCAGTTAAATTACAAAGCTATTTATTTGTTTTTTTTCTAATTCTAAAAATTTCAAAATTCCACTAATTAACCTAAACCTGCTCCTTTCATTTCCACAATCTGTGCCGCTGCTCGTTTTGCTGCTTGCACACAATTTGCTTGCTGCAAATTGCTGCAATTGACTGGATTCAAAGTTTCATTTACACATATTAAACAGCGCTGACAATTGCCTGCATATAGCAAACTAAGCGCATATCGCAAACCCAATTAAGGCGCCCAAAAATATGCTACTGTTATGGCACTCGCCAGTGGGCACATTTTGCCACCAAATTTATTTATAATATACAAATTTCTATATCGAATTAAAGTGCAAATTATGTGCGCCATGCAAATACACACAAACACACACACAAATATGGTTTTTCACAATTCTCACCCATATGCATGAATTGTCCAAACCAAACCAATACATTTACATAATGCATTATGCGCCAATAACACTCGTGCGGATCGGTTCAGTTAATTATGCATTGCATTTTATTAACGGTATTAGTTGCCAAAAATGCAAACCCAGTGTTGCCAACTAGTTTGCAGCTTTTGTTTGCACGTGTTTTTAATTGCTTTTTCGTATATGCTACAATTTCATAATAGCTACATAAAATATTAATTCAATGTGTTGGTTGGTTGGTTGGTTGTTTGTTTGTTCAATTTGTTGTTTAGTTGGCCGTTTGGCTTTGTTTTACTTGTTGACTTGTTTATTTGACAATGTCGCTTATCGTAGTTTGGCTGCTGTGGTCATGCAATGAATTTAACAGCACATATTGGGTTAGTTTAGCATAATTTTGGGCGCATTATGCCGGCACATACCAACAGTGTACATGATGGCATTTAATTGCATTTAGTTTAGCTGAATAGTGTAATTTGGACAAATGTAGGTATTGAAAAATGTTGAGCTGATAGTGGAAGTCAAATGGTGAAATGGACGAAACTAGAACGCAGTTTGTTTTACAACAAACAATTATTTAAAAATAATTAACAAATACTAACAGACTTAAAATTGATAAGGAAAATAATAATAAATAAAAAAAATAAGAAATAAGAAAAATAATTTTTATAAAAAATTAAATATTTGTATTGCGACTAAATATTTTCACTCTGATATTTACAGAGCTTCGCCGAAAAAGGTGTTCAATGCACTAATTGGAGAAGAACGGCGAAAAGAGAGACCATGAAGGACGGTGGAAGGACCAAGTTGAGGTGTTACCAACTGGAGAAGCAGAGGTGCCTAGAAAGGAGATTTGGCCATAACTCGGTAACGGGTTTTTATGACTAGTTAAGTAAGTGAAATATTTACGAATTATGATAACAGTTAGGATGTCAAAAGAGAAGAGAAGAGGTAACGGGTTGTTATGGCCAGTTAAATAAATAAGATATTTCCAAATTATGATATCAATTTGTATGTTGAAAAGAGGCACTTGCGGCACAAATGATTGGAAAAATTCGGGATAGTGTTTTGCAAGAAATAACTGGCATAAGTAGTAAACATTTCAACAAAACATGTGTTGTGAAAAATTTGGTTTGAAGAACCTATTCGGAGTAAGGGCGCCACATTTTCTCACACTGCATCAAAAAATACCAACGAATGAAGGCTTCAAGCAATGTTTGGACAAGTTTCAGCACACAAACTACGAACAAATGAAGACATCAAGCAGTATTTGGACCAGTTTCAGCGCCGTTCTAAGGAATTCCTTCAGCGATGAAGAACTGATGACAAAACATGGATACACCATGAAAGCCAGAAATAGTGGACAGAAGAGGTCTGGGTAGAATCGGTGTGAGGAACTCTGAAAAAGGCAAATTGGTCCATTTGTTGGAAAGATTACGATGATTGCTTTTCGGAATGCAAACGAAACAATCCTTAACGAATCTCACGAAAAAACTCAAACGAAAACATCCAAGAATTATAAATTGAATAATTCATCTATTCTATTCTATTGAATCTATTGAACTATGAAATAGGAAGAAACAGGCCTTAATGGAAACAGAAAAAAGTGTTCTTTTATTACGGCAATGTACCAGCAAAGCGAAGTTCACACATCAATGAATGCAATGCTAAAGTAAAATTAACCTGAACGGATGTTATCCCAAGACACTTTCAACGACTCTATTCGGTACCGTACCTCACTTCAAGGCATTAAGCACCATCGAGTCAGTTTCTGTTGGGTTGCCAATGAGGATCAAAAAGAAATAAAGTAGCGGAAAAGATGGCAAGAAAGAGGGTCGACTTGCCCATTACCGCAGTGAATAAAGTTGAAAAAGATATTGAGTCTTCATGGATCGATGGCGGCACCTTTTTCTCCCTCCCTTTTCTTGAGGAAATCGCAATTTGTATGGTCCCTGAACCTCCAATCATCAACGGACATTACCTTACTGGATTGGATATGCTCATCAAATGGTGCCTCTCGCTCAGTGATGTCTACAGAAGCTGTGAAGATGAAAAAGAGGTAGAATCGAATCGCTCTGAAGGAGCTTGGGGTCAAAATTCTTGACAGGGCCTGACCAGCGTGGCGAAAGTCAAAATCTCTTCTTCATTAAAAAGTGAACTGGTTTGCCCTGGATTGAAGGAGGATCGAAAGAAAAAAAGCAAGGAATTCACAATGCGCCATTTTGTCCGCCGAGTGTAATTGCCGCACACACCCTTCCCTTCATAACCCAAGCTTACCTTCTCTACCTAATCGAACGTCGGTAATTCTCCCAACATGTTTTTTGACTTAATTATACATTTATATAAAAATTTAAATTTAAAACTTTAAAAATTTAAATTAAATTTATTAAAATTATAAAAATTTTAATTAAAAGCGCCTTTTATTTATTAAATATACATATAATAATAAGTAAAAGGTTTTTAAGTGAAAATTTTTAACATTGAAATTAAAAACCTTTTCTACAAAAAAATAAAAAAAGGTTTTTAATTGAAAATTTTTAAATGTAAAATTAAACACCTTTTATTTATTAAATATATTTAACAAAATAAAACTTTTTTCATATCAACAGAAATTATAAAATCCAATAGACAATTGAAATTTATAAAAATTTAACCCAAAAATCTTAAATAATTAAATTCAATTTATTAAAATTATAAAATTTTAAATTAAAAACTTTTTGTTTAATAAATTTACATATAATAATAAATAATAAAAAAATAAAAATTAAAAAAAAATAAATAAAAAATATATAAATAAAATTTATAAAAATTTAACCCAAAAATCTTAAAAAATTAAATTAAATTTATTAAAATTATAAAAATTCAGATTAATAAAAATAATAAAAAAATAAAAATAAAAAAAATAAATAAAAAAACGGTTTTTAAGTGAAAGTTTTTAAAATTGAAATTAAATATATTTAACAAATATATATTTATTAAATATCTTTAACAAAATAAAGCTTATTTCTTATCAACAGAAATAACGAAATCCAGTTGACCCAATTCCACGTTCAACATTAGGGATCGTAAATCGCTTCAACCAAAATTGTATTTTAAGTGCAAAATTTTCCCAAAAATCTCCATATTCTTTATGACTTTAACTTCCGTCTCATATCGCGCGAATCAGCAATTGAAGGTCGGTGGTCAGTTGCAATTGTTGCAATGTGCAATTTCAAGGTGAGCTGCTGCTGCTCTGATGTTGTTGCTGTTGCTGTTGCCATTGAAGCCGTCACCGACATTCGACACCGCCACAACCGGCTGATTGCCTCCGGCTTATGTACAACGATTGTGTGTGCAGAGTGGCGTTGTTGTTTTTGTTGTTGTTACTGTTCCATATTGACTTTCAATTGCGGCAATTAGTGCAGAACGCCAACAACACAACACAAAGCGGCGGCAAAAGCAGCGTCAGATGTAGTCGGAAAAGCGTGGCGTTCAATGACAACAACAACTACTGCAACAAAGTAAGCAAAAGTGACCAGAAATGGCTGCAAGCTTTAACGATGCTGTCAACAATAAAAATGAAACAGAAAATAAGAAACAACAAAAGTCGTAAAAACCAACAACAAAAACGCAAACAATCCGCACAACTTGTCCACAACGTGCTAAATGCGACTTCAGTAACTTCAGCAGTCAGTCCTTAAGCTCATTAAACACGGCAGACGGTGACAGCAACGCTTTGCTGTTCGCTGTTGTTGCAGCTTATCAACTTGGCCGCACTGTTAGTGAGTTGCGTTCGCACTGGAGCGGCGCACCTTTTGCTGCGGACGGACTGCAGCTTGGAGATGGAGTGCCCCAATGGTCGCTGCATGCAGCTTAATTGTGTGCATTGTTTTTGTTGTTGTTGTGCTGCAGTAATTGTATTGCTTTTTAATTTCTAGTCAGTTTTGTGTCTCTTTTAGCTGCTGAGAGCGAACGCATTTGATTTTGTGCTCTTGTTTTGTGTGCTCGCGCTCTCTGCTCGTTGCTTTTATTGGCCACTTTTATGGCGTTTTGCTGGCTGATTAACCCTGAGTTCCATGATTTCATTTCTTTGGAGAACAAATTTGTGTGGTTTATTTTAAGATTTTGAGGTTGTTTATTGCTTGTTCAGTAGAGATGATATAAATTAAATGTTATTGAATTCTTGTGCCTATGTAAAAAGTTTTGTAGAGGTTTGCTGAGAAGGCAATCGCCGAAAGGAAAGTGGTTTTCTTTTAGATTTTAAAGTTGATTACCATGGGAACTTGTACCTGAGGCCGAGATCACTGCAGACTCGCGGTCAATAAGCAAAATTGGTTCGCGCCTTCGAATCACTTTTCTTCTTATGCTTTTTACACATTTTAGGTTGGTTCAATGTTTGTTGCAAAATTCCATTAAAAACAAAATAATATAAAATACAAAGCTGAAGAAGGAACCACTCTAAAATGCAGAAAAGAATCAAAAAATCATGTGTTGTACCATCACCGATTCGTATGAATCTGACCTGTAATAGAAGTTTGGCCAAAATTAAACTCAAAGCGCTTAAAACAACTGTTGTCTCTAAAAAGAGACTAAATAAAGAGCAGACTTAGCAGACTTGCAAGAAGACTAGACTTTCAAATGATTTCTGCAACAGAAGCTGTAGCTGTATATGTGTACCGCTATGCAGCGACGGGTTAACAATACAAATCATTATGCATGCAGCGCACTGGACATGTTGGCATTTGAATGTCGAACACTATTGCCGGGTTCATTGCACAGCAAAATTGGGGTTATCGCTGTTTAATGCGCCTAAACTGAGCAAACACTTTACACCCGGCATTGCTTGGGGTAAATATGAGGTGTCAGTCGAAGCCTCAAAATCATGAATTAATAATATTTGGTATAGAATGTAATAAATTATGTTCTGTAATAAATGAATGTAATAAATGATGTGCTGTATACAGAAAGTGACCACAGCTTCAAGGTTAGTGCCTTGGACCAGAAGAAAGATAATCATTGGTTGGCAGTTTCGACTTGAACAATGAACGAAACCAAACTAAACGAAAGCCAATAGTATATAATACATACACTATTTGCGGGCTGCTACTTGGACTTATTATGAACTTATAACTTCATATATTCATAAGTAAATACAAGTAATGTCGCAAGTATAATTTTCAAAAAATTCCTGTTCAATTTTTAAAATTGTTGTTTCTATAAAAGGTTCCTATTTAGAGACAAAAATGGTAAACTTTCTGTATGTTAAGTGCAAAATCGTTTAGTTTAAAAATATTGAAGGAAAACTACACAAATTTCATTATTTGAATTGCAAATCAAGAGATCAAAACACGAACCAACCAACCAAAAGTCAAAATACAAACCAAATTAGTTAGTCAAATGACTAACTAACCATCTAAATTTCCTCATCTGGCATTGGTTTCGTAAAAAAATTCAACCAACAATCCCCTAAATGGCGATTCAACACAATAACCATTGCTCTCTGTATAAGGTTTTTTAATTCCTCATCAAGTTTTTTGTAAAATTCATGCGTTGCATCTCAATTCCTAATCTCCCTTTTAAGTACATTTAAACCACTTGCTTAGCTATTATCAGCCAACGCAAGCCATCTACTCCAAAAATGGCAAATATTGAATACCAATTTCAGTATTTACACAATAAACAAACCACCTTACATACATTTAGTGCATATTCAAAAACACAAAAGCAACAATACGGCAACACAAACCATCAGTCAGCTTTCACTTTTAAGGTCAAACATTTAGTAGCGTGTGGTGTTGCCTCTCAAATTTCATAACCGAAACCGAAATGGTAAAATGGTCAAAATGAAGACATCAAGTCGGCAAATAAAGCAACACTAACAAACCACATGCAGCACGGATTACAGTTGGCATCACACAGCAGACGAAAGTATTCAGTGGCCAAAGAAAGGGGCGCAATGGGGAAGGAGGAGACAAGCAAAGCCAACCAGCTGTAAAGCGAGCCCATAACGTTTGCTCTACCAACAACAACAACAACAACATTGATGATTATAATAGACAATAACAAAAGTGGTTGGGTTGATATGGATAACAAGTCGCTTGCTGGCTGCTGTCATTATTATTCGTAATGGTTTTGTTGCTGTTGCCAGTGCTTAATGGATTTAGTTGTGTACGTTTATTTGCATAAAGGACTTGAATGTATTTAGTATTTGTGATAACTTTAAGACAGACTAATGACGTTAAAGAATGAAATTTTGAAATCAAGTTTCTTATATAAAATTATATACATTAAGACATGGATTGAAGGAACATGCTAATAGAAATTAAAAGAGGACTAAGGCTTGAAGGCAATACAATATTTTGTAAAATATGTTTCTGTTTTTAAGATATTCAAAATATCTGTTTTTTAATTATTTAAAATAATTTTTTTAAATATTTAACAATAATAAATAATAATAACTAATACAAAAATAATTAATAAATAAATATAATCGGTATAAACTAAGAACTATAAAAAGATTAAATAAAAAGCAAACATTTTTCATAAACAAAATCCTATTTGTCATTCTAGAAATTGTTTCTTAAAAAAAAGAAGACCCCACACATTAAAAAACAAAATATTTTTCTAAAATATTAAGCAAAAATAAATTATAATAATAAATAATAATTAAAAAAATTAATAGTAATAATTAAAACAGGTATAAACTTAGAACTATAAAAAGATTAAATGAATACCAAAATCTATTCATAAACGAAATGCTATTTGTTATTCGAAAAATTGCTTCTTAAGTAAAAGAAGACCCCCAACATTAAAAAACAAAATATTTTTGTAAAATATTTAACAATACTAAAAAATTGAAAAATTTTTCTTAAAAGAAAAGAAGATCCCAGCAATAAAAAAAAACATTTTTGTAAAATTTCTAACAACAATAAATTATAATAATAATAAATAATTATTTAAAAATTACTAGTATTAAAGTATAAAAAGCTTAAATGAATACCAAACATTTTTCATAAACAAAATCCTCTCTGTAATTCGAGAAATTGTTTCTTAAAAGAAAAGAAGGTCCCAGCATTAAAAAAACAACATATTTTTGTAAAATATTTAACAAAAATAAATTATATATTAGTAATTACAAATAATAATAAATAATAATTAAAAAATTAAGAGTAATAATTAAAACAGATATAAACTTAGAACTATAAAAAGCTTAAATAAATTTATAAACAAAATCCTATCTATCATTCGAGAAATTGTATCTTAAAAGAAAAAGAAGACCCTAACATTAAAAAAAATGTTTTTGTAAAATAATAAACATAATAAATAATAAAAACTAATAGTAAATAACGCAGGTATAAACTTAGCATTATTACATTAAAATATTAAATGAATACCACACATTTTTCATAAACAAAATACTATCTGTCATTCGAGAAATTGTTTCTTAAAAGAAAAAGACGACCCTTACATAAACAAACATATATTATTTTGTATAAGAAATCGATCTATTGGAAAATTGAATTAACGGACCGTCAGACCATCTGTCGCTCGACTGCCTCATACGAAAACTTTCGAAAAAATTAACATATTACAATAAAATTTAAAATTACTCTGAAATTACAACGAAGAAATATTAAAAAAAAATGCAATATTAAATTTTTTGGCCGCTTAATCAGGGTTGCCATATCAGAGTAATTTACAACTGAAACTTTTAATAATTTATTATGAATGCAAATACGACAAGAATCTCCATCGGCTGCCATGGCTCAGCTGGTTAACTTTGAAGTTCAGCCCAGGTTCGATTTTCAGTTGAAACTGAAAACTAAAAAACCAAATAACAATGCTTTGTTCGATGATTTCCTTCGGACCAGAAAATGGTAAACTTTCGAAAGTAAAAACACCTTTAAACAGCTTTGAAATCCGCCTAAAGTATAAATATTATGGGATTTCTTAAAATAAAACATACAGACAGACCTTTCTCAGAATTTTACTAATAGAAAATGTATGTAAGGTGTTTCCATAGACTGAAATAAATAAATAAATGTACACCTTCAGACATCTCCAATGAAGAATGAGCCTCTTCTTCTAATGAAGAATGAGCCTCTGTAACTCGATTTGCCGGACATACTTTACTTCACAAAAGTGATGGACTGGCTGAAAGAGATTTAAAATCTCTGGGAAACTTGAGGTTAAAGGCTGCCAAGGTCACAGAATCACCCAGCGGTGGGTCTGGCTAGATCTACTTCCTAGAATCACACCTTTCCCCCCACCCCCAAACACAAAAATTGCTGGCCAAAATATGGTTTCGAATGGTATTCGGCTCAAAATTTATACGCAAAACCCCCCCAAATGAAATCCTGTGAATCCTTAAATCCACTCACTCTATCCAATTTTGTATCCTTATAATCTACCAATACAGTATTTCTTCTATTCTTCTTGCTTATAAACCGGTTCCTGACTTCTGCACAGATTTAGTAAATTGTCACCTGTTAGCAGCAAACTTAAGTTTTACTTAAACTAGAGAGTAAAATAAAAGTGGTTTGTCACTTACCCACAACAATGGCGAATATGCAAATTCTCAAAAACGCCATTTTGTATGTAAGTATGTTGCAATATTGCACGAACTAGACAGAGCGATGAATAGAAAATTTAGCAAAATATTTAGTTTTTATTAAACTCCTTAAAAACAAGTTTTTATTATGAAAAAATTTAACAATTGAAAATCAATAATTGTATTAGTTGAAATTTAAATTTGTTCAAATTACTCAAATTTGTTCAAGTACACTTTCAATTCAACACAAACTTGACTTTATTAAATTTAAAATAAGCAGAAATGCACTTTGCACCACACTTTTCGAACTTTCAAACAATTTGTGCACAGTTTAAAATTTTATTTCGACTTTATGAATCGTGGCAAATTTTGCATTATCTGTTGACATTTTATTGAGCTGTTTAAAAGCTGCTGCCCACAACAACACGCTTTGGTTTTCAACTTATTCGACTCTTTTGCTTTGTTGCTCAACTTCGCACCTTTGCTTGGCCGGGCTGACTGACTGGCTGGCTGACTACTTAGAAATTTTAATTCTGCGCACCGTTAAGCAACTTGAAAACTGCCACCACAACTACACTCGGCACAAACACGCTGCAGACTAGGAGCCGTTCAAAACTGGTAGCCACATTAAATACGCGTTTTAAGTTGGCAGTCAGTTGGTCGCTGGCGCTGCTGCGAACCAACATTGAATTGTATTAAAAAATACAAAAAAAGCCATTATTGAAGAAACTAAAAGTTGCACTACAATCAATATAAAAGACATTTGACATGGGTTGGTGAGGCTGGGATCACTGAAAATGTGCTATCAACTGGGTGAATAATTTTTTTTTAATTTTAATTTTTTATTTTCTTTTTATTTATTTTATTTTTATTTAAATATTTTTGTATAGTTACAGAAAAGTAAAGAAAGTTGTTTTCAAGAGGGTGAGAACTTTTATAATGGAAAAAATATTTTATTAAATTTGTTTTATTTGAAATTTAAAAAATTGAGCAATATTTTTTAATATTAAAAATTTTTTTTATTCCTTCATATAATCCCCCATAACCTCAAAACACATCTCTTACATCTCGATATTAATTCTTCAATATCTTGTAAAAAATTATTTTCCTGCTGAGAGGTGAAATATGTTTACCACGAAGGTTTTTAAATTTGATGTGGACTCAATGCATAATTTTTTGTTTTTCTAGATATTTTTGTACAGTTTCAGAAAAGTTAATAAATGTATTTTGAAAAGAGTGAGAGAAATGTAAATTTTATTTATTTTTCTTTTTTTTAATTAAATTTCATTAAAAGACCAAGGGACGTTCTTGGTATTATCGATATTAGCACGAAAAATTGAGTTCAAATCTTTTTTATTGCTTAATAAAATTGCCTCATAATCTCAAAATACTTATTACATCTCGATATTAACTTTTCAATAGCTTGTAAAAAATTATTTTTCGGCTTATAGGTAAAATGTTTTTAAATTTGATGTGAACTCGGTGCATATTTTTTTTGTTATTCTATAACAGATATTTTTGTACAATTTCAGAAAAGTAAAGAAAGGTATTTTCAAGAGAGTAAGAACTTTTTCATAGCAAAAAAAAATTTTTTTTATTTATTAAATTTTTTTTATCTGCAATTTTACTATGCGAGGAATGTTCAATGTATTATCGTTTTCAGTTCAAATAATTTTTCAAATAAATAATTTTTTATTCAAATTAATTAAAAAAATTGTTTATTTCTCAATGTCGTCCCCTATGATTTTAACACTATTATAACATTTCGAAATTAACGTTTCAATGCGTAAATTAACGTATAAAATCATTTTCTTGATTATCAAAAAATTTGCTTTTACTGCCGCTCTGAGCTCTTCATTGTCGAAAATTTGCTTACCACAAAAGTTTTTATGGGCAAAACCTAATAATTTCATTCGAATTCCTCCGCTTCAGACTCAATACAACGTTTCTGCACGTTCTAAAACCACGTTCCATTCAGTGTTTTAGATCGGCCTGACTTTCCATTCAGGATCAAGTAGGTTCAACCGTTTCTGATGGCTTCCACGTTTCCGAAACGCTGTTTTTTCATAGGCATATGAATTTTTTTTAAAGGTAAAAGTTGCATTACAGCAAACAGGACAAACATGGGAAATTTTTAAAGGTTAAAATGCCATTTTTAGTAAAAAAAAAATCGGTCAGAAGCGCTTACAGATTAGATGACCTCAGCCAACTTGTATGAAACAAACGCTGCACTCACTTTTCGCTAGCTAAATGTTCAGTTAAAATGCAATAAATTCATATTATTGAAATGCTTTAATTCAATTTCAAATATATCCATAAAGATTTTGTTGATCTTTGATAAATTCATGCACAATTTTGATGGAATCCTTGGCTGATCTTTGATGAATTCACGCACAGTTTTGATGAAGTCGGCAGTGATCATAGTGTTTGGTTGGCCAGCATTTATGTCTTTACAACTTTTTTTTTTAATGGCATATATCACTTATGGATTCTGCCACAGAATAGTCAACCATTACCATAAACTTGGATCATCAATAGAAATGTTTCGATAAAAGTTCAAGTGACTCTTTGTTCAATGCTAACTTTTGTATCGATCACACGAACATACTTTCAATTCAGAGGCAACCACTCATGAAATTTTGACTGGAAGTAGGGAAAGAATGCACCTTTCAAATGCAGTTAACTAAAATATTTCAAAAAAAGCTTTTGCAACATTTAAAACCAAACTTAATACTGACTCTTTGTTGAATATGAATTTTTGTCCCAATGACACATACTACCATTTCAGTATGCAATAACTTCGTTTCTAGTTAAGCAAATTTTATAAAATTTTACCTGGAAATCGGAAAAGATGTGTCTTGCAAACGCACTAAGTCGGATAAAGATGGTGCCCCCAAAATTTCATATTTCAAACGACTTTTTAACTTTGAAAAGCACCTACAACTGCATTTTACTTCACAACATTTTAACCAAATTTGAAAATAAATATTTATAACATATTTATTATTTTTTAAATATTTTTTCCCCGAGTCGACAACAAATATTTTCTTAAACTTTTTCAATATTTTTTTCGGAGTCATAAAAAATATTTTCTAAAAATTGTTCAATATTTGTTTTGGAGTCATTCTTACACTCAAATCAAACATACCCACCTCTTGAGCGTAGCAGCCATAAGAAAAATCAAGTTGTGCTTAACATTTACCAACGAACGGCGAAGTGCAACAATTGTTGCCGCAGCGGCTCAAACGCGTCTTAATGGCCACACACACAAACACAGTCAAAAAAACAAGCAAAGCGGCGAAACCTGATTTCGTGCGGTGAGCATGAATTATTTATACGGTCTAAGTGAGCGCTGGTCGTAGCGACGAAAGAGCGCATTAAGCATTAAGAGCGCCGCCAACAAAGATCAAACTGAAAAGAGACACGAATTGGCCATAAGCAATAAATGTGACTGGTAGGAAATTTGGTAATAAAGTTACTAAAAATCTTTTTTTAAATCGGAACTATGACAGAGGACTTCAAGTAAATAGCAAACCACTTTAACTTTAATTGGCCATTGCTGACAAGTAAAATCCTTTAAAATTATTTTTTTTGATTCATCAAATAACACTTAACCCTTAGCAGGCCAATTTTGTATTGCTGTAAAAAAATTACAGTTGGTTAATTTCGTCATGAGAAAGACGAAAATGATATTAACTTTTGTCTTAGGCGAATAGTTTCCTCGCTAGGTGTGTTTAAAGGTGTTAGGTGTGTTTTCTGGAGGCGGGGCCTGGAGGTGGGGCCTGGAAGCGGGGCTGCCGAAATTACAGCATATTCAGGTGCATAGAAGAAAGTGCAGAGAAGGTAGAAAAATATGAAATTACTTACTAAAATTTTCTGCAGCTTCAAACTCCAAGATTTACTATTCTATGATTTACTATGAAAAACTCATACTTGCGAAAATAATTATTTTCGTCCGAATTCGACAAATTCTCACTTCAAATGGGTTTAAAACCGAAAGTAGCTCACTTATGGTCACAAAATTTATACCGTTAGTTAAAGGGAACTTTTCCAAATCATTATCAGCCATATTTAAATGAATAAAGTTCGTCCCGTACTCAGCGAACGCATTTTGGTGTACCCCGCCTGGAGGCGGGCTTGCCCGCTAGAGTAGTTAAAGTAGTTTGTGAATGATTTTGTAAACAATGCTAATCTAACATCCTGTTCAGACAGCCAAATAAATTGAGTCAGACATAAATTTAGTCAGACATAAATTGAGTCAATTTAGTTTAAAATTGAGTTATCGGAAAGTGAGTTAAATTTAGAGCTAAAATGAGGATAAATTGAGAACATTTTTTCAAAGCGGTATTATGCTTTAATTTTTCTCATGTTTGTTAGTTTTTTTTGCAAAATAAAAAATTGCCTATTAATTCAATTGATTATAATTTCAAGTTAAAAATCATTTCGTTTGTGCCCACTTCACAGGCACTTCAGTGTCGGCCGCAGGTCCTCTCGCGCTCGCTGCATTGGATCGCGCGCTCTTTTAAGCCGCTTACAGTTAATCGCACTTAACGCTCCACTGTTGTCCAGCTGTGCTGTACTCATGCGGTTGTCAATAACAATCGAAAGAAAATACAACAACAAAAATACAACATCAATGCACAAGTTTTTATTACATTTGTGGGTTTCATGTTGGTGGCTGTTTTGTTTTAGGTTTAGTTGCTATGGACACGACAGCACAGCTAAAGCAAAGTTATAAATTCGCATAGTAAATAAACAGAAATTTATAACCACAAAAAAAGAGCAAAGCAACAAAATTACGTCAATTGCGTTCAATGGAGGCAACGAAAGAGCAAATCAAAATGAAATAGGAAATTCTTAAACGATACGATAGATTTTGCACTCAATTATAGCAAAATATTGCAAAGGAATTACAAATTTAAAAGAAGAAAAATTAAAAAAAAATTGTAAATAATTTAATTGCTCTAAAACTCTGCATTATAGCTTAGATACGATAATTTGCAAATTTAAATAAAAGACAAATGTTAAAACAATGTGATGGGTTTTGCTGTCAATTAAACAAACATATGTACATATTTGAGAAAAATTACAGTTTTGAAAAAAATAAAATTTAAAAGTTTTAGTATAAAATAAAATTAATATAAAAGTCTTAATCTTACCTTTAATTTGAAAGAAAAAATCTTAAAACAATACCTACATTAGGATTTGCTATTTTTTATACAAAACGATTTCTCAAGACATACAAATCAAACAAAAACTAAATTAATAATAAATTAAAATAATTAAATTCAAAATTATACTTTCGATACGATTTTTTGTGGGAAATCTAAGTAAATTCATTATACCAACATATTGCAAAAGACCTAAAAAAATATAATATAATTATTTTATTTTATTTAAATGCAACAAAATCGAAATTTTACCTTGGAAATAATAAATTGTTTACTTCTTATAAAAATTTAGAACATCGCCTACAAATTGATGTATGTATGAATCTACAAGCTGAGATCCAAAACATGTATTTTTCCCTACCGGATATATTTGGGTCCTGAAAGTTCAAGATAGAAAATTTAGTTAAAAGGGTCTCCTTTTTTTCATTTTTCTCTTTCATTTGATACTCATATCTTCATCATTGCATAACCGGAAATATTAAAAAAAAATTTTGAAATGTGTATTCCCTTGAAATTAGAAAGTCCTAGTTTAAAATAAATAAATCAGAAAATAAAAAACTGACTATTCCAGGTTACTATAAATCACCTCTAGGTTCACGCCCATATCAATATTTGGATGGGTCTCGACAAAAATCTTTTTGTTTGTCGCACAGTGTAATAAATGTAAAGTTGGTGTTTTCGCTCACTATTGAAATATTTAATAAAAATAATAATAACTTTCAATTCTATTTTATAAAAAAAATATCAATTTATGCACATGGAATACATTTCTTCAATGCAAAAGCAATCGATTTACTTTAATAAAATTTTCAAAATTATAATTTTAAATTTTAACTTAAAATTTGTAAGATTTTAATTTAAAAAATTGGCAAAAATTTTGTATTTAAAACAACTTAAAAAGCATCACAAGCGTCACACACTGTTTTCGCCAACGTCACTCAAATGCTAATTCCAAGTATTTCTCATACACCCTTCCACTCCCCCCAAAAAAAACACACTCCTTAAACACTTTTCAACAATTTTTACTATTCAAAAAAAACACCCAAACCTTGCATAAATTTGTATTCAAAAGCGCCAAAATGAGCGTAAGGTAAATTCGTTTGAATAAATTATATGGCAGCAAGTGCTCAGTCAGGCAACAACACACACACACACACACACACAAACAAAAGCAAGACATGGAACCCTATCAAAAAAATATTATCACCAAAACAACAACAACAATAACGCATATATATATTAAGAGCGCTTAGACGAGCAGACAGGAAGCAGATCGTTTTTCAAAAATCGCAGGCAACAGCAAGCAGACAACTGAGGGCTGAACGGACCAGCAGCAACGAACGGGCACGACATAGTGGAATAAAGTGGACAGACATCGAATATGTAGAGAGTTAAGTGGACAGAGTCAAGTAGGTAAACTGTCCGGCAGACACATGAGCTCGCAGACAAATGAAGGCGAAAGACGAACACACGAATGCACGAACGTACGAACGGCAAATGAAGGTACAACGAAATGTGGATACAAAGAAATGCATGGACATTGAATGCACGTACCGACAAGCGAACGGGGAAAGGAACTCTAAGCCACATGAACGCACAGGCCGGAAGGACGAATAGCCGAAGGAATCGACCGCACACTCTGCGGTGCTTACACAGCGACCTGTCAGCGCTCAGCACCCAATCGCCTCGCCGCCTTTCTCTTCCCTCTTTCAATTTGTCTGTGGTCCACTGGCATTAGTGCACTGTTGTTGTTGTTGGTGTTCAGTTTTTTGCTTCATTTCACTGCTTTTAAATTTGCAGCGCTGAGGCGAACAGTCAACGTGCCGCCTTTGTCAGGATTTGCATTTTCCGTACAACAAAATTGGTGTATGTGTGTGGGTGTGTGTGGGTGCACACAAAATATGACAAAATGTCTGCAATGACCTGTAACGAAAGGTAGGTGCGAGCGAGATGCCTACAATAGTTGTTGTTATTTTTTTTTTTGTTATTTTTTGCTTTAGCGATTTTTGCACTATTGCTCGACATTTGGTACGACGTAATGCCACAACATAGCTGACCGCATTATTATGTCATTTTCTGACACCCGACCGCCCAAAACCTTTTTTGTTTTTACTGCATCGTTTTCTACTGTTCTTCAGCTTGTTAAATTATTGTGACAAATTGCTTTAGACAAAAGCTTCGTTGCTCACTTTAGCATTTTGTTGTGCAGTAAAAGCACTGCTGTGACAATAAACGTTACAGTATTTTGGAATTTTGAAGAAATATTTTATGACGTACCGAGTCCTTAAGCGTCCTTAAGCTGAAATTGAGGAACTGCAATTCAATGTGCATAATTGTAGCATAATTTTGGGACCGTAAAAGCTTGAAGGCTTCATTCAAATGCAAATTGTTGACGCAAAGCAAACAGATTTTAGAAGTTGTTGATATTTGTTTTAATAATAATTTGAAATGATTTAAAATAAGGAAATTTCAGATTTTAAGTTTTTGGATAAATACAAATTATCAAGAATGAATAATTCTATGTTAATATTATTTGTATGGGAAAATATTGAATCAAGTTTTGTTGAATTAGAATTAAACTAAAATTAAATTTAAATTAAAAAATAAGAAAAAATTTGTTTGCTTGTTGGAAGTAGTTCGTAATGATTTAAAATAAGGAAATTTCAGATCTTTACATTTTTGGATAAATAAAAATGTGTGTGTATATGAAAATGTTGAATCAAGTCTTGTTTAATTAAAATTAAACTAAAATTAAATTAAAATTTAAAATTAAGAAACAATTTGCTTGTTAGTTGCAAGTAGTTGGAAATGATTCAAAATAAGGAAATTTCAGATCCTTACATTTTTGAATACATAAAAATTTTCAAAATTGAACTGATGTTATATATAATATATATAAAAGTTTCTTTTCTTCTTTCCTTCGTTTATATTGTATTACGATCTATGGCTCCCCACCCACAGAATTTTAAATATTTAAATCCATTTTTTATTTGGTTACTTTAAGCTTGCAACGTTGTGTTATTGAATTGAAAATCTGGTCGAAGTTTTTTCTGTGGTTGTTTAAAACTCATTGACATTAATTTCTAAATTCATATATTATTGCAATACTTGAAGTCTACAGCCTTATTGGACCCAGAGTTATTGAATTTGGCTGTCAGAAAAATGTGGACCTTGTTTTTGCTTAGGTGGTTCTAATACATTGATTGCTAATAATTTCTGAATAATGATTATGATTCCGCGGGCAGAAAACGTGGTTTTAGCTGGTAAGAGTCAGCTGCATGCCAAAGGACACGAAGATTCTACGAAAAAGTATTTTCTATTAGGTCTTAAATATAGAATAAGCATAACTTGTCCGAGTGCTACAAGTCTGGTTTGTCCAACAGTCCTTCAATTGTCTGCATATATACTGCATTCAGTTTAATATAAAAGGGATGAAAGTACGCCAACTTTGATTATATGGCATCGATTTGGTACTTCTCAACCAAACCAATAGTTTCATTCAGCTAAACGTTTCACTCTCTCTACCAGACAGGCGCTTATAACCCACTCACACACACCTATATAAGTTCACCGACTTCATATCGCGTCGACTTGGTACCTTCCAAACAAACCAACAGTTTCATTAATTCAAAATTCTCACTCTCTCTCTGCCAAAACACTCGCATATAACTCACACTTACCTGCACTGCAAAATCGCTGCATATTCTTAGGAGCACTAGCGCCAACTGATAGCCAGAGCTGCAGTAATTCCGAGCTATTTATTTCAAATCAGTTATACAGCAACAAAGAAACACACTGCAATTAACACTGTCAATTAAAATAACAAAAGCACTCGGACCCAGCCAACAACAACAGCAACAACAACAATTGCCACTCAAAAGTGCAAACCGAGCAACAGATACGCCAATGTAGCCAGTCAGCCAATGCAGCAAACGCAGCAGCCATTCAAAGGCAACAAAAGCACTGCTGGAGTCAGCAATTTCACACAACGCTTCGTTTTGCCGCCACACCGCCACACCGGCCCGCTCCTTCGACACAGTCTGCAGCCGCTTGCAATTGGACGCCATGTGCCGCAAGTCGTAAGCGATTTTGCAGCTGCTTAAATGCAGTATTAAGCGCGCACTGAACGCCTAGCAGTATGCTATACTTTTCGTTGGTTGTATGCGCGCGTGTGTGTGTGTGTGTTTGAGTTTAAAATTTTATACTTTTGCACAATTCAAGCAAACTTACGCTAATCATAATTTTCGTTAGGTTGCTCTTGAGCACGTTTGAAACTATTATCCGCCACTTTAACTGGCAGTGTCCCAGTCTCCCACTGCGCTCTCGTTCACTCTTTCGCCGTCTGCTCGGCCGCATTAGCACACAATGGCTGGCATAATAATCCATGAAATTGCGCTGTAATTGAATTTAATGTCAAAATGACCGCGCACTTTGGTGCGCTCCCCGATCGCCGCCATTGTTGGTGGTTTAAGTATCGAGCGTATCATTAGATGCGCTTATCGTTGCGGCACCGATAAAAATTCTTTTTTATCACTTACTGCTCGCTGCTGGTTCAAGGATCAGCGGCAGCTTACAAGCATTTAAGTGTAAAGTGCGCGGATTTTACCTTTTCTTCTTTTTTGTTTGTTTGAGTGAGATGAGCACAGCAAAAAAAGTTCAAAAGCTTTGAAATGCTATTCAAAAATTGCAGCAGCCAACTTTAGCGCGTTCAAAGGGACTGAAAACAAGCACCAAACAAAAAAAAACACTTAAGGCACTTTAAAGTGCTTAAAAGCTCAACAAAGGTTGTGCTGATATGGAATTTCTGAAAAACATTTGCTGCACCCAGAGGAAATCTGTCTCTACAACAGAGCGTGAATCAATACGCTTCAAATTAAAGACAGAAATTTCAAACGAAAATTTTCAATTGAAAGTAAAATGCATTTTTTGTTTACTAAACAATCTACTTGATGAGTAAGTATATAGCAGAGACCTAAAATAATTATTATCCATATTTTTGGAAATAACAAAATTTGAGAAACTTTTTTATTTAAGAAATTAATTAATAAATTTTTTTTTAAGAAATTTCTAAAAATATTGATTTATAATAATTATTCCCAATAAGAAATTTTTTATGTGACCTCTAATTATTATCATGTAATAAATATTTTTGAGTTGCATAATAACTGTTATAAGAAACAAGTATATTTTTCGTTGTCGATAACACTGTGCAAGTCCAAAATTTAGACATGGGGGGGACCGACTGGGTGAGTTTCCTATAGGTATACTGAGTTGAGATCCACCAGCCGTTTGGTAAGATTGGCTCTAGTTTATGAGAAATCCGACTTTGAAGTTTGGTAATTGTCGTCAAGTTTGTCGCTTAAGTAGGTCCTAAATCGTTCTGAATATCGCTTTACTGTCTTCGGCAAGTTTGTAGATATTTTAACGACCAACACATTTGCTTAAGACACCAATCCAAAAAAAATACATTTAAACTGTGTAATTGCGATATGTGCATTTTTGAGCGCAGCGCAACGTGGCGTATGAGTGTCAATTATATGAGTGTTAATTATAATTAAATGACACTCATACGCCACGTTGCGCTGCGCTCAAAAATGCACATATCGCAATTACACAGTTTAAATGTATTTTTTTTGGATTGGTGTCTTAAGCAAATGTTTTGGTCGTTAAAATATCTACAAACTTGCCGAAGACAGCAAAGCGATATTCGCAACAATTTAGCACCTATTAGCATTTATATGTTCGAAGACCTAACCGACGAACTCGACAAACTTCAAAGTCGGATTTCTCATAAACTAGAGCTAATCTTATCAAACGGCTGGTGGATCTCAACTCAGTATACCTATAGGAAACTCACCCAGTAGGTCCCCCCCATGTCTAAATTTTTGAGGTCAAATTTCACGCACAGTGTAATTATTATTTTGG